>JAAALK010000283.1:95485805-95762474 GCA_019279435.1 Zizania palustris
TGGCGAAGCCAATGACCGTCGATATACATCAGCTTCTTTACATCATCGAACTTGATTTGGCCTTGCTTCATGGCCGATTGGATCTTCTTCCTGAACACTTTGCACTCATTAGTATGATGCAAAGAGGAATTGTGCCACTTGCAGTATTATCTCTTTTTCAGTTCATCGGCATGTGGTATCACGTGACCAAGTGACAAGTCGATCTATTTCTCATTGAGCAATAGATCGAATATTTTATCAGCCTTGTTGATGTCGAAGTCATACATTTCTTCTTTATTGGTCGGTTTCACCCAGGGGCATGCGACTTGCTTCTTGTTTCTAGACCATTCAGCCATACCATCTTCTACATTTGAATAATTGCTCTCGTCGGAGTCCGAATGATACACCTGAGTGTATGCCACATTACTCCGATACTTGTCTCTTTTGGCTTCTTGGAATCGGCTCTCATGTGCCAATACCATTTGCACCAGTTGGGAGAGGCTCTCGAACTCATGTGATGAAAATCTCTCCTTAATTGGGTTCAGGAGTCCCTGAAATGCCAACTCCGCCAACTAGGTATCACTGAGGATCAGACTATAGCATCTGCTCCGTACGTCTCAGAACCTCTAGATGTAATCTTGTACCGACTTGTCCATTCTTTGCTTCACGGTCGTCAAGTCGGTGAGTTTCATTTCTTGAATGCTGGCGAAGAAATATTGGTGAAACTTCTACAGGTATGCCCATCCTCTAATGGAATCTGCCAACAGTGAGGCTAACAACGAGAAGGCTGATCCTGATAGGGAGAGTGGGAAAAATCAGACCGTCGGTGCTTCATCGGTCGATGCCTCCCCATAATGGGCGAGAAAACGGCTAATGTGCTCGATCGTGGAGACTGAGTCTTGTCCTGAGAACTTAGCGAAGTTGGGTATCTTGTATCGGCCAGGAAGCGGTACTCGGTCGAACCATTCTACGTATGGTCGTCGATACATGTAAGTCTGTTCTCTGGGCTTCATCCCAAATTGATCTTTGATAACTTTTGTGATCCGATTCACTCAGTCATCCTCTTGCTACCCTGGTGTTGGGTACCATTCAGGCATTGGAGCTTGCTGACATTGCTCTGACCGGGCAACGTTGTATCTATATTGCCCATCATCACCATAAAGTTGCGCTCCAAAGTTTAAGGTCCTATGGTACCCTTGAGGAATACCGTCAGGTGCCCCCTAGGCGGCATGATTTTTGGCAGCACGTTCCTTACGACACCATATGTGACTTGTGGGGCCTCCTATCCTATCAACCTAGGGCCGACCGTTGAGAATGGCGCCGACGCACCTCTTTCGAGGTTATATGGCAAACTCGACAGCAAGCCTCGAGCAGGGGCTGATGGTTGGGTCACCCTGTTTCCTTCATGGCCGACCGATGAGGTCGGCTGCTCTAGCCTCAGCCCTTGCGGCTGTTGAGCCGGCCGAGTATGCTATGGATTCTGTAGCAATCTGGTCTGAGTATCTCCTCGATACGTCAGACCTTGTGATGGTTCGTGGTCTACAGTGCCATCAATAGTCTTCTTGATCAACCCATGGTGGGTGTTGACCAGTGTTCTATATTGATTGATGAGTGCGTGATGAAGCGTGTTGTTGACGATATCCTAGAAACCGACATGAGGGCTTTCTATTGGTTGACTGATCTCCAAGGTCATCGCTGGTCTTGTCAAAGGATCCCTTAAGATAGGACCCTCCCGAGTCATTCTGTAGGCTTGCAGGCACAGCTCCGAGAAAGCGTCAACGTGTTTCCATACCTCTGCCCTTTGGAAGATCTAGGCCCCATGTGAGTTTTTGTAATTAATAACAAACGCGTGTTTGTGGACTAATATTTTTCTTAAGTGTGAAGGAAATGAGTAGGTCCCGCGCAAATGGAGCACAAGATGGAAAACCCGAAGATCTGGACGATTAAAGAGCAACGGCAAAAGGTTTGAAGAAATCTAGAAATTGATCGAGGTGTTTGGAGCGATCAATTAGGCTAGGTTTAAATTTTGTTTTTGCCGTACTATAAAGAGGGGTTGCATCTTTGTTATGCGTTGATTTTCAAGTGCCAACTTGCATTGCATGTAGTATCTTTTGATCATATGTGGTTATTGCAAAAGTTACAAATTTGGCATAATTCCTTGAAAACACAAAATGCAGCTTTTTGGAGTTGTCTGGCCCTGGCGGTCTGACCGACCATATGGGTCCGGTCAGACCGGCTTGAGTTGGGCGGTCCGACCGACCGGGTTGCGCAGGACTACAAAATGGTGTTTTACAGAGCCGACGGAGACCTTATCGGTCTGACTGAGCCGATGGCCGGTCAGACCGGGTAGGGTCTGTCCGACCGGGCCAGCATGGCCGGTCAGACTGAGGTGCCCTGTCACATCAGTAAATGGCTAGTTTTCTAGCCATTGCAGTTGGGGTCGGTCAGACCGGCCCAAGATGGGCGGTCAGACCGACAGTGCGCAGAGAGCCACCTAACTCTTGTAACGGCTAGTTTTTGGGTGTGTGGCTATATAAACCCTTGTTACAGCTCCTTTGCTAGACTTTTGGCATTCATTTTAGCATACTTGAGCACAAGAGATTCTCTCCCATCATTGAGCACTAATTTGAGCACTAGTGAGGTTGGGAAGAAAAAGGGGTGATCAAGTGATTGAATAGATTGCATTGCATTTGCATTTTGGCACTTGATCGTCTTCTCCTAGCTTTGATCACAGCTCATTACTCTTGGAGATTGCCATCTCCTAGACGGCTTGGAGAAGAAACCGGTGATCTCTCCAAGAAGGTTGTGGAGGAGACCCGGAAGGTTGTGAAGGTTGGAGCTCGCCTATTCGGAGTGGAGAAGAGCTACCACTAGTGATCGAGGCCCGAGAGTTGCACTTCCGGTGCCAGCTCATCTTCAAGCTAATTTCTCTTTGATAAATCCGTGGCTTGGTGAAGAGAGAGGTCAAGTGAAACTCGCCTCAACGAGGACGTAGGAAATCGGCAAATTTCCGAACCTCGGGATAAAAATTCGGTTGTCTTTTGTCCCTTTACTTTTAGCAAGTTTAATTGTGAAAATTTATCTTCTTAGAGTAATTTATACTTGCCATCCTAGGTTGCACTTTTGAATCTCGTCGTTTGTCACAATTGCCTAAGTTCCTTGTCTATTGTTTAACTAAATTGAATTAGTTTTTAAAAAAACCGCCTATTCACCCCCCCTCTAGTCGGTACATCGATCCTACAAGTGGTATCAGAGCTTGGTCTCTCAATTTAGGCTTTACCGCCTAGAGAGAAGATGTCCGACGAGGTGGTTCACAACGTAGGCAAAGGTCCTTTCTTTGATGGCTCAAATTATTCCATTTGGAAAGTACGTATGGCTGCTCACCTCAAAGCCATGAGCTTTGAAATTTGTCGTATTGTTGAGTTAGGTTTTGAAGTTGAAGACAAGATGAATCTAACCTATCAAAACAAGAAAGATATGCAACTTGATGCTCAAGCTACAAATGTGTTGTTCAATTGTTTGTGTGCCGAAGAATTCAATAGGATAAGCAATATTTCAACGGCACATGATATTTGGACCACACTTCAAGATATACATGATGGAACAACAAGTGTGAAGAATGTCAAGTCACACTACCTCAAGATCAACTATGAAACATTCACCATGTTGCCAAATGAAAGTGTAAACGAGATGTATGCAAGACTCAATGTAATTGTCAATGATCTCAAAGGTGTTGGAGTGAAGTACACGGAGTTGGAAGTTGCTCAAAAGCTGTTGAGAGCATTGCTCGAGAAGTATGACACATTGGTGACCTTCCTTATCAACTCGGACATGTCAAGTTTGACTCCCACAACACTTTTGGGGACTATCAACACAAATGAGATTTACAAGAACAAGAAAATTGAAGGAAGCGCCGAAGATCACTCCTCATCCAAGAAGAAGAACATTGCCTTGAAAGCCAAGGTGGAGAAGAAATGTGAAGAAGAAGACACTTCTTGTGATGGTGATACCGAGGATGAAGAGATGGCTCTTTTTGTGAGAAAGTTCAATCGGTTCATGAAAAAGAGAGGAAGCTCTTCAAGTTCATTCAAGAACAATGGTGACAAGAAGTCAACCAAAAGGAATCTAAAGAATGTGAGATGTTACGAGTGTAATGAGAAGGGTCATTTTGCCTCAAGATGCCCAAACAAACAAGAGAGTGAAGATGAAAAATCTCAAAAGAAGCACAAGGAGAAGAGTGGGAAGAAAAATCTCTTCAAGAAGTTGAACAAGAAAAAGGGTAGAAATGAAGCATTTGTGGGAGAATGGGACACTAATGAAGATAGCTCCGACTCTTCTTCAAGCTCCGACTCCGGTGGTGAGTCAAATTCAAGAAAGAAGAACATGGCGGGGATTGCAATAACGGAAGCTTCATCACTATACTCTCCTTTTTGTCTCATGGCAAAAGGAAGTACTAAGGTAACATCTACTTGTGTTAGTGAAAAAGATGATAGTGATCATGAATTGTCTTATGATGATCTTGCACAAATGCTTGAGGAGCTAAATGAGTTAAACGGCAAAGAGAGAGTCAAGTTTAAGACCCTAAAGAAAGATCATGAGTCTTTATTAGCTAAATATGAGGAGTTAAAGACTTCTCATAAGATGCTTTTGGTCTCTCATGAGAAGCTTGAGGAAACTCATGAAACTCTCATTGCCTCTACACTCATTAGGCCAAAGGTAGATATAGGCATTACATGTGATATTTTTGATAATGCTTGTCTAAATGTTAAAAATTGCATTCCAACTAAGACTAGCATATCCACTTCATGTGATGATTTACTTGCTATGCCATGTTCATCCACTATTGATAGTGCATCATGTTCCACAAATGTATCATCTTCATCTAATTCATTGTTAGTTGTTGAGAATCATGAGCTCAAGGAGCAAGTTGCCAAACTAAGTAAGAGTTTGGAAAGATGCTTCAAAGGCAAAAATATGCTTGATAAAATCTTAAGCCAACAAAGATGTTCCTTCAACAAGGAGGGACTTGGCTTTGTTCCCAAGAAGGGCAAAAAGCCTTCTTATCAAGCTCCAAGGTTTGTTAGGAGTAATGGCAAATTTTGCAATAAATGTCGTAAAGTTGGTCACATGATTGGTGAATGTCATATAAACAAAATCCCTAAATGTGATGTATTTGATTCTCATTACATGCTTAAGAGAACTAATGATGGCTCTATTTATGCTAAGTTTTTAGGCACTCCTATTTTAGGAGAAAACAAGAAATCCATTTTGGTGCCAAAAAGTTTGGTAACTAACCTACAAGGACCCAAAAGGATTTGGGTACCTAAAAAGGCTTGATCTCTTTTGTAGGTAAACTACCACACCGGAGGATCACATTGGGTGCTTGATAGTGGGTGCACTCAACATATGACCGGTGATAGGAAAATGTTCACATCATTTGAAGTAGGTGCCAAAGATCAAGAAAGAGTGACCTTCAGTGATAATAGTAAAGGGAAGGTAATGGGTCTAGGTAAAATTGCTATTTCAAATGATTTCTCCATTTCCAATGTTTCACTAGTTGAGTCATTAAATTTCAACTTATTGTCTATTGCTCAACTATGTGATCTAGGCCTTTCATGCACATTTAATCCTCAAGAAGTATTTGTAACTAGTATCCATGATAACTCCTTAGTTTTTAAAGGTTTTCGGTTTGGAAATCTCTATTTGGTGGATCTCTCTTCAAATGAAGCTAATTTGAAAACTTGTTTGGTTGCAAAAACCTCATTGGGTTGGCTTTGGCATAGAAGGCTTACTCATGTGAGAATGAGTCAACTAAATAAGCTTGCAAAACGAGATTTGGTTGTTGGTTTAAAAGATATAAAATTTGAAAAAGATAAACTTTGTAGTGCTTGTCAAGCGGGGAAGCAAGTCGCTTGTTCTCATCCTAGCAAAAGCGTCATGTCTACTTCTAGACCATTGGAGCTTTTGCATATAGATTTATTTTGTCCAACAACTTATAAAAGCATCGGAGGAAATAGTTTTTGTCTTGTAATTGTGGATGATTTCTCACGATTTACTTGGGTTTTCTTTTTGCATGACAAAGCTAAAACCTCTGATATTTTCAAAAAGTTTACAAAACAGGCTCAAAACGAATTCAATTTTACTATTATAAAAGTAAGGAGTGACAATGGATCCGAGTTTAAAAATACAAATATTGAGGATTATTGTGATGATCTTGGCATTAAACATGAGCTTTTCGCCACCTATTCACCACAACAAAATGGCGTTGTGGAAAGAAAGAATAGGACCCTTATTGAGATGGCTAGAACTATGCTTGATGAGTATAGTGTCTCCAACTCTTTTTGGGCAGAAGCTATAAACACTTCTTACCATGCATCGAATCGTCTTTATTTGCATCGTCTCTTGAAAAATACTCCATATGAACTTTTAATTGGACGAAAACCAAATATTGCTTACTTCCGTGTTTTTGGTTGCAAATGCTATATTTATAGAAAGGGTGTTAGACTAACCAAATTTGAAAGCCGTTGTGATGAAGGATTTCTCCTTCGATATGCATCAAATAACAAGGCATACCGAGTGTATAACAAAAGCAAAGGTATTGTAGAAGAAACCTCGGATGTTCAATTTGATGAGACTAATGGCTCCCAAGAGGGGCACGGAAATTTGGATGATGTAGGTGATGAAGGCTTGATAAGGGCAATGAAGAACATGTCCATCGGTGACATCGAGCCTAAAGAAGATGATGAACTTCCATCCTCTACACAAGTTGAATCCTCTACTTCCGCTACGCAAAATTTGACTCAACTTGATGAAGATGAAGTCAAAAATCAATCATCTATCATTCCATCCAAAGTTCACAATGCCACCGCAAAAGATCACCCTATTGATCAAGTCTTGGGTGACATTAGTAAGGGTGTTCAAACTAGATCTCGTGTTGCTTCTATTTGTGAGCATTACTCTTTTGTTTCTTCTATTGAGCCTAAACATATAGATGAAGCTCTAAATGACCCGGATTGGGTAAATGCTATGCATGAGGAGCTTAACAACTTTGAAAGAAACAAGGTTTGGACATTGGTGGAGAGACCCAAGGAGCACAACGTCATTGGAACAAAGTGGGTTTTTAGGAACAAACAAGACGAAAACGGGTTGGTTGTAAGAAACAAGGCAAGATTGGTAGCACAAGGATTCACTCAAGTCGAAGGTTTGGATTTTGGTGAAACTTTTGCTCCCGTTGCTAGACTAGAGGCTATTCGCATCTTACATGCTTTCGCTTCATGTTTTGATATTAAACTATATCAAATGGATGTGAAAAGTGCTTTCTTGAATGGAGAAATAGCCGAACTAGTTTTTGTTGGACAACCACCCGGCTTTGAAAATCCTAAAAATCCTAATCATGTTTTTAAACTCTCAAAAGCTCTCTATGGTTTAAAACAAGCTCCTAGAGCTTGGTATGAAAGATTGAGAGATTTTCTCCTCTCAAAGGGTTTTAAAATTGGTAAAGTTGACACTACCTTGTTTACAAAAATAATTAATGATGATTTCTTTGTTTGTCAAATTTATGTCGATGATATTATATTCGGTTCTACTAATGAAGAATTTTGCAAGGTTTTTGGTGATATGATGTCTAGGGAATTTGAGATGTCCATGATAGGAGAATTGAGTTTCTTCCTTGGACTTCAAGTCAAGCAACTCAAGAATGGAACTTTTGTGAGTCAAATGAAGTATATCCATGATCTTCTCAAAAGGTTCGGATTGATGGAAGCTAAGCCTATCAAGACACCTATGGCGACCAACGGACATCTCGACCTAAATGAGGGAGGTAAACCGGTAGATCAAAAATTATATAGATCTATGATTGGTAGTTTGCTCTATCTTACCGCATCTAGGCCCGATATCATGTTTAGTGTTTGCATGTGTGCTAGATTTCAAGCCGCACCAAAAGATTGTCATTTGATGGCGGTCAAGAGAATTCTAAGATATTTAAAACATTCCATCCATATAGGTTTGTGGTACCCCAAAGGTGCTAAATTTGAGCTAATTGGCTATTCCGACTCAGATTATGCCGGTTGCAAGGTTGATTGAAAAAGAACTTCAGGGGGTTGTCAATTCCTTGGGAGGTCTCTCATTTCTTGGGCTTCTAAGAAACAAAACTCTGTTGCCCTTTCCACCGCCGAGGCGGAATATGTCTCCGCGGGTAGTTGTTGTGCTCAATTACTTTGGATGAGGCAAACCTTGCTTGACTATGGAATAGAATTCTCAAATGTCCCTCTCCTTTGTGACAATGATAGCGCCATCAAAATTGCCAATAATCCTGTCTAACACTCTAGAACCAAGCATATTGATATTCGCCATCACTTTCTAAGAGATCATGTTGGCAAAGATGACATTGTTATTAGCCACATAAGAACCGAAGATCAATTAGCAGATATCTTTACCAAACCACTTGATGAATCCCGCTTTTGTAAACTTAGGAATGAATTGAATATAATAGATTTCTCAAATGTGGCTTGAAATCATGCATATATGTGAGTTTTAAATTTTTCTATCCTTGTGTGTCATATATGTATGGTATTATGCTTATAGTGCCATATTTGAAGTTCATGTGATCTTATATGTTTTCCTAAGGCTATACATTAAGGGGGAGTGTTGTGGTTATTCCTATATATTGGTAATTGCTTAATGTGTTGAAAAACAAAATTTGGAAGTTTTGGTAACTTAAAGAATCTATCTTTGAGTCAAATCGTTTTTTCCTTAAGTTTCATTTCAAAACATTTTTGAACTTTAGTCCAAAACAAAACTTGTAGAGATGGTTCATATGAACATTTCTCGTATTCAAATGTTTTAACTTTAACCATCTTACAAAAAGATATTTAATATTGAAGTTTGGTGAAAATTGTCCAATAACCATGTTTGAACCAAAGCATACATTTGAGTATTTCTCTGTTTTTGATCTCAAAAATTTGAAAATTTGATGCTTTATAAACTTTGGGAGTTATACATGGTTTCTGCAAAATTTGAAATTTTTCAAAAATTATTTTGCCATGTTTTCCACTTTTGCCCCATCTTTGCCTTGAATTATATTTAATGGGTATTAGTGCAGTCGGTTTGACCGGGCCTACTTGGCCGGTCCGACCGCCCTACCTGAGTCGGTCCGACCGGGCCTACATGGCCGGTCAGACCAGGGCTTGGGCAGGGTTATAACTCCCCTCTCTATTCAGTTTTTCTCTCCCCTCTATTATTCATCTCCTCTCAAACTGAGCTCTTCTCCTCCACTCTTGCCCCCAACCCTCGAAAATCCATTTCGTCGCAAATCTTGCCGGTCCAACCGGTGGATCTTCTCCGGTCTGACCTTGGGTTCATTCTCCCTTGACCGGTAAGAATCTCCACCGAAAATACCTTGATTTAATCCCTTTGGAGGTTAGGGTTAGGGTTCTTGTTCATGGGCGTGCATGTGATGTTGCCTAGGCTAAAATCCATCTTGTAATTCAATTTCTAGCCTTATGGTACCATTTCCCATGGATCTATGAAATGTGTTATGGCAAATTTGAATATGGAGAAATTTTGTGCAAAAGAAATTTGTGCTAGGGTTGCTTGGCCGGTCAGACCGGTTGGCAATGGGCAGTCAGACCGACCATGTAATGGCGGTCAGACCGGCCATATTGCCTCGGTCAGACCGGCCTCCCCAATCCGGCACTCCTTCTTGCTCATCTTTGCTCCTTGATATCTTTGCCCTCTAGCAATTTCATAGACTTTCTCATCATCATGTCCTTAATCTTATCATGATTCAATTTTTATTCAGTCATGCCTCCCGCCGGTCGTTCTCAAGGAAATGAGCGTCGCTCAAAATTTGTCGAGGACCGTGGCCAATCATCCTGGCACTTTCAAGCTGACAGTGATGAGGACTTTGCCTATGAGGATGACAGCTCTGAGAATGAGGAGGAATTGGTTCCTCAGCCTCCGGTAGCTAGTGAAGATCCATTTGCATCATTGGAATTCAAAGTGGATGTCCGGAATCAAGAAAACTTTGCTCGTCTACGCCATCATAACCAATTTCTCAGACCTAGAGATACCTCGGATCAGCGATTTCACACCAAGTTTCAGAAGGAGGTCTACAACATTGCTTATGAAAACCGCTCTTTGGCTCCTCATAAGTGGATTTATTGGAGGGATTTGAGTGGAGAGGCTGCGGCTCTTAGGAATATTTTTGGATCTGTTGGAATTAACAAGATAGTAAGTTTAAAGCAAGATTTCAACTGGGATGTCATCCGTCAGTTTTATGCCACAGTGTTCATACCTGCCACTTGTGATTCTCTTACTTGGATGACGGGAGACATTTTCTGCATTGCTTCAAAGCAAGAAATTCAGAGTGCTTGGGACATAAGGTTTTCTTCTGGCCTCAGATTGCATGATGAATTTACTCATAACCCTTTGTCAGAAGCTGAAATGGCTCAATTCTACATCCCGTCTGCTGCTCACAAGATTGGAGGGGTCACTGGAATGAAGACCCTGCATAGTGTGGCACATCGCATCCTGCGGCATTCCATCTTACCTCATCTGGGCAACAATGATGCCATTCATGGTGTTGCTTGGACTCTTCTGGATGCAGTGATGACTGGAAAGAGATTTGATGTCATCCATTTGATGCTATATGAGATGGCACTCTCAAAGGGAAGCCTCACTCTTGGAGTCTACTATGCTCCTTTTATCATGAGACTGATTTTGAGCAAAGTGGGGAACGCGAATGAGCGCCTTGATATAACTCACTCTCAGTATAGGCCTCGTTTCTCGGCTGTTCCTTTGGCTCTAGCTACCGATCCAGCTGATGTGGGTGCAGGACAGTTTCATCCTCAGGACATACCCAGTAGCTCTTTTTCTCCTCCACCTCCACCACAAGACTCTGGATCTGGTGCCTTTGGTCCTCCGCCTTACTTTGGTATGGATGCCGCTCAGTTCTTTGATCCAGTGATTCAACAAGTGACAGCGGGTTTCCTTCAGTTAAATGCAAGGATGGATCAAATGGCTTTAGGACAGGAAGCAATCACCACTCATTTGCAGAACCTTCAAGGCGGTCAAGAGCGTCTCAACTCCAGGATTGACACTCTATCTTCTCGTGTTGATCGGCTAGATTCTTCCTCAGTAGGCTATCCTCTTCAGTACCAGCGCCGTCGTTGTCGCCTTGATGATTCTCAGCCTCCTCAAACCCAGGATTAGTCTCTTTTTGGTTCTTGATGCCAAAATGGGGAGAAGAAGTTTAGCTAAGAAGTTTAGAAAGAAATAGTCAAGAGTAGTCAGGATTAGTTCCTAGGATCTAGTCTGCTCTATATTTATATCTATCCATGGTTGGTTGTTTGAAGAACACTATTTTCTTTCCATGTCATGATGAACTTAATTTGAACTATTTGCTCGTATTATAACAAACTCTTATGTGCTTTGCTTTATTGGACTTTTGAATTGTGTTTGGCATTTTGTATACTTATAACTCATATCTTGCTCCACATATTTGCACCCCATCACTCTTTAACATATTTCTTTATCTCTGGAATGTTTGTCATCAATTACCAAAAAGGGGGAGATTGAAGATCTAGGACCCATGTGAGTTTTGGTAATTAATAACAAACGCACGTTTGTGGACTAATATTTTTCTTAAGTGTGAAGGAAATGAGTAGGTCCCGCGCAAATGGAGCACAAGATGGAAAACCCGAAGATCTGGACGATTAAAGAGCAACGGCAAAAGGTTTGAAGAAATCTAGAAATTGATCGAGGTGTTTGGAGCGATCAATTAGGCTAGGTTTAAATTTTGTTTTTGCTGTACTATAAAGAGGGGTTGCATCTTGGTTATGCGTTGATTTTCAAGTGCCAACTTGCATTGCATGTAGTAGCTTTTGATCATATGTGGTTATTGCAAAAGTTACAAATTTGGCATAATTCCTTAAAAACACAAAATGCAGCTTTTTGGAGTTGTCTGGCCCTGGAGGTCTGACCGACCATATGGGTCCGGTCAGACCTTCGTGAGTTGGGTGGTCCGACCAGCCAGGGTGCCGGTCCGATCGCGTTGCGCAGGACTGCAAAATGGTGTTTTACAGAGCCGACGGAGACCTTATCGGTCTGACCAAGCCGATGGCCGGTCAGACCGGGTAGGGTCGGTCCGACCCGGCCAGCATGGCCGGTCAGACCGAGGTGCCCTGTCACATCAGTAAATGGCTAGTTTTCTAGCCGTTGCAGTTGGGGTCGGTCAGACCGGCCCAAGATGGGCGGTCAGACCGATAGTGCGCAGAGAGCCACCTAACTCTTCTAACGGCTAGTTTTTGGGTGTGTGGCTATATAAACCCTTGTTACAGCTCCTTTGCTAGACTTTTGGCATTCATTTTAGCATACTTGAGCACAAGAGAGTCTCTCCCATCATTGAGCACTAATTTGAGCACTAGTGAGGTTGGGAAGAAAAAGGGGTGATCAAGTGATTGAATAGATTGCATTGCATTTGCATTTTGGCACTTGATCGTCTTCTCCTAGCTTTGATCGCAGCTCGTTACTCTTGAAGATTGCCATCTCCTAGATGGCTTGGAGAAGAAACAGGAGATCTCTCCAAGAAGGTTGTGGAGGAGACTCGGAAGGTTGTGAAGGTTGGAGCTCGCCTATCCGGAGTGGAGAAGAGCTACCACTAGTGATCGAGGCCCGAGAGTTGCACTTCCGGTGCCGTCTCATCTTCAAGCTAATTTCTCTTTGAGGAATCTGTGGCTTGGTGAAGAGAGCGGTCAAGTGAAACTCGCCTCAACGAGGACGTAGGAAATTGGCAAATTTCCGAACCTCAGGATAAAAATTCGGTTGTCTTTTGTCCCTTTACTTTGAGCAAGTTTAATTGTGAAAATTTATCTTCTTAGAGTAATTTATACTTGCCATCCTAGGTTGCACTATTGAATCTCGTCGTTTGTCACAATTGCCTAAGTTCCTTGTCTATTGTTTAACTAAATTGAATTAGTTTTTTTTAAAAAACCACCTATTCACCCCCCTCTAGTCGGTACATCGATCCTACACCTTTGTTCCTCAGTCAAGGTCTCTAGGGTGATCGAGATGATGTTGCCATCATTGAGTTCACCCACCATGGATGGATTGCTGAAGTATTGTCCCGTTGGGTGTGCCAAAAAGCGTGTTGGTGCATTTTTTTGTCACACTTTGACACACGCGTAGCTTGGGAGATCTGCTTAACTCAAGTGCAGGTCCTATATTCTTAGAAAAAAGGGTTCAAGGCATGCTAATCAGTTTGACCCTGCAACTGATAAGGAAATAGGAAAATATGATCAATAGCATAGCCTATCGGCTATCGAGCTGATGACCATAGTGAGAATGGAATAATTGTGGAATATCATGTCGATCGGCCATAGGGCCGATGACCATGGGTGAAGCAATCGGGCGAGTGTGCCATCAGCCGATGAGATGGCCAGTTTACACATATAGGCTGATGAACACTTTCTGATGGCGAATAAGATATGGCGTTGAATTGAAGATAACCTATCATCTTGTACTCCAACGGAAATAAATAAAATGTGCCAGATAACATATCTATATCAGAAAAATCATCACAATAACTAGATCAGACCTAACCAAGATAGTAGATAATCACAATGATGTTAATAATATATCAAAGTATTAGGCATGTTTTATTTAGATGAACGGTGTACAATATGAAAAAGATACAATAGCAAGATATGTCGGACTCAACCAATGAAGCCTCAAACTATCACACCTAGATGACATCAATCTAAGAGATCAATCTGATGAAGCCTTAGACCTAGCCAATACACCGAGAACCAGTGACTGTACTATTTCGACGTTCACCTCAAGAGATCAATCTGATGCAGCCACAAGGATACTGACCTAGTCGATACGGTCGTCGGGGGTGGTGGGACTCACCTCTTCGTCAGAGATCGAAACGATGCAACCCAGCTCCGACTACCGAATCCCGCCGGGATAAACCTTGGAAGCCTAGGGCGGCAATGCGTCGATTAGTTGTTGTTTGACAGAGATGTGTTTTTTAATCTAACTAAGTGGTACATATTTATAGTCTAGAGACTTGAAATCCAAGTATTCTATCTTAACCGATTTTGGATAATCTTTATCTTATCTTCACCGGCCCCTCCATATACTACCAGCGTTGTAACGGATAGGCTTCTTTGGCTATCTTTGAATTGACTCTTCTTGACTTTCATTGACCGTACGACATCCTTGGTGGGCTCTAGGCTTTACCAAATCTTGGCTTCAATAGCTTGACATTTCACTTGATCAAGTATCGGATTGAAATCATGACTAACTAAGAAACCATGTTGAAGAATATGGTTTTGATATTCCAGATGTGATGAGTGATTGTCAACGGAAGTCAAAGGAAGGGAGAGATGAAGACCTGCCGAGTCTAAGGCGCATGTGACTCAGGTATACGGACAGTGAGCGACGGTCGGACAGAGGAGCCGCGGAGTCGGGCTGGCCCGATCCGGGTACATGGCTAGGAGCGGCAGATGATCCACCGGTCTGTTGACTGGGTTTGACTCAGGTACACGGGCGGCGAGCGATTGCCGGGTTGAGGAAGCTGCGGGGTCGGGTCGGCCCAATCCGAGTACCCGGTGTGAAGACGGTGGATGCTTTGTCAGTTTGGGCGCAAAACTGACAACCTATGATTAATTCGTTTTTAGGGTATTAATATTAAGTTTTTAAGTTTAGAATATTTTTATTTGAGTCAGGTGATTTTTTTAAGAATATTTTAGTAATTTTAGTAATTTATTTTAGAGTCAGTTTATTTTACCCGAGGGTAAATTAGTCTTTTCATGTATTAGGATTTGCCTATAAATAGGCCCCTATCCCCCTGGGGATAGACGACTGTTTTTCAGATCAATCTACAGTCCACGTACGGTTTTAATCTACAAAAAATTTGTCTTCTTCCAAGAAGGGTTTCGCCGGCGTCGTAGCCTTCTTCCACGTTCTTTCCTTCACGCGGCATGCGCCTCCAGGCTTGCCGGCTAGCGAGCGCATTGGCAAATGCAGCCGCACGGTGATCGTTGTCCGGCTGTAGCTAGCGGGTCCCACATCTGATTACTACGCATGCAAGCAGTGCATGCAGACTCTAGCCTGCGCCTACGCCGGCTAGGCACGGCAGGGCTACTCCTTTGCTGTTCGGGAATTCAATCCACGGCAAAGCACTGCGGCAGAAATTGACTTCCTCCATGGGTGGGTCTCACGGTGAGGACTGCAAGCGGAAAATCCTTTTTTCGCATGGCGGTTGCATGAGGCTCACGGCGATCAGCTGCTGGACGCACGGCGACGCATCCACAGGCGGCCCCCCACTCGCACGGCGACCGAGGCGCACAACTCAAGATGACGCAGGTAAGTTTTTCAATCTCCTATTTTTTAGTAGATCATTTTTAGAGATAATTATCTATTAATTAATTAGCGAAAACTTGTTTAGAAACTTTGTGGTAATTTAATCTGCCTAAATATTTTGGTACTCGTATATTTTTATTTCAATATTTTTAATCAGTTCGTATAAATAGAAAAATATTATTAGTCACAACAATATTTTTTTATTCTTGTTTTACGTGCAATATTTTAGGTTTATTACTGAATTAATTTTTAATGATCCATGGTTTATTCATTTGATTAGTATTTTATTTCTAGACTGAAATATAAATATGTCGTGCTTTATCGAGGTGTTTTATTTTCAATATCCTTTCAATTAAGACACCGGTCATTTTTAAGCTAGACAACTTTAATTCCTGAAATTTGCTTTGCAAATATTATTTGTCTGGTTTAGTTCTTTTGGGTGTTGAGATTAAAATATAGTTTAGCAAAAAAATTTTAGGTGCCCATTCACCCCCCTCTGGTCGCTACTTTCGGTCCTACAAGTGGTATCACAGCAAGGTTTGGTTTTTTCTCATATCTTAACCGATTCTAAACCTAGGTAGTGACCATGACGTCTCCTAGCAAAATCCCGTCCCTAGAGGCTTTTGGCTACACTTATTGGAAGACTCGCATGCGAGCATATCTTATGAGCCAGAGCTCGGACATATGGGAGATTTGTGTTCATCCTAGTTTCACCATAAGGACTATTGCTGCGGATACTGCTGTAGATGTAGTTACCCAGCATCAAAATAATAGTAAAGCGGTGAACATTTTATTTTCTGGTCTAGGTCCTAGTGAGTTTGAGAATGTTAGCCATCTCACTACTGCACGAGAGATCTGGGCTACCCTCCAGGCACACCATGAGGGGACAGCCCAGGTTAAGGCTAGGCTCTACCAGACCTACCGGCATGAGTATGAAAATTTCTCACAGAAGCCGGGTGAGACTGTCGAGGCTTTGTTTGGTCGTTTTCAATCGATCATAAACAAACTTCGCGTCAACAAGGCCGAGCGTAATCAGCTGGTCTCGGATCATGAACAGGCGCTTAAGGTACTCCATGCCTTGGACCCTAAGATCTGGGAGATCAAGGTTTCTTCTATTGTTGAGAGCGCGTCTTACGATACTTTGACTGTCGCAGAGCTTTTTAGTAAGCTCAAGGCCTCAGAGGTCGATATTCAGTTGAGATCAAATCTCACTGATTCTGGCTCAAAGACTCTAGTGCTTGTGACACCGTCGGCTAATCCTAATGCCATGAGTTGTACTGCCTTTTCTTTGATGTCTATCTCCGAGGAACAACTTGATACTCTAGGAGATGATGATCTGTGCTTGTTTAACAACTGGGTGCGACATGTCTATGATAAGCGAATGTTCAAGAGACACGGCACAAAATCCGGATGCTTTGAGTGTGATGACCCAAGTCATTTCATCACCGACTGCCCCAAGCAGAAGAATTACAAGAAGGTAACCGGCGGCAACTCCTATAACTCCGGCAAGTATGACAATTGCACTTCCACAAAGGGCAAGCGCAAGACAAGTTTCTTTTGAAAGGCTCTAAAGGATTACAGGCGTGAGAATAAGAAGCGAGACAAGACCTTCTTCGCCGAGATGGAGAAAAGATACTCCAAGAGATCATCCTCTTCCTCCTCGTCTTCAAGCTCAAGTGATGAAGAGATCATGATCAGGAAGGGGAAGGACAGGGACAATCCGGCGGGCCTCTGTTTCATGGGCTTCACGGACAAGCCGAAGAGTCGGTCACGTCACAACCAAAGACCCCACAAGAGCTTCTACTCAATGGCTCTTGGGGAGAAAAAAGAGAAGGACTCCACCGACGACTCCGACGACGACGATGATGAGAAGGCATCTTCCTATGAACAAGAAGTTGTTAATTTATTAGAACAGAACAGCCAGGAGCTGAAGTATCGGGAGAGACTGCTTGGAGTGGCTAAGAAGAGGATAGATGAGCTTGAGAGTGAGCTTGCCATGGCGAATGGTAAGATTGAGAGTCTGTCTTCTTCCCCTTGCTTGAGTGATAGTGGTGAGTGCCCTAACTGTGAGGTGTTGTTGTGTGACCTGACGACTCTTAAGTCTAGGTACACAGAGAGAGTAGATGAGAGAGACGCATTGGCCACTGAGCTTGAGAGCGCTCAGCAGGAGCTAAAAGATGCTCATGCCACTGTCGTCGCACCTTGTGTAGACTGCCCATCCCATTTAGTTAGTATAACTGAGCTGAGAGCAAAGAGTGATGAGCAGTTGAGCGAGTTAGCTGGAGTGAGAGCTGAGTTGGAGCAGACTAAGCTAGAGCTTGAGACCTTGTCAGTTCCACCCACTGTTTGTGAAAACTGCTTGTCCATTAGAATGGAGTTGATCAAGCTAAAAGCTTAGAAGTCTGTCGATGTTGATAGAGAGTGTGAGATCTGTTTGTCTCAGGTGGAGGTGTTAGCTTCTTTGAGAGAGGAGATAGTTGATGTTCAGAATGAGAATTTTTACCTCCATCAGATCCTGAGTTGGATTAGTGCCAGAGAGCCACAGCTCGGCATGATGATCCAGCAATTCAAGAGACAGGATGGGTTTGGGATAGGTTACACCTATACCAAGGCTGATTTTGAGAGCGCCATTAGCCGAGCAGTGGAGTGGAGTAAGATGACTCCCGAACAGAGATATCCCAAGACTCACTCCACTGAGTCCTTTAAGGATAGTCAGCCCAAGGATGGAGTGATCCAAGAACAACCTAAAGCTCCACCTAAGAAGCAGATCTGGGTCCCAAAGCCTAAAACTCTTCACACTTCTCTTGATTCTTTACTTGGACCCTCTCACACCAAAGATGATACACCAAACACCACCAAGCCTAAGGATCCCAAGCCTCAACCACATACTAAGAAGCCTACCTATCATTGTGAGTTTTGTTAGAGAGACGGGCATCTTGAGGAGTTTTGCTTCAGGAGGAAACAGGTTGAGCGAGCAGAGAGAGCTCGAGTTGTGCAGGAGCAGTTCTACCAGCAGGGTGGTAGACAGAGAGTTCCTCGATGTAGGGAGAGGCTAGAGGCCAGGCCACGTCGTGTAGGTGGTGGTAGAGGAGACGGTTTTTATGATTGTGATCCGGAGGGTGGTTTCTGTTCCGGCAGAGTTCCAGATCATTCGGTATACGAGTTTGGATCTCGCGGCCATGATTTTAGGCAGAACAGAGGACCGCGCTTTGAGCCGCGCTTTGGTCTAGATTCATATGATTCCTTCTGCTTTTCTACATACGAGCAGATGGCTCAACACTGGTTTAACACCTTTGCCAAACATGGCGTTGGACCGTTTGTTCCCACTCATGATTATTGATCTTGATTTGGGAGTTGTGTATCCTTTTTGGGATATTTTGAGTCAGTTTTTTTACTTTCTTCTTTATTTTTTATTGAGTCTTTTTGTGTGCGTTCATATTATGCAAAGTCATCAATCACATTTTGAGCTTGCTTCTGTTATATGATTAATCTGCTTTACTTTCTCTAGCTAGTATATGTTTTTGATTACTTGTCGATGATCATGTTCTGTTTCAGTTCACATGACATATCTGATATTTGTCATATGCATGGCTTTTATGCTTTAAAATTGAAAAATGATCACCATTGCTTCTGGTAACTGGCATGTGTAAGCTGAATGCTTTCGCTATCTTTTACATGGCTTCTAGCTAGATCCTTACTTAGATGCAGATATGCAACTTGGACATCTATATGCTTTAAATATGAAAAATGTGCGATAAAACGGTAAAAATTCAGAAAAATAAAAATTTATGCATTTTTATGATTATTAGAAAAGATCCAGGTGGATTTGCTTTGTCGCATTGCATTGTTCTGGACTGCTTACCATAACACTTTGGTATGAACTAGGATGGTGTAATGTATGCCAAGACCACTGTCTTAAGCTTTTGATGGTCTAGTTCTGGCCTAGGCTTGACTTGGTCGGTTAGCATAAGGTTTGACATGCAAACCCTGGCAAAAATAAGAAAAAATAAAAAGGAAAAAGAAAAAGTATGAAAAAATTAAAAAATGACAAGTTTGTTGAAGCACTTTGTTTTGGACAATGCTTATCTTGGTAGATATCAGTTAGCTTTTGCATATCATGTTTTACCTTGCTTGTCAACTAGAAAATGTGGTGATGCTTTTGTTTGCAAAAATCGAAAAATGCGTGCTAATGACTCTCTTTAGATATCATCTATTGCACTGATTATGTCATGTATCTTAGACAATATATCTTTTGCTATACCTGTTAGATGTTGTAATTGCAGTCAATCATATCTAAGAAGCATGCTTTTCACACTCCACCTGCACCCCATCTGCATTCATAGCATATTTTGAGGGGGAGCTGCATTTCAGGGGGAGTTTGTGTCTATGTCTCTTTAGAGTGCATTTAGTCTCACTTGATGCGTCCAATTGTCAACAAGGGGGAGAAATTTTGGAGTTTAGGGAACATTTTTTAGCTTTTTCTGGCATTTATTTCAGGGGGAGTTCCTTGTTGGTAATTTTGAGATTGCACTTGTTTTTGAGTCTTTATTTTTGGTTAACCATAATGACTATTTTCTTGCTTCTGTTTGGCTTATGGTCATTAGGGTTAAACTTTTATTTCTTTCTTCTATTTTCTTCTGTTTTTGTTTTCTTGTTTCCACATGTTTTGCAGGTTTTGGAGATGAGCTAAAAAGGGTGTTGACAATGCACTCATCAAGGGGGAGATTGAGAAACCATGCTGAAGAATATGGTTTTGATATTCCAGATGTGATGAGTGATTGTCAACGGAAGTCAAAGGAAGGGAGAGATGAAGACCTGTCAAGTCTGAGGCGCATGTGACTCAGGTACACGGGCAGTGAGCGATGGCCGGGCAGAGGAGCCGCGGAGTCGGGCTGGCCCAATCCGGGTACATGGCTAGGACTGGCAGATGATCCACCGGTCTGTTGACTGGGTTTGACTCAGGTACACGGGCGGCGAGCGATTGCCGGGCTGAGGAAGCTACGGGGTCGGGTCGGCCCAATCCGGGTACCCGGTGCGAAGACGGTTGATGCTTTGTCAGTTTGGGCGCAAAACCAACAACCTATGATTAATTCGTTTTTAGGGTATTAATATTTAGTTTTTAAGTTTAGAATATTTTTATTTGACTCAGGTGATTTTTTTAAGAATATTTTAGTGATTTTTGGAATTTATTTTAGAGTCAGTTTATTTTACCCGAGGGTAAATTAGTCTTTTCATGTATTAGGATTTGCCTATAAATAGGCCCCTATCCCCCTTGGGGATAGACGACTGTTTTTCAGATCAATCTACAGTCCACGTACGGTTTTTAATCTACAAAAAAATTGTCTTCTTCCAAGAAGGGTTTCGCCGGCATCGTAGCCTTCTTCCCCGTTCTTTCCTTCGCGCGGCATGCGCCTCCAGGCTTGCCGGCTAGCAAGCGCATTGGCAAACACAGCCGCACGGTGATCGTTGTTCGGCTGTAGCTAGCGGGTCCCACATCTGATTACTGCGCATGCAAGCAGTGCATGCAGACTCTAGCCTGCGCCTACGCCGACTAGGCACGGCAGGGCTACTCCTTTGCTATTCAGGAATTCAATCCACGGCAAAGCACTGCGGCAGAAATTGACTTCCTCCACGGGCGGGTCCCGCGGCGAGGACTCAGGAAAAGCCTTTTTTCGCATGGCGGTGGCGTGAGGCTCACGGCGATCAGCTGCTGGACGCGCGGTGACGCATCCATGGGTGGCCCCCCACTCGCACGGCGACCGAGGCGCACAGCTCGAGATGACGCAGGTAAGTTTTTCAATCTCCTATTTTTTAGTAGATCATTTTCAGAGATAATTATCTATTAATTAATTAGCGAAAACTTGTTTAGAAACTTTGTGGTAATTTAATCTACCTAAATATTTTGGTACTCATATATTTTTAGTTCAATATTTTTAATCAGTTCATATAAAGAGAAAAATATTATTAGTCACAATAATATTTTTTATTCTTGTTTTACGTGCAATATTTTAGATTTATTACTGAATTAATTTTTAATGATCCATGGTTTATTCATTTGATTAGTATTTTATTTCTAGACTGAAATATAAATATTCTGTGCTTTGTCTAGGTGTTTTATTTTCAATATCCTTTCAATTAAGAAACCAGTCATTTTTAAGCTAGACAACTTTAATTCCTGAAATTTGCTTTGCAAATATTATTTGTCTGGTTTAGTTCTTTTGGGTGTTGAGGTTAAAATATAGTTTAGCAAGAATTTTTTAGGCGCCCATTCACCCCCCCTCTGGTCGCTACTTTCGGTCCTACACTAACTCTTCAGTCATAGTGGCATGGTCATACACTTTTCCAATCCCGCTATCTCAAGGGGCTCACAGACGTCTCTCCCATTATTAGGAGGGGTAAATTCTATCTTAACCGCTTACATCGCACGACTGAAGGTAATGCCCAAGAAAATTCCAAGCATCAGATGTTCCGATAGGAAGTATTGGAAGTTCCGATTGGAAGTATCGGAAGTTCCGGTTATTTTCTAGTCTCAATATAGAGAGCAAATGTTGCTTCGGAAGTTCTGATATGGCATCGGATGTTCTGATGAGCCAGAAGTTCCGATTCAGAATCGAGGAATTTTTGTACTGATCGAAAGTTCCGATATGGTATCAGAAGTTCCAAGGTGGGCGATAACAGATTGGATCTTTTGCATGTCGTATTGTATCAGGAGACCTAAAATACCTAGTCGAAAGTTCTGACCTAGGATTGGAAGTTCCGACGTGGTCAAACAGATTGGATCTGTTATGATTTTTAGGGTTTCAGGATGAGCACGACAAAGGTTCTCTCAGCCCTATAAAAGGAGAGGGGGAGGACATCTTGGAACAAGCAATAATCTTAAATTAGACGTAGCCACCGAAGAGTTCTCTCCTTCCTTTCTTGATCTCAATTGTTGAGATCAAGGATCCTCGTCTCTCACGTGCGGTGCTAGCACGCTGCCGTGGGAGGTACTCCATCCCTATACGTGTGGACTCCATGGAGGCGTTGCTCCAATAGCGATGATTGGGACATCTAAATGTGAATGACTACGTCTTCTTCATCGATCAGATTGGTGAATAACGGCAAGGACGAAGCGAGAAGAGGCTTGACGCACTGCTCCAACATCTTCTTGCGCTGCACCTAGCGCGTCTGTGGGATCAGAATGGCGACTAGAGGGGGGTGAATAGGCGTCTCAACAAATTCTCATGAATTAGATGGCCTTTTCAAATCACCCAACGCACCTCTAAATGAACAAGCGGAGTAAACTAATGATCCAAATGATTCTACATAGTGCAAATCTAAAACATGGGGTACAAAAATTATCATCCAAGAATACCCAGGACTCTCTTCCTGGTACAGTGCAGTAGTACAAATCTGGTAGATTTCTGTCTAGCACAGTACAGTGGCATAAAAGTGATCAATAGTAATAAAACAAGGACAAAATGAACTAATGGATCAGGCTTCTCTGAATGGACTGATGGGACAAGCATAAAGTGAACGGTGCTTTTCGGAATCATTTTAATGCGCTAGGTGTGATTTGATCGGAGCTAAAAACCTGGCCAAAATGGGGACTTCTGCTTTCGGCAGTGTGCCAACTCTGATGCAAAAACGTTTAGCAAAATCAATATGCAATGGCATAGACTACATACCAAATGTTCTTAAAAAATATTAGTTCCACGAATAGTACCGATGCACACACGTAAGACAAATATTGTTAAAGTGTTGTGACCCACAGTACCATATACTTTCTACCACAGCAAACCACAAGGGAAAAGTAATCAGAAACATTAATCAATTAAACAATTAACTCCAACTTGTGACTGCACAATGTGCCGAGATGACGCACTGTAGGAGAAAGGCGCAGAGGCCTAGCACTGTCCTCATCGGCGTGCACAGAACTAGCTTCAATTGATTTTTTTTCTCTTGCAGTGTGTACTTTTGACCATGCGATGGCTGGTGTAATCAAGCAAAATCCCAAATATACAACTCTGTCACCACAGATTAGTAACAGAGTATATACTTGTAACAAATACACTATGTATTGAATGACTGCACCAAATAAACGTGAACAGTAAATGAAGGGAACACAATGTCAGCGATAAAGAACCAAAAACAATTCAGTTGCAGTAAAAAGAATTGATCACTGTGAGCGATGACAACAGCCTTCAGAAGCAACAATTAAACAACCAATTGCTTTTTCAATCTGCATGGCACTCCAACGATCAGAAAAAAAACCAACGGCGTAGAGGTCTGGCACCGGCAGCTTTGGTGGCAGAAAACTTCAGCGGTGCAAAGTACTAGATGGCAGCAAAAACTTCACAAAAGCAGAGAGAAGAAAGTAGTGAAAAGACCTCATGATGAAAAGAAGAAATGCAGGCATCTAGATGCAGAGAAAAGTCAGATAACCAGGAACAAAGATCAGTTTGAGATCCTGATGAGAGTTGCTGCTGACCGGCGGGACATGATGTTGCTCTGGTGTGTTGTCCTGTAGTTGGTCAACATGCAGGGATGTGATGGCCTATGAAACAATTACAAAACCAAAGAAAAGTTGCGTCTGGCTAGTAGGGAAATACAGAACCACACAGCAATGAAAAATTCATAGAGGCGGCGTCCAGAAAACAAATCACGTCGGATGCAACATTCTGACTCAGAAAACAGGTAGCCAAAATATTCTCAAGAAAATTGGCACAGAGAACAGATCACGATGAATGCATGTGAACATACCAGGGTGATGGCAGCTTTGGCGATGGTGCTCAGCGGTGATGTAGGAGGTGGCGCAATGTTCGTGGGGAGAAGAACAAGAGATAAAAGATTTTAGAAGTGAATTTCTCTCCCAAAAATTCTGGCCAAATGTTCTAAAAAATGAGCAACACAACCCTGGGTATGTAGCCCTTTAAATAGGCACACCCTAGAGGGACATTTTACAAGAAGACCCTTGAGAAAACTCAGATTAACTAAAGGATCATGAGATTTTTCAGAATTACATATTCTGAAAAATACCCCTATTTGACTCTAATTATTACAACTTTGACCCTATACTTTTAATATAATTTCAGAATTTTGAAAATTATAAAAAATTCTAAAATTTTACACTTAATCTAAAATACTAAATGAAAATAAACTCCTAATTATTGGAATTTAAAAACATTTAGAGATGAGATAGTTTTCAACAAAAACCGACAAAGCATCCTCGATCGCCGACAAGTGACGCCAATTCGCGAACTCGACTGCCAGCAAGTCTCTCCCGCTCTCGATCCCCTCAAGCCGCCTGATCACTTGCACTAGCCTCCCTTTCGCTGACTTGACCGTCACCCTGTTTAGACCATCCGTCCGTCCATGTCTTGCTCTATCTCCTCGTGCACTCTTGAGATCATCTCCAACTTCACTGGACATCCTTGATCCTCTAGCATCGAGCTTCCCGCTCGACCCTTGATCACCCGCCACTGACAGTTGGTTAGCATCTCCACCCTACACACATGATACAAGCCAAAACAAGAGAGGCAATGCACACCGAACCTCTCGGCATCCATTCTCCATAACCACACATCGATCCAATTGATGTAATGAAGCCATCACTCACTCATTCACTCGATCGCTCATCCTCATCAATCACTCATCATAAAGACAGAAACCACAGTGCGACCTCACTTGGTTTCACAATGTCATCCTTGATGAGTGCATTGACAACCCCAAACACAGACATGATGAAAATTTCAAGTTAAGCGCACAAGTGACCATAAAAACTAAGAAAAGAACCAAAACATGTCACTTGATAAAAGATCTCTCCCTTGGGCAAAAACTCATGCAAAGCATTCATTCTATCTTTGGCAAAAGCATCAATGCATCATGAAAGCCAATTACTCCCCATTAACAAAGCAATCATCCAAAAGCCTCCAAAAGCATCATGTAAGCCATTTCTCCCCCTTCCGCAATGCAAGCATCAAGATGATAAAAAGATGCAAAGAGGGGTGTGAGTGTAGAGTATAGATGCAAGCTTCTAAAACAAGAGCAATTCAAATTACAGTACAAACAAGCATTTTCCTTGAATATTGTCTAAAAGTACTGAATGAAACACTCAGATGAATACTATCTAAACAAAAGCATGAGCAAGCATTTTCAAATTTTAGCAAATAAAAGCATCAGCACTCAGACTAGCATACTAGACATGGCAAGGCATGAGATGCAAAAGCTAATCAAATACTAGCCAGAGAAGCATATCCCACTACAAGGAGCTTCAGCAAACTTGACATGCAATTGATTCAAGCTTTTTGATTTTTGATTTTTTTTTCATTTTAGTGTCAGGGGTTATTTGCATGTCAATCTTATGCTAACTGACTATGCTTTGCCTAGGTTGAAACCATCAGAAGCTTAAAGAAATGGTCTTGGCATACACTTCAATGTCCCAGTTCATACCAAAGTGTTATGGTAAGCAGTCCAGAACAAAGTAGTGTGACAAAGAAAACCCACCTGGATCTTTTCAATTTCTACACACAACAACATGAATATCATTCATTTTTATTTTCATTCATTTTTTAATTTTCAGCACAATATTTTTAAGATGGTCAAGTTGCTTATTAGCATCCAAGTGAAAAGGACCTAGCTATCAGGTATGTAAAAGATAGCAAAAGCACTCAACCTATTCATGCTACTTTCTAGACTCAGCAGTGATCATTTTCAAATTTTCACAAATAAAAAGTCATGCTCATGTCAAATATTAGATGTAAACAAGCCAAGTGAACTCAATAGTATTAAAGACAATACTTCAAAGGCATAACGAAGCACGTACTTGTAAAAGCAATTAATCATGTAACAGAAGCTCATGCATTGGTACACAACACCCCCTCAAACCATGCTAGAAGATCTCGAATGCTCAGTGTTGGGGTGAGTGAAAAACTGTTTAGGAATCCAGCATTGTAAAAAAGTAGTAAACTGATCATGGATAGGGTATGAGTCATGATAAAAAGTGTGTGATCTACCTCCAAAGTGCGAGCCTGGAAAATGACGATGTCTCCTAAACTGTTGAGAATCAAAACCTCTGACACGCGGTCTAGCACCATGATGAGGACATCCCTACCAAAGATACAACCATACATGAATATCAAGATCCAATTATTTGAGTTCGAGCACAACGATTAAATCTCCAGGTCAACTCGTTTCTAAGTATCTTAGTATATTATCTTGGGAATAAATTACTACCTAATATTATTATTATTGTTAGGAACCATGGAGATGATAAAAATCACTTGGAGATAAACAAAGAATTGGAGAAGAACCAGGAAGGATGTCCAAGCCAATTTGAGAGTCCAATCCAACAACAATTCGTGTCCAACTCGGATTCCAGGAGCAGTGTGCACTAAAATCATCGCACAGGCCACATACAGACTCCGTTTTGGACGTTCCACCCAGCCACGGAAAGATAACTTCATAAACTTTCCAATGCCACTGGTTTCATCTTAAAATTCATTCTAGATCAACAAGAATAGTCAAAACAAGATAGAGTCCAGAATCTATCAGCGTGCTGTTTTCTACATTATTGGGCCTTTGGCCCGTGTATCCAGTTGAGCCCATTAAGAGTGCGTCCCAAACTACTATATAAGGTGTTTCTACAGCCATATAGGGTTTTTGGGTTTAGTTTACACGTTGCTTTGATAGCCGCCATTTTGCCGGATTTGTAAGTGAACCCCAATTCGCTTATTCCAATAGAATTTTCAGTTCGATTGTGTTTTCTACGTTCTTGCTTGTGTTCTTCGATTCGCAGGCAAAGATTAGCCTTCTTGGCGAGGTCAATCAGGCTGTGCTTGGTTGATAACAAATGGAGCAGTGGTGTAGCGATTGCAAGGGCCAATCTCGTTGATCGGAAGCCGGATTGGCAACATCGAGTTCTCCACAAATCATTGTTTATCCCTCACCTGACGGAAGATCGGGCACCCATGCACATCAAGTGGTATTAGAGCTTGGTTTACCGTCAGGTTCATATATCTTAGATTATATTGATTTCATATTCATCCCATAGTCCACGAAAAAGCCAACAAAAAATTTGTAGTCGTAGGTTTTCCCCAATCCAAGACAATCCCTAGCCTTTGCACGTTTTGGTTTCAGAGTCCGTAGTATTGAGTTTGTGTCCTTGGTCAAGTCCGGTTGCTGGTTAGTATTGTGATCCATTTTTATATATCCCTTATACTAGTCACCACCCATAAATCCCCTTTGATTTGCAATTCGCGACCGAACTAGATCCTCAAAACCCTGATTCAGAATACCTCTGATAAAATAGTCATATCTTTCGCATACGGAATCCGAATAAGGCAAATAAATACATTTTCAAAATCTACAGAAAAAGTTAGATCTAAGTTTTCCTAGCATGCTAGGTTCGCCTATTTTAGTTTTTCCAAATTCATTCGGAAATATCGGGTTTTCTAGCCCCGAAGTTTCTTGCGCAGATTTTTCAGCTCATCTTTATTTATCTACATAGTATTTCTTTGCAGCAAAATTGTATCACATCTTCTTGGTTTGTCTTATTTGTTCTCCTAGTCAAACAAAAGAAGTGTCAAAAAGTTCAAAAAAAGAGTTCAAACAAAAAGAGTTTAAAAATATAAAAAAAAGAGAAAAATATCAAAAAAAAGAGCACTTTGGGACATGCTTGGAAGATATTAGTGTTGTGTGGTGCTGTTTTTGGTACTGTTTTGTGCTGATTTTGTCAATACATAAGTCATCTTTTGAGCCTCAGTGACTCTCTCATATAAGCCTTGTTGTCATAGGGATCACATTTAGACCAGCAATTAGTATAAGTACTTTGGACACTTATTTACTATTACTATATGTTTCTAAATCGTGTTCCACCACATAGATTACTCTTGTTTAATCGCCTAGACTCCACATATATACTTATGATCAGTGAAGCTTGAGTCTTTGCAATCGTATACCACTTTCTTTCGAAGTCACCAACTAGACAAGAATTGTGCCGTAACAAAGATTGTGCCATCCATTGCCCTGCGATGGTAAGAACCATATAAGATTGTGGTAAGACGCTTGAGTGTGAGTGAAAACACCTTCCACTACCTAATAGTTGATAGGGCTAATATTTTTTCAAAGTGTTTTTCCTTTTCTACTAACCATGGTAGGTATGGATAGTGCGACAAATCATAATCATGGTAACAATGTTTCTTCTATCAAAAGTAAGTTTACCATCCCATCTTTTTATGGTGAATATGATGCTGAAGAATACCTAGATTGGGAGATGACCGTAGAGCATAAATTTAACTTATATCTAGTTCCTGAACAACATAGAGTTAAACAAGCAACTGGTATGTTTAAAAATCGTGCTTTAATCTGGTGGGAAGATATAAGTGAACTTCAATTACAACCTGATACATGGGGTCATTTAAAAAGAGCTATGCATTGTAAATTTGTCTCTCCTTCTTATTATCGTGAATTGTGTAAGAAACTACAATGCTTAGTTCAAGGTAACATGTCTGCGAAAGAGTATTATGCTGAGCTTTGAGAGATTCAAGATATCATTTATTATAAAGAATTTCATACTCTTAGTCGTTTGTTCCATCTTACCATCATTGCAGAGAAAGACTTGCAGGAACGACAATACAAGGCAAGAGACTCCTATCCACCACGAGTGACGAGCACACCGATACTAACCAAGCCTTTCTCTTCTTTAAGTGTTCGTCATGCACCTGCACATGTACCTGCACAAACATCAGCAAGCATATGGCCTTCCATCTTTGCACGAGTTGAGATATCAGGTAAAAAGTCCTTACAGGTACCCGTTGAGGTTGCTTCATCAGCTGAAATAATAGAACACCCTTTGCAATTTGATAATGATGCACTTCACCATGATAGGACTAATAACTATAACGTTGTGCATGAGGATGTGAAATCTACATTGTTACTTTTAACTTCTGATGAAATTGTTAAAGATAATATCGAGACGGCAACTAATGATAGCAAACAACTTGATATTAGATCTGAAATTCAACATGAAATCGAATTAAAAGATTTTTCTATCCTTGCACATAAAACTGATCAAACTGAAATTCATAGTCAAGATGTGTGCTATGTTGTGATTTGTGAAACTCCTTATTATTCTCTTACTAATATTGTTTATACTTTGCCCCTAGTTACCACTAAGTATTTATCTCATATTGAGCTACATAAGTGTAAATTTGAGATGTCTCCCGAGTTTTTATCTTATGTTGAGTTACATAAATATAAACTTGTCTCGCCTCCCAAGTTTTGGGATAGTTCCATATTTAACATTGTAGAATTGAAACCAACCATGGGAGCAAAAGATGAGTATGAGTCGAGGACGACTATATTTCAAGAGGGGGAGAATGATGAGAACATCACCAGTTGGGATAGGATCATGATTGTGAGGAAACAAGCTAAGGTGCATGCTATCCATGTTAGATTTAATTTTTATATATTTGAACTTCAGATGCTACACCATGAGATGCATTCATTTTCAATTTCAGAAATACTTTCTTGGATTAATAGAAGAGATGCATGTATATGGAACTCTTGTATTATCATAGAAGTTGATTGGGGACTAATAGACGTTGAGTGGAGGATAACTCCAAATCAAGAAAAGGAGGATGATGAGGACATCCCTACCAATGATACAACCATACATGAATATAAAGATCCAATTATTCGAGTTCGAGCACGATGATTAAATCTCCAGGTCAACTCGTTTCTAAGTATCTTAGTATATTATATTAGGAATAAATTACTACCTAATATTATTATTATTGTTAGGAACCATGGAGATGATGAAAATCACTTGGAGATAAACAAAGAGTTGGAGAAGAACCAGGAAGAACGTCCAAGCCAATTTGAGAGTCCAATCCAACTACAATTCGTGTCCAACTTAGTTTCCAGGAGCAGTGTGCACTAAAATCATTGCCCAGGCCACATACGGACTCTGTTTTTGACGTTCCATAGACACGGAAAGATAACTTCATAACCTTTCCAATGCCACTGATTTCATCTTAAAATTCATTCTATATCAACGGAAATAGTCAAAACAAGATAGAGTCCAGAATCTGCCAGCATGTTGTTTTCTGCATTATTGGGTCTTTGGGTCGTGTATCCAGTTGAGCCATTAAGGGTGTGTCCCAAACTACTATATAAGGTGTTTCTACAGCCATCTAGGGTTTTTGGGTTTATTTTACACGTTGCTTTGATAGCCCCGCTTCGTCGGATTTGTAAGTGAACCCCAATTCACAGATTCCAATAGAATTTTCAGTTCGATTGTGTTTTCTACGTTATTGCTTGTGTTCTTTGATTCGCAGGCAAGGATTAGCCTTCTTGGCGAGGTCAATCAAGTTGTGCTTGGTTGATAACCAATGGAGCAGTGGTGTAGTGATTGCAAGGGCCGATCTCGTTGATCAGAAGCTGGATCGTCAACGTCAAGTTCTCCACAAATCGTTGTTTATCCCCCACCTGACGGAAGATCGGGCACCCGTGCGCATCACACCATATGACGCATGATGTACATTGTTGGCGTAAAAGATTACGCTAACAGGTTTCGAGAGATTACAGACTAACAAACGAAGTGTTTGTGGGAAAACTGTTTCAAGCCTCCGAATTGGATAATAGCTCAGAACAGTTTGAAGATGTGTATTGAGCAACTTAGTATCCTCCTCCTTACAGGGTAAAACGGGGGGTATTTATAGGCCCAAACATTAAGGAAAAGACCTTTTTACCCCTATATTACAACCGACATAGTGGATACTATTCGGTACCCTTGATAGGGCTAGAACGGTAAAAGACTAATCTACTGAGATAGAAGATAAATCTTCTATCCTAGCTGGCAAAGAGATTCTGTGAAGAGTCCATGTTCGAAGACATACTTCGAACTAGAGTTTGCCTTCAATCTTTGAACTTGATCAAATGCATTCCTAGAGTTAGACACTAAAAGCCTTTGATTAAATCGCTTGCTTGTCTTCTCGTAGCAATGGCTCCGAGGATGAAGTATTTTCTCCCAACAGTAGCCCCTCGAATATGCTTCTCCTCTAGACCTGTGATGTTAGGAGAGCAGTATGCGCAAGAAAAATAATCATTCGTAGAGGCTAACAGTTTTAATCAACCCTTAAAATATGCGGGGATTCGAAACATCGAATCAACTTCTAAGAAAGTTATAATCGCACTTTTTTAGAATTAACTTAAAAAGTCTGAAAAATTTTTACGCTTAGAAGAAATAGTCGTTGGCTTTTTCCTCCAACGGAAATTACGTGATGCGTTAACTCCGCAAAAAGATAACGGTAAAGAATGCAAAACGGCAGATACAAACGGTAAAAAATCGTGGCCTAGGCTATAAATAAAGGGCCCAGCCCCTTCTCGAGTACTCTTCTCACCGCTTTAGTGCAAACAAAACCTAACCTCCATCTTCCTCCTTGAGCAACCAGAGAAATTCCATGGCGAAGACTAGTTTCAAAGTCCCTGGGGCGTCTTTAGCCCTTGCTCAGCAGCAGGCTGCGGCAGCATCGGCAGCAGGTTGCGGCAGCATCGGCAGCAGCGACTTCAACGACGGCAACTCCGACAGCAGCGGTAGCAGCACCAATGGCGGCGCCAGGAAGAAATCCCCAAAATGTTGGTCCTCACGATCTCCTTCCAGCGTCGTCGAAGTATGCAGACCAATCTTACCAACTGGGACCTTCAACCTATAAAAGGGAATCGCTCGCGGCAGCTGTAGAAGAAAAAATTAGCTCGGAGATCGTGATCCGCAAACCTGGAAAAGAAGCCATTCCTTCGCCAAGGCTCGGAGAAGTGGTAGTCTTCGAAGCAGGATTAGGGCTTCCAGCAGTCGACTTCTTGTCGGAGGTACTGGACTTATTCCATGTCACTCTCCCCCAACTTTCTCCGAACGCGATAGCACGCCTTGCCATCTTCGAATGGGCGTTGCGAGCTGAAGGCTGCAAAGGAAGAGCCGAGATCTTCGCAGCACTGCACAAAGCTTCTTGTCAACCCAAGACCTTCGTAGGCCCCGGAGGTGAAAAGATGGTGGTGGCCTTCGGGAGTATTAACTTCCGGCTTTGGGATGAGTACGCTCTTCGATTTCCGGCCAAGGCCATCAATGCCAGATGGTATACAGATTGGATCCTCTGGTGGTTTTATGCCAAAGTTGGTGCAGGAAGCCGCCTAGCTGGACCTCTACAGGACATAAACTTCCGGAGGAAAGCCCTTATCCACCCGGATCCAGGCCAGCTCGAAGCTCGCCTTAGCCTACTTCAACGCATTAGCCACCGCCTGAGCATGCGAGATCTGGCGGAGGAGTTCATCGGACTTCAGATTCCCCCTCTGATGGCCAACTGGCCTATCACCTTCGAGGAAGATCCGGAGGGCGGCCTCCGAAAGATCTCTTCGAACTCGAACCCTGCAGGTAACTTCGAAAACAACATGTTTCATATATATTTATTTGAAGAAATAACCAATGTCAACTTATCTTTCAGCTTCTCTAGCTCCTATGACTTCGGAGCAAATTGTGCGAGCTTCAAAGAAAATTCTAGGAATTCTGACTCCGACTGAGAAAGAATGGAGGAAAAAGTTAGTGGGTACTTGGGAACGGTTCAACCGAGTATGGGGGTTACTTGAAATTGTTCCCCTCCTCTTTTGGATTGGGTGCCTTCGGAGCAAGGGCCTAAGAAAAGGAAGGCGGAAGGTGGAGCTTCAGCCCCTGCCAAGACTCCATCAAAGAAGGTAGCTCGAAAGCCAAGAACTGCGGCACCTTCAAGTCCGATAGCTTCGGTCTCCGATTCCTCGGAGGATGAAGGTAGAATGCTCATCGACCTAATTGACAAGGATGAAACCCATGCAGATGTAAGCATTGGCAATGCTGCAAACGTGCCGGAAGTTCCAAGCAGCCCTGGGCAGGTTGGGACTTCGACTGCTCAGGAAAACTTGCCGCGTGAAGGAGCCCCCATGACCGAAAGCGGAACCGAAGTGGTTGCAGAATCAGCTCCGATTCCGGATGAAGTAGCAACTGTAGCTCCCAAAGAGGCTCTGACAGTCGAAGCTTCAGTCTTGAATTTAGACTCCGACGAAGACTTTGGGGTAGCTTTTGACCCTCCAAGCAGCCCAATGCTCTCTCGCCGACAAGGCTTCGGGGGTAAACTTCGTTCTTTTTTCCTGCAAAATTATACAATGTATAATACCTGTTGGGGGAAAATATCTCATCTTCAGGGTTATTGCCAAAGCAGCATGAAGACAGTCAACCAATTCGAAGATTGTCCGAAGACCATCTTCGAAGATGCCCAAAACCTGGTTCGAAGCCCGATGACAGACACTGGTTCGAAGTATGCCTTCGAACCAAAGCCATTCAGGATCTTTTCTGCCAGCTAAGATGGAAGACTTATCTTCTATCCTATTAGATTAGTCTTTTACCATTTTAGCCCTATTAAGGAAACTGAATAGTTTCCTTAATGTCGGTTGTAATAGAGGGGTAAATAGGTCTTTTCCTTAATGTTTAGGCCTATAAATACCCCCCATTTCACCCTGTAATGGAGACCGATTACAAGTGATTCAATACACACTTTCGAACTATTCTAAGCTATTATCCTTTCGGAGGCTTAGAACAGTTTGCTTCACAAACACTTCGTTTGTTAGTTTCTTTTCTACAGAAACCTGTTAGCGTAATCTTTTACGCCAACAGTTGGCGCCGTCCGTGGGGAACCCAGTCCAAAAAACTTCGTTCTCTACCAACTTCTTCCATCATGCCTCCTAAGCGGAGCGCACCTCGCAATCCCACTCGGAGGTCCTCTCGGATCTCCGGAGAGATACCCTTCGACACAGTCGAAGTCGGAGGGTCTTCGACTATCCCTCCACCTCAAACTCCGCAAGGGGCTTCTATCCCTCGAGGATACGAAACCTCTCCGCCAACCCCTTCCATACTCCGACCGCCCGGAGCCACTCTGCCACCCTCCATTCCAATTCGAACTGATCATACCAGTTCTCAAGACCCGGAAGGTCCTTCCGGAGGAGATGAAGATAGCCTTGGAGACATGGCCACTCAAATGGCCAATCTTCAAGCTGAGGTAGCGAGGTGGCGACAAGAGGCTGCGAACAGGCTTCGCCCTCAAGCCACCCCAGCTATCCCCGAAGTGCACGAAGACGACGATCTTGATTATCCCGAAGCCCCGGAGAACGCTTCTTACGACAATGAATCTCCGTTGCATCCCGAGCTTCAGAAGGTTCGCTTCGATCCGAAGTTCAAAGCTTCGAAGCTTTGCAAGTATGCCGGAGACGAAGATCCCAGTGAGTTTGCGCGTTCTTATGCCCTAGCAATTGGGGCTAGTGGCGGAGACAAAGAAACTATGGCGAAGTGCTTCCCGTTAGCCCTTCAAGGAGTGGCGTTGAGATGGTTCTGGTCTTTAAAGCCAGGATCAATCGCTTCATGGTCACAGTTGAAGAAGAAGTTTATAAGTAACTTTCAGGGCACCTTCGTGCCCCCCATGTCTACAGGAAGCCTTTTCCAAGTGAAACAGCTCCCCGGAGAAACATTGAGGCAGTACTTCAAGCGCTTCGCTCACACGAAGTCGCAAATTCGGGGGCTGTCCACATCCTCGGTGGTTGATGCGGCTCGAGAAGGCGTCAGTCATAAAGGCCTTCTGGATAAACTGCATCGGAAGAGCATCACCACAGTATCACAGCTGATGTCGTACTTCGAGGAGTACTCGAAGTCAGAAGAAGGTTGGCTTCGGAGGACTACTGCTACTTCGATAGTGTTGACAGAAGTTAAAGCAGAGGTGAAGACTTCGGCTCAGCCGCAAGAACCAGTCTCCGAAGTGCAACATGATAGAAGAAGAGGGCAAAAGCACCCTCGCTCTGAAGTCTTAAACATTGCACCCCCGCAGAAGTTTGCACCAAGAGCTCCACAGTCTGCGGGGAACAAGTCCAGCGGCTGGAGGCCGCCAGGGAAAATGGCTGGCAAGGGCCAGACCCTTTTTTGCTGTATTCATGGAGAGAATCGAAACCATGCAACTGACACCTGCAAGGCTATTCTTACCCTTCGGGGAGAATACTTGGAGAGAACTTCGGGTCGAGGTAGTACCGACCGAAGTCCAGCAGCAGCAGTGCGCTCGGAGCCGGTCCAGGCTGTGGCGCGGATAGAAAATTTTGATGCTGCAAGGCATCCTCCGGTGGCCAATGTTATGCCACCTCTGAAGCAAGAAGAAGGGCAAGATAGAGGGAAGAGAGTAGTTCTCCCTATCTCCGGAGGAGGTACCCTCGGAAGCATGTCCAAGAGACAGCGAAGAGAGTACGTTCGAGAAGTAGGCCACATTGGGACTTCGTCATCTGCAGCTGCAATGCCGGAGTGGTCTCATGTTCCAATATCTTTCTCTGCGGAGGATGCAGCTGGTATCAAGTTCCCGCATGCAGATCCATTGGTTATTACTGCTGATATTGCAGGAACAGAAGTCCGAAGGGTGCTAATTGACGGAGGTAGCTCGGCAGATATCATATTTGTACAAGCCTTCGATCAGTTATGCATTTCCCGGAAGCATCTCCTCCCAGCGGCTCGTCCTCTGCAAGGCTTCGCAGGACCTCCGCTAGATGCACTTGGCCAGATAGGCCTGGAAGTAACCTTCGGAGAAGGTTTACTAGCCCGAACTGAAGAAGTTATCTTTGATGTGGTAGATGCCCCGTATGCTTATAATGTCATCTTCGGACGAGGCATGTTGAATCAGTTCGGAGCTGTGGTGCATCACAACTACTTGTGCATGAAGATGCCCACACAATCAGGAGTTCTGACAATCTTCGGAGATCAAGCCATGGCTCGGAGGGCAGAATATGGTCACGGTCCTCCTCTTGATCCGAGGCAAGTAAACAGTGTCCAAGATAATGGAGAAATTTTTTCAGCCTCTTCCGAAGCTTCGAAAAAGTCATTTCCAAGACCAAGTCCCGAAGGAGAGATTGCAACGAAGGTCATTGTCAAAGATGGTAAAGAATACACCTTTCAATTTGGTAAAGATTTACCTCCCGAAGTTGCAACTTCCTTGGAAAAGGTCGTAGAAGAAAATTTGGATGTCTTCGCTTGGTCTGACGAAGATATCACCGGAGTCGATCGGGATATTATTGAACACAGCTTGCTTGTAAACCCGAAGGCCCGGCCTGTTCGACAAGGGCTCCGGAAGATGTCCGCAGAGAGAGCTGCTCTAGCTAAGGACGAAGTTGAAAAACTGTTGAAGGCTGGGATTATCAGAGAAGTGGCCCATACAGAATGGTTAGCCAACCCAGTCTTCGTCAGGAAGAAGTCCTCCGGAAAGTGGCGCATGTGCATTGATTTCACATCTTTGAATAAAGCGTGCCCACGTGACCCCTACCTCATGCCCCGAATTGATCAACTAGTTGACTCCACTGCAGGTTCAGAGTTACTAAGCTTCCTCGACGCGTATTCCGGTTATCATCAAATATGGTTGAAGCGCGAAGATGAAATCAAGACGAGCTTTGTAACTCCTTCGGGAGTCTTCTGCTATGTAAGAATGCCCTTTGGCCTAAGAAATGCCGGGGCTACTTTTTCAAGATTAGTTGCTAAGGCTCTAGGTCATCAACTAGGTCGCAATGTGGAGGCCTATATGGATGATATTGTAATAAAGAGTGCTTTAAAGCACCAACATAGCCTAGACTTAGCAGAAACATTCAATAGCCTTCGGGCATGTGGGATCCGTCTTAACCCGAAAAATGTATATTCGGAGCTAAGGCTGGAAAGTTGTTAGGGTACTTAGTTTCAAGCAGGGGAATTGAAGCTAGCCCTACTCAAATAACTGCGCTGCAGAAGATGGCTCCTCCGGAGAATTTAAAGCAAGTGCAAAAGCTGACCGGACGTCTGGCCGCACTTAGCAGGTTTTTATCAAGGTCTGCGGAGAGGAGCTTGCCAATCTTTAAAGCTTTGAAAGGGTCCGAAGATTTTGCATGGACACCGGAGTGTCAGAAAAGCTTCGAAGATATTAAAGATTATCTCAGCAATCTTGCTACACTTACGGTGCCTATTGCGGACGAAACCCTACTTCTGTATCTTGCAGCCACAGGCTCAGCTGTCAGCGCAGTCCTTGTCAGAGAAGCTGATATCAATGGGAAGTTGGTCCAAAATCCTGTCTATTTTGTATCCGAAGCATTGTCAGGAGCGAAGACAAGATACTCCGAACTTGAGAAGTTCGTTTACGCTCTGATAATGGCTTCGAGGAAGCTAAGACATTATTTTTTGGCTCATAATGTAATTGTACCAACTTCGTATCCTTTAGGAGATATGCTCCGAAGCAAAGATTCCACTGGAAGAATTGGAAAGTGGGCAGTAGAACTAGCACCCTTCGGCATATCTTTCCTGGCAAGGACAGCTATCAAATCTCAAGTCCTAGCAGACTTCGTAGCAGAGTGGACTCCACCTGCGAAGTTGACTCCGGAGAAATCAGATGACGGAGTTTGGACTATTTACTCCGATGGGGCTTTCCAAGCATCCGGAGCAGGCATAGGGGCAGTATTGATTTCACCATCAGGACAAAGAGCAATGTACTCCGCAAGACTCAACTTTAAGTCTACCAATAATATAGCGGAGTACGAAGGAATTTTATTGGGACTCCGGAAAGCACGTGCTCTAGGGGCTACAAGGATAATTATAAAAACAGATTCTCAGATAGTAGCAGGGCACGTAGACAAAAGTTTTCAAGTCCGACATCCACAGCTTGCAAAGTACTTGGAAGAAATTCGCAAGATCGAAGCACATTTCAAGGGTATTTCCATTCGGAGTATACCAAGAGCTGAAAACGTGCAAGCGGACATTTTAGCGAAGGCTGCTGCCGGAGCTGTGGATGTGCCTGACGAAGCTTTCTATGAGGAGCTCAATATACCTTCGGTGCCACAAGTTGCTTCTGCAGAGATTCTCTGCATTCCTAGTGCAGATTGGAAAGATTCAATCATAGAACTCTTGCAAGGAGGAACAAATTTGCCCGAAGAGCCCCAATTGTCAAGATTAAAGCTCAGAGCAAGAAACTATCAGTTAATCAACGGTATATTATACAAGGCCGGAGTATGTTCCCCTCTACTCCGATGTATATCTCAAGCCGAAGGCCAAGAAATTCTTCGAGAAATTCACGAAGGCCTTTGTGGAAGTCATTTAGCCCCTAGAGCTCTGGCAGGAAAAACACTTCGCCAGGGGCTTTATTGGCCCACAATAACAGCTGATGCGGAGAGCTTGGTCCGCACTTGTCAAGGATGCCAGTGGATGGGTCGACGGAGTCATCGCCCACCAACAGCTCTTCAAGTCATTGCTCCGGTATGGCCTATGGCCAGATGGGGTATGGATCTAATTGGTCCCTTTCCGTTAGCAAAGGGAAATCTGAAGTTCGCAGTGGTAGCTATCGAATATTTTTCTAAGTGGGTGGAAGCAGAGCCCTTAACAGCTATCACTTCGAATAATGTACAGAAATTCTTCTGGAAGAACATTATTTGCCGGTTCGGAGTTCCTAGATATCTCACGGTTGATAATGGAACACAGTTCGACGCAGAACCCTTCAAGAAGTTTTGCGAAGACCTAGGCATTCAACTATGTTTTGTTGCAGTGACACATCCTCAGTCGAATGGAGCCGTTGAGCGAGCCAATGGAAATATTTTATCAGGGCTAAATCGAAGAATAGTAGGATTATCAAAAGGACTGTGGACCGAAGAGCTTCCGAAGATTCTATGGTCCATTCGGACTACGCAAACAAGGTCCACAGGTTTTACTCCGTTCAGACTACTATTCGGAGATGAAGCAATGACTCCAACGGAGCTCAAAGGGGGATCATTTCGCAGCACCGAACCAGACATCGAAGAAGAAAGACAAGCTTCGTTAGATTTGTCAGAAGAAACAAGACTTCGAGCTGTAGCTAATTTATCAAAGTATCATCAGCAGACGAAGACTTGGTATGACCCGAAGGTTAAGCTCAGCGAGTTAAGGCCGGGTCATCTTGTTCTACGAAGCATTATAGCACCAGGGAAGTTAGGCAATAAATGGGAAGGTCCATATCTAATCGTCCGTTCGGGGCGCCCTGGTTCATTTAAATTAGCTAATTTAGAAGGTGAAGAGTTAGCACATACTTGGCATGCGGAGCACCTAAAGCGATACTTCGCATAAGGGCTCCTTGTAATTCGTTTGTAATCACCTTTAAATTAATAAAGCATACACCCTGATAGTTGCCTTCCCCTTGACACTCCTAGTTTCCCGAGCGGACGCGCTGGGACAGAAGTCGATCGAGAGGGAAGTGTCATTAAGCTGGGCTGTATTTCCGGACTTCGTACCCATAAAGTCGAAGCCTCCGGTGTGGTGGCTGAAATCCATCCGGAGCCCAAGCTGATACCTTGTAGGCATCCGTAAAAGAGCCAATACCACATTCTACGGAGTCCAAGCTTCGGCTGGTAGACTTCCGTAAAAAGAGCCGAAGGTGGCCAAAATCTGCGGAGTCCAAGCTGCAGCTTGTCAGACATTCGTAAAAAGAGCCCAAGGTGGCCAAATTCTGCGAAGTCCAAGCTCCGGCTGGTAGACTTCTGCAAAAAAGAGCCCAAGGTGGCCAAATTCTGCGAAGTCCAAGCTCCGGCTGGTAGACTTCTGCAAAAATTGCCGAAGGTGGCTACAATTTCTGCGAAGTCCAAGCTACGGCTGGTAGACTTCTGCAAAAATAGCTGAAGGTGGCTAAAGCAAAACAGCATTTAAGCCATGAGCTTCGAATGTCTGTTCATATGCGTCCAAAGTGACAAATTTTTTAAGACACTAAAGTGTCCTGGAAGTTATCTCAATTGACTTCTTTCATGAAACAAACAAAGGTACCAAGTTACCATTCTTCTGACTACAAAGGTCGAAGACATTTCATAAGATTTCAAAAGATCTTTAAATGACAGAGGGGCTCCGAACCCCCAAAAAATTGTACTCCGAACTTTTTTCTTTGCGCATAACCATCTTTGAATACAGTTCGAAGTTGCTTATACCCAAAGAGGGGCTAGTAAATATGGAGACAATTTTAAATCGGCATTCATTATTAAAATAAACGTGTTTACAGATTACACTATGAAAAATTGGTATCTATACCAAGAAGGAATCGAAGACCTCTTCGGTCCCGAGAGCTAGGGGTGGAACGACTAGTTCCAACATCGGAAGTTCTAAGAACTTTACGTTTAACTCTCTTCCTCCCCTTCGAAGCTCTAAAATCCTTCTGCTCTTGTTGAAGCTCGGCCCAAGTTCGAAGCCGCTCGGGGCTTCTTTCCCAGCTTCTAAGATCTTCAGATCTTTTATTTTGGGCTTCACCTTCGTCTTCGGACCAATTAGTGTCTTCAGAAGACGAGGTGTTTGCGTCAATCTCTTTATCTTCCTCTTTAATGTAAGACAATATGTCTTTGATTACTTCGGGCGCAATAACGCCGGAGTCATCTCGAGGAATAAGAAATCGAGGACGCTTATAACTCTTTAGAAGTTCGAAGGTGTTCCACAGTAAGCGAAGTTCGCTGTTAAGCTCTAACACTTCGATATCTTCCATAAGAGGCAAAGCCTAAAAATATGACAAACAAGACTTTCATTGATAAATATTTACAAACATCAGCTTTACATAATTAAAAAAAAATCCTAAATAATCCTAAACCTGCGGGTTCGACGGAGGTTGACTGCTCGAAGCTTGGCTCCGAACTTGTTTCTGGCGTTGGCCTTCATCAATCCAAGCCTTGATCGCAGAACGACCTTCGACTCTCCATGAAGTTTGGAAGGCTCGCCAAGCAGTAGCTACGCCTTCGGAAGGGGTCAAAAGTCTCGCGTCGTCGAAGATGATGGAACCCTCTGCGCTCGGAGTAATTATTCGGCCCAAATCCTCATAATAACGAAGTAATCCAAGGGCAGACACTTGTCCGGAGAGTTCTCCATAACGCATGCCTGCCGTCTTCATTTGCTTCGCTGCTCCTTGGATCCTCTTTAATCGGCGCAGCAGAGTCACATTGTCATCTGAAGGTAGTGATCCAGTAGTACCGAAGTACTCCAAGACACCTAACATATGTTCGATGACCTCCGAAGCCACCTTCTCAGACTTAAGCCTTTCCTCAATAAGCACATCCTTGGCCGAAGTCGTTTCAGCTAAAACTCCGGAGATTCTAGCGTTCTCCGTAGTCAAAGCATTCTTTGAGTCCGGAGTTGGCCAGCCTCTTCTTGTAGCCTTACAAGTTCGGACCCCTTCGCAGCATCCTCCGTCCGTAGTCTTTCAATCTCCGCTCGAAGCACAATTCTTTCTGCTTCGAGCTCTTTCTTTGCAGCCTCCAAGCTTTGCCTAGCCCTTCGCTCTGCTAGTATTACATTGTCCATCTGAGCTACTCGACCTTCGGAGAAGTTAAAATTTCTTTGAAGAGTTTCGTTCTCTTCCCGAAGTTGAGCAATTTCGTTTTCGTTCGACAAAGCCGCAGCGCGGGCTAAGACTGCTTGCTGAGAAAAAAGAAAAACTGGAATAAGAAATTATTCATATATAATTTGCTATTTGGTTCGAAGATGCTTTATACCTGATAAGCTGCTCTTTCCACAGCAATATTAAGCTCCGAACCCTTCGCTCTGCTTAAAAGAGCTACCAGTTCTGTTTCCCCGACCTTGCGACTGGCTTCACCCAAAGGTTTAACCAAAGTCCCAAGTCCGGTTTTCTCCTCCAAAAATGGAGTTATGAGAGGAAGCATTACTGAAGCCTTCTGATCAGCTCTGCTTAGTGAAGGTCCGGAGAGTTCTTCTGAAGCCCTTGGAACTTCTGAAGATGGCCCCCCCTCAGTCGATTCACTTTCATCTGTTGAATCAGATGAAGTCGATCCTTGAGCAGGGAGAGGCTCTATGTGTCTTTTTCCTCTTCCAGGCCCCGGTAGAGTAACCTCTGGTTGTGGCTCCGAAGTTGTCGAAGGTCTTTGAATTGTATCTTCGAGGGATACTTCGACAACAGGAGGCTCTGAAAAAACAAAAATATTACACATTGTATAATTTTGCAAAAATTGATAAGAATTATGCAAAATTTACCTTCGACATTCTCTGGAATATCGAGCACCGGACTGATCGGAGGATCAAAAGTGTAGTCCTCATCCGAATCAGCCGCTAAATCTTGGACTGCAGGAGCATCGTCCTGGGGAGTCCTCGTTACTTCTTCGGGAATCGAAGCCATAGTGACTTCGACCCCACCTTCATCCACAGGAACTCCGGCCTGAGTTGTATCTTCTTGAACTACCGAAGTCATTGGTTGATCAGCATTATCTCCAGACTCCGGTACGTTCGCAGGCACTTCGACCTCATCTACACCCATAGGGGCTTCGATTTGTTCTTCCTGGGTATCCGGAGCTCTTACTTTTTCGATGTTGGCTTGGAGCTCCGGAATACCTGCAGTATCTTCAATGTGAATACTTCGTTGAGTTGCATCTTCATCAATTAATTTTACTAATAAAATACCTTCATCCTCTTTAGAACCAGAAAGTGAGGTTCTTGAGCTTGAAGGAGCAGGATCCGAAGGTGCGAGATTCTTTGGCTTTCGAGCCACCTTCTTCACCGGAGTCTTTGCTGAACCTGAAGCTCCGGCTTCAGCTACTCTTTTCTTGGGGCCTTTCTCCTGAGGCACCCAATCCATCAGAGGGGGTGGAGTTAACTCCAGCATTCCCCATACTCTGTTGAATCGCTCCCAACTTCCGACTAATTTGATTCGCCATTCTTTTTCCGACGGAGTTGGAGCACCCAGAATCTTCTCCGAAGCCCTTACAATTTGCTCTGAAGTAATAGGGGCTGAAGAAGCTAAAAAATAATTCGAGTTAATCTTTCTTCGAAGTAAATATGTACTATGCATGTTGGTTTCGAAGTTACCTGCAGGGCTCGAAGTATAGTTAATCTTGCGAAGACCGCCTTCCGAGTCATCTTCGAAGACGATAGGCCAGTTGGCCATCAACGGAGGAATTTGCAGTCCGAGGAACTCTTCGGCTAAGTCCCGCATGCTCAACCTTCTGCTGATTTTCTGAAGCAAGTTGAGGCGAGCTTCGAGTTGGCCTTCGTCAGGTTGCACTAAGGCTTCCTTCCGGAACTAGATTTCTTTGAGGGGACCGGCCAGAGGACTCCTCACTCCAACTTCGGCATAAAACCACCTCAGAACCCAATCGGTGTACCATCTAGCATTGATGGCTTTAGCAGGGAATTGCAGGGCATATTCATCACGAAGCCTAAAATTGATGCTTCCGAAGGAAACCACCACTTTCTCACCTCCGGAGCCTACGAAGGTCTTTGGCTGACAAGTTGCTCTATGAAGCGCAGCGAAGATTTCAGCCCTCCCCTCACAACCTTCGGCTCTCAGTGCCCACTCGAAGATAGCTAATCTGGCTACAGCATTCGGAGACAGCTGGGGGAGGGTTACATGAAACAAGTCAAGTACTTCGCCAAGAAATCCACAGCCGGGAGGCCCAAGCCCGCTTCGAAAAAAGCTTCGAACACTACAACTTCTCCGGGTCTCGGTGATGGAATCGATTCTTTGCCCGGCTTCCGAATCATAACCCCATCACTAATCTTTCCCCCCGCTGTGATTGCCAAAGACTCTTTCTTGCAGGTAGACGGCCCCAACTCAAAAGATTGATCCAAGTATTTAGTCGAGGGTGGGCACAGACCTTGGTCGTCGGGGATTTGGGGATTTCTCCTCCCTGCCGCCATGGATGCTGCCGCCTGCATCGAAGGTGTCGCCGCCAAGGTTGCTGCTGCTGCTGCTGCGGCCGCCTGTTGCCGAGCCAAGGCCGAAGGAGGTGCAGATCCCTTGGTCTTCACCATCGCGATTGCTGGATTGATCTGAAGGAATGGAGGCTAGGGCTCAAGAACTCAGAGGCTAGGGCTCAAGAACTCAAAGGACTCAAAAGTTTTTAACTGAGAGAAAGCGGTGAAAAGGTAATCGGGTAAGTTTTGGGCTCTTTATTTATAGCCTAATCGTTCCGTTGGTTACCGTTTGGGCTCTGCCTTTTCGCATTCCCGCCCGTTATATTCCTCTGGAAATAACGCATCATATAACTTCCGTTAGAAACAGGAACTAACGGCTATTTTTTCTAAGTCTAAAAAGACTTTCGAACTTCCTGAGTCAGTTCTAAGATAGTTCGAAAAGTAATTACCTTATAATTGATTCGAAGTTCATATCTTCATGCATTTCGAAGATAAAATAAAAACCAATAACCCCTATGATTGGTTATCTTTTCTTTCCGTATACTGCTCTCCTAACGTTACAGGTCAAATGGAGAAGCGTATTCGAGGGGCTACTGTTGGGGGAAAATATCTCATCTTCGGGGTTATTGCCAAAGCAGCATGAAGACAGTCAACCAATTCGAAGATTGTCCGAAGACCATCTTCGAAGATGCCCAAAACCTGGTTCGAAGCCCGATGACAGACACTGGTTCGAAGTATGCCTTCGAACCAAAGCCATTCAGGATCTTTTCTGCCAGCTAAGATGGAAGACTTATCTTCTATCCTATTAGATTAGTCTTTTACCATTTTAGCCCTATTAAGGAAACTGAATAGTTTCCTTAATGTCGGTTGTAATAGAGGGGTAAATAGGTCTTTTCCTTAATGTTTAGGCCTATAAATACCCCCCATTTCACCCTGTAATGGAGACCGATTACAAGTGATTCAATACACACTTTCGAACTATTCTAAGCTATTATCCTTTCGGAGGCTTAGAACAGTTTGCTTCACAAACACTTCGTTTGTTAGTTTCTTTTCTACAGAAACCTGTTAGCGTAATCTTTTACGCCAACAATACCTTTGCCTCAACAGGGTCCACTCCTATGGAAGAGGTTCGTCCCGAAGATACGGTTCCTGGGACTTCAGCAACTCCGGATCCAATTCTAGAAGTCACCCAAATGGGACCTGGAAAAGGTAAAGGCAAAATGGAACCCTTCCCTGCTCCGAGTTCAGGATTAACTCCGTCTGAATCAACAGACGGGGGTCAATCTATGGAGGGGGACCAATCTGCCGAAGTTTCTAAGGATGCAGCCTGGCGCTCTGACCCCTCGCCGAACAAAGACGACCAGAGGGCTTTGTCTATGCTCCCTCTTCTTGCTCCTTTCTTGGAGAGAAGAACCGTTCTTCAGACTTTGCTCGAGCCTTTGGATCGAGCTAGTCGCGAAGTCGGGGAGACGGACTTGGTAGCCATCCTAAGCGAAGCTGTGGGTTCGGAGCTCAACGCCACCATGGAGCGTGCAGCGTACCAGGTACGAAGTATCTGCAAAACAAAATTAATCTCACCTACAAATAATTTCTCACCATGGTTTTTTCTCTTTGCAGCAAATAGTCTTGGCCCGAGCTGCGGCTGTCTCAAACGAGCGCGGAAGCCTTCGCCTTCGAGAGGAAATTACTTCTCTTCAGCGAAATCTTAACATTTCCGAAGGTCGGGTTTCCCACTTAGACAACATGGTTTCAGCAGAGCGGAGGGCCAGACAAAGCTTGGAAACTGCGAATAAAAAGCTCGAAGCAGAACAAATTGTGCTTCGGGCAGAAATAGAAAAGATGCGGGCAGAGCATGCTACGGTGGGGGCTGAACTTGTCAAGATCCAGGAGGAAAAGGCCAAAGCTGCGGAGGAGGCTAGCAACCTGCTTAACCAGAAAAGTTCTCTAGCTACGGAGGCAGCTAGGCTCTCCACTGTGGTGGATGAGTTGACTTCATCGAAGGACGCTTTACTTGAAGATAATCTGAAATTGGAGAAGGTAGCTGCGGAGGTCATGAACCAACTCCTAGGTGTCCTAGAGTACTACTGGGACACTTCCTTCAAATGACAACATCTCTCTGCTGCGATGGCTAAAAATGATCCAAGGAGCTGCGAAGACGATGAAGACGGCAGGCATTCGGTATGGAGAAATCTCCGGACAAGTGGCTGCTCTCGACTTACTTCGCTATTACGAAGATCTGGGAATATCGATAACTCCGAATGTAGGGGTGGCTCCCATTACCTTCGACGAAAGTCAGCTTCTTAATCCTTCTGAAGACGTGGCCGCTACTTGGCAAGCCTTCCAAGCTTCGTGGAGAGATGAAGGTCGTACTGCAATCAAGGCTTGGATTGATGAAGGGCAACGCCAAAAGCAAGCTTGGTCACAAGCCTCGAGCAGCCAACCTCCACCAAACCCGCAGGTCTAGATTTGTTTTAGGATTCTGACTATGTAAAGAATCATGTTTCTCATACATTATGAATGAAAATTTGCTTATCGTGTTTTTAGGCTTCACCTCATATGGGCTACATTCGATCTTTTAAAACTTCACAAGCGACCTCGATTTTTAATTCCTCGAGATAGCTCTGGTGCAATTGCGCCCGAAATATGTAAAGATATACTATCTTATATTAAAGAGGAAGAAAAAGAAGTTAACTTGGATACTTCTTCTTCTGAAGACATTGCATGGTCTGAGGATGAAGGTATTGCTGAAGACCAAGGGAAAAACCCTGAAGAACTTTGAAGCTGGGAAAGGAGCCCCGAACGACTTCGAACTTGGGCTGAACTTCAACAGGAACAGAAGGATTTTAGAGCTTCGAAGGGAGGTAGAAGAGTTAAACGCAAAGTTGTTAGAACTCCCGGCTCTGGAACTAGTCGTTCCAACCTTAGCAATAGCTCTAGAGATCGAAGGGGTCTTCGATTCCTTCTTGGCATAGATACCGATTTTTCATGATGTAATTGTAATTTGTTTGGGTAATAAATATTGATTTTTAAAATTGTCTCCCTACTTCCCAGCCCCTCTTTGGGCGTAAGCAACTTTGAACTATAGTCAAAGATGGTTAGGCTCAAAGAAAAACATAGGAGCACAATTTTGGAGGCTCGGAGCCCCTCAGCAATTTAAAGATTGATTAAAATCATATAAAGTGTCTTCGACTACTTGAAGTCTGAAAACTGGTAACTTAGTACCTTTTGTTTTGAAAGAAATCACTTCGGACAACTTTCCGGACACTTTAGTGTCCCAAACGATTGGTCACTTTGCACTCTTTTCACAGATATTCGAAGCTCATCAGCTCAAACTCTGTTTTGTTTTGGCCTCCTTCGGCTCTTTTTGCGAATGCTATCAAACCGGTGGTTTGGAATTCGCGGTGGTCTCCTTGGACTCTTTTACGGATGCTTTCAAGCCAAAGCTTGAATCCACATTATTTTGTCTCCTTCGACTCTTTTTACGGATGCTTTCAAGCCGGTGGCTTGGAATCCGTTATTCAGTGACTTTCCCACCTCGTCGGAAGCTTCGAACCAGTGGTCCGAAGTCCGAAAAAATGATTCAAATTAATGACACTTCCCTCCTAGCCAACTTCGTTCTTCCAGTGCGTCCACTAGAAGAAGGAAGTGTTGGGGGGTAGGCATTATCTGAACCATGAACTTTATTCATTCATAAGGTGTTTACAAATGATTACAAAGAGCCCCTATGCGAAATATCGCTTTCAATGCTCTGCATCTCATGTATGTGTTAGCTCCTCACCTTCTAAAGTGGCTAATTTTCCTGGCGCTATAATGCTTCGCAGAACAAGATGATCCGGCCTAAGCTCATTGATCTTAACCTTCGGGTCAAACCAAGCCTTCGTCTGCTAGTGATACTTTGATAAATTGGCGACTGCTCAAAGTCTTGTTTCTTCTGTTAAATCAAGCGAAGTTTGCCTTTCTGCTTCTATTTTTGGTTCGGTGCTACGAAGGGATCCTCCTTTAAGCTCTGTCGGCGTCATAGCTTCGTCTCTGAATAATAGTCTGAAAGGAGTGAAATCAGTAGACCTTGTCTGAGTTGTCCGAATAGACCATAGGATCGTTGGGAGCTCTTCAGTCCACAATCCTTTTGCCAATCCCACTATTCTTTGATTCAGCCCTGACAAGATATTACCATTGGCTCTTTCAACAGCTCCGTTAGACTGAGGATGTCTTACCGTAGCAAAACATAATTGGATGCCTAGATCTTCACAAAATTTCCTGAAGGGTTCTGCATCGAATTGTGTTCCATTGTCAACTGTCAGTTGTCGAGGTACTCTGAACCGGCATATGATATTTTTCCAGAAAAATTTTTGTACATTATTCGAAGTGATAGCTGTTAGGGGCTCTGCTTCGACCCACTTGGAAGAGTACTCAATTGCTACCACTGCGAATTTCAAATTTCCTTTTGCTATTGGGAAGGGGCCAATAAGATCCATGCCCATCTAGCCATGGGCCATACTGGAGCAATGACTTGAAGAGTTGTTGGTGGATGATGACTTCTTCGTCCCATCCACTGACATCCTTGGCAGGTGTGGACTAAGCTCTCTGCATCAGCTACTATTGTAGGCCAATAAAGCCCCTGGCGAAGTGTCTTTCCTGCCAAAGCTCGAGGGGCCAAATGGCTACCGTAGAGTCCTTCATGAATTTCTCGAAGAATTTCTTGACCTTCGGCTTGAGATATACATCGGAGCAAAGGGGAACATACTCCGGCCTTGTACAAAATACCGTTGATTATATGATAATTCCAAATTCTGAGTTTCAACCTCGAAAGTTGTGGCCCTTCAGACATATTTGCTTCTCCTTGAAACAATTCCATAAATGAACTTCGTCAATCTGTACTTGGAATGCAAAGAACTTCCGCAGAAGGGATCTGTAGCACCGAAGGTGTACTGAGTTCTTCATAAAAGCCTCTTCTGGAATGTCCATATCTCCGGCTGCAGTTTTTGCCAAGATATCAGCTTGCGCATTTTTTTCTCTGGGTATACTCCGGATGGAAATCCCTTTAAATGCTGCTTCAATTTTACGGATCTCTTCCGAATATTTTGCAAGTTGTGGATGCCGAGCTTGAAAACTCTTGTCCACGTGCCCTGCTACAATCTGAGAGTCTATCTTAATAACAACTCTTGTAGCCCCTAGAGCACATGCCTTTTGAAGTCCTAGTAAAATTCCTTCATACTCCGCTGTGTTATTGGTAGATTTAAAATTGAGTCTTGCGGAGTACATTGCCTTCTGCCCTGAAGGCAAAATTTTCACTGCTCCGACACCTTCTCCAGATGCTTGGAAAGCTCCGTCAGAGTAAATGGTCCAAATTCCTTCACTTGGCTTCTCCGGAGCCCATGCTGCAGGGGGGGTCCACTCGGCCACGAAGTCCGCCAACACCTGTGACTTAATTGTTGTTCTTTCCACGAAGGATATGCCAAAGGGTGCTAATTCAACGGCCCACTTCCCAATTCTTCCTGTAGAATCCTTACTTTGGAGCATATCTCCCAAGGGATATGAAGTTGGTACAATTACATTATGCGCTAAGAAATAATGCCTTAACTTCCTCGAAGCCATTATCAAAGCATAAGTGAACTTCTCAAGCTCGGAATATCTTTTTTTCGCTCCGGACAATGCTTCGGACACAAAATAGACTGGATTTTGTACCAACTTCCCGTTGAAATCAACCTCTCTGACAAGGACTGCACTGACAGCAGAGCCAGTAGCTGCGAGGTAGAGGAGGAGGGTTTCATCCGCAATAGGCACCGTGAGTGTAGCGAGATTACTGAGATAATTCTTAATATCTTCGAAGCTTTTTTGACACTCCAGTGTCCATGCAAAATCTTCGGACCGTTTCAATGCTTTAAAATGGGCAAACTTCTCTCCGCAGACCATGCCAAAAATCTGCTAAGTGCTGCAAGGCGACCCATCAGCTTTTGTACTTGCTTTAAATTCTCCGGAGGAGCCATCCTTTGCAGCGCAGTTATCTGGGTGGGACTAGCTTCGATTCCCCTGCTCGAAACTAGATATCCTAATAATTTTCTAGCTTGAGCCCAGAAGATACATTTTTCGGGGTTAAGACGGATTCCACATGCCCGAATGCTATTAAATGTTACTGCTAGGTCTAGGCTATGTTGGTGCTTTAAAGCACTCTTTATTACAATATCATCCATATAGGCCTCTACATTGTGGCCTAGTTGATGACCTAGAGCCTTAGCAATTAACCTCGAAAAAGTGGCCCCGGCATTTCTTAAGCCGAAGGGCATTCTTACATAACAGAAGACTCCCGAAGGAGTTATAAAGCTTGTCTTGATTTCATCTTCGCGCTTCAGCCAGATTTGATGATAGCTAGAATACGCGTCGAGGAAGCTTAATAACTCTGAACCAACAGTAGAGTCAACCAATTGGTCAATTCGGGGCATGGGGTAGGGGTCACGGGGGCATGCTTTATTCAAAGATGTAAAATCAATACACATGCGCCACTTCCTGGAGGATTTCTTCCTAACGAAGATTAGGTTGGCTAACCACTCCGTATGAGCCACTTCTCTGACAATCCCAGCCTTCAGCAGCTTTTCCACTTCATCTTTGGCAAGGATAGCTCTCTCCACAGACAGCTTCTGGAGTCCTTGCCAAACAGGCCGAGCCTTCGGGTTCACAAGTAAACTGTGTTCAATAATATCCCGACTGACTCCGGTGATGTCTTCATCAGACCAAGCAAAGACATCCAGATTTTCCTCAACTACTCTTTCTAACGAAGTAGCTACTTCTGGAGGCAAGTCCTTGCCAAACTGAAATGAATATTCCTTGCCATCTTTGATAATAACCTTCGTTGCAATCTCTCCTTCAGGGTTTGGCCTTGGGAAGGACTTCTTCGAAGATTCTACCGGAGTAGAAAAAACCTCCGGGTTATCTTGCACATTGTTCACCTGTCTCGGGTCAAGAGGAGGGCCATGACAATACTCTGCTCTTCGCGCAGTGGCCTGATCTCCGAAAACAGTGAGCACTCCCACCTGTGTGGGCATCTTCATACACAGATAATTATGATGCTCCACAGCTCTGAATTGATTCAACATGCCCCTTCTGAAGATAACATTGTATGCATACGGGGCGTCCACAACATCAAAGATCACTTCCTCCGTCCTAGCTAGTAGCCCCTCTCTGAAAGTAACTTCCAGGCCAATTTGGCCGAGGGCATCGAGAGGGAGTCCTGCAAAGCCTTGCAAAGGACGGGCTGCTGGGAGAAGATGCTTCCTGGAGATGCAGAGTTGATCAAAAGCTTGGACAAAGATAATATCTGCTGAACTCCCTCCATCAATTAACACTCTTCGGACCTCAGTCCCTGCTATGTCAGCAGTGATGACAAGTGGGTCTGCGGAAAAAGATATCGGCACATGGGACCATTCAGGCATAGCAGTTGCAGATGAAGAAGTTCCAATATGGCCCACCTCTCTAACATACTCTCTTCTTTGCCTTTTCGACATACTTCCGAGGGTCCCTCCTCCGGAGATGGGGAGGACTACTCTTTTCCCTCGATCTTGACCATCTTCCTGCTTCAGAGGTGGCATAACATTGACCACCGGACTCCGATTCTCACCATGGATGCATCAGTCACGTGACTCCGATTCTCACCATGGACACAGCAGAAAAAAGGTCTGGGCTTTCCTAGCCGGTTTCCCTAGCGGGCTCCAGCCACTAGTCTTGCTTCCTGAAGGTTGCGAAGTCCTTGGGGCAAATTTCTGCGGAGGTGCAATGTTCAAGACTTCTGAACGAGGATGCTTTTGCCCCCGACGCCTGTCATGCTGAGCTTCGAAGCTAGGCCCCTGCGACTGTGTTGAAGTCTTCACTTCCAGCTTGACTTCTTGCACAATTGACGGAGTTGTGGCAGTTCTCCGAAGCCACCCCTCTTCTGACCTTGCATACTCCTCGAAATAAGACATCAACTGAGAAACAAAAGATATCTGCTTCCGGTGAAGTTTATCAAGGAGGCCCGCATGGGTAACTCCCTCTCGAGCTGCATCAACTATAGAGGATGTAGTTAACCCTCGAATTTGCGACTTCGTATGAGCGAAGTGCTTGAAATACTGCCTTAAGGTCTCTCCGGGGAGCTGCTTCACCTGGAAAAGACTTCCTGTGGACATTGGAGGTACGAAGGTACCCTGAAAATTGCTTATGAACTTCTTCCTTAATTGCTCCCAGGTTCTGATTGACCCTGGCTTCAAGGACCAGAACCACCGCAGTGCCACTCCTTCAAGAGCTAGAGGAAAACATTTGGCCATGGTGTCTCGTACTCCCCCGCTGGCCTCAATTGCCAATGCATAAGAGCGGGAGAACTCCCTAGGGTCTTCATCTCCGAAGTATTTGCAAAGCTTCGAAATTCTGAACTTAGGGTCGAAGCGCACTTTCTGTAACTCAGGATGCAGCGGAGATTCGGTGTCGAAGGAAGCATTCTCCGGGGCTTCAGGATAAGGAAGTTCGTCGCCTTCGGGCACTTCGGGGATGACCGGGGTGGCCTGAGAACGAAGACTATCTGCAGCTTCTTGCCGCCACCTTGCTACTTTAGCTTGGAGACTGGCCATTTGAATGGCCATATCGCCAAGACCATCTTCATCTCCTCCGGAAGGACCTTTCGGGTCTTGAGAATTGTACGCATCAGTTCGAAGTGGAATTTGAGGTGGAAGAGGAACTCCGGTTGGCCGAAGTATGGATGGAGTTGGGGAGGAACTTCGTATGCTCGAGGAAGGGGAATCCCTTCCGGAGTCTGAGGTGGAGGAAATGTCGAAGGTCCTCTGACCTCAACTGTGTTTGAAGATCTTGCTCCGGAGGTTCGAGGGGACCTCCGAGTAGGGCTACCACCTAAACTCCACTTGGGAGGCATGGTTTGAGAACTTGGTAGAGAACGAAGTTTTTTTGGACTAGGTTCCCCACGGAAGGCGCCAACTGTTGGCGTAAAAGATTACGCTAACAGGTTTCGAGAGATTACAAACTAACAAACGAAGTGTTTGTGGGAAAACTGTTTCAAGCCTCTGAATTGGATAATAGCTCAGAACAGTTTGAAGATGTGTATTGAGCAACTTAGTATACTCCTCCTTACAGGGTAAAACGGGGGGTATTTATAGGCCCAAACATTAAGGAAAAGACCTTTTTACCCCTATATTACAACCGACATAGTGGAGACTATTCGGTACCCTTGATAGGGCTAGAACGGTAAAAGACTAATCTAGTGAGATAGAAGATAAATCTTCTATCCTAGCTGGCAAAGAGATTCTGCGAAGAGTCCATGTTCGAAGATATACTTCGAACTAGAGTTTGCCGTCAACCTTTGAACTTGATCAAATGCATTCCTAGAGGTAGACACTGCAAGCCTTTGATTAAATCACTTGCTTGTCTCCTCGCAGCAATGGCTCCGTGGATGAAGTATTTTCCCCCAACATACACCACGACGGGCAAAATCTCTCATGGGTCCATGGGGAGCCTCAAAATTAGGATAAGAGTGAAAAGCATACTCATGCATACCAAAAGAAGGGTAATGCATGTCCTGAAAGCTCATTGCAAAAGAACACCGTTCATCGTTGATACGACGAAAGCAAAACCCAACCAAATGACCCACCCGATGACAATAGGAGCAGTGATACACTCTCTTGGGTGTGTGAGCATAGGTCTCAGGTGCAAATCTCACAGTCTTCTTGGGTTTTTGCTGAGAAGTTTCCTTTGGTAGACGAAGGACTTTCTTTATAGGTTGAGTAGGATTATAGGCTTTTTGAATGGTGTCTAACTAGGCTCTTTCTTTCTCACGGGTTGTGGGTGGAGTGAACACTGTTTCGCTCAGAGTGTTTGGAGTGGTTCTCTCATAGCCCAACTCTAGAGCTAACCCTGCCCTGTCAGCACACAATTTTGTTTTAGTCAAAAGCAAATCCATCCTACCCTTCCCTTCAATGCATTTTTCAACCACGAAGAGAAGATAATCATTTTCACATTTTAGTTTTTCAACTTGCTCTCTAGCAAAGCTGAGTTGGTCCTTAAGGGTGATGCAGGTGGAACATGCCGGCTGCACATCCTTAGAACACTCGGAACTCTCCAATCTAGCCTTAAGTTCATCAACATGTCTATCTCTTAAATTAATGCTTTCAACAAGTAAAGAACAGTTCATGCATTCATTGATGATAGCAGGACTAGACTCCACCACCAAAAGCTGCTTTTCAGTAAATTCAAGTTTTTCAACAGTTTGAGCATGTGTAAAATGCAACTAAGCAAGTTCATTCATAACAATCAGACAGGACTCACATTCAGCATCATTAGACTTAGATTTTAAGATTGCAAGTTCAGAGGATAAAGATTCAAGTCTGAGTTTTAGATCTTTTCGTTCTTTAACAGCAAGTTTAAGTAATCTAACCTGAGAACAGACAGCATCATGTAATTCATCAATCTGAATAAGAAGCTGATCACGGGATAGATATACCTCAGAAGTGTCAAGCTCGTCACTGATATGGATGTTGTTGGCCATGAAGCAAAGGCCGGTGAAGTCCATTCTCTTCTTCTCCATGTTTTCTTCCTTCTTGGATGGCTCTTCTTCATCGGAGCTTGGCTCCTCACTTGATGTACTGTTGATGTCATTGAGGGCGGCCACAAATGCTCTGGATACTCTCTTAGCCACTTTGTCGCGCTTCCCCTTAAAGAAGGGTTTCTTGTTCCACTTCTGGTACTTGTGCTCATTTTCATTTTTCATTTTTCATTTTTCATTTTTAGTTTAGGGCAATTCGCTTTTATGTGAGAAGTATCTCCACATTCAAAACAACCCCGAGACCCTCCTTTCCTCTGATCTCGTCTTTCATTGTAGAAGCGTGTGAACTTCTTGACAATGAGAGCTAGCTCCTCATCATCTAGAGTGTCCACCTGTTCTTTTGTAACAGAGACCAGGGAGGACAAGTCAAAACCTCTAGAATAAGCACAAACTCTAGAACCACCAGAAGAACTCCCTCTAGATGAGATATCACTGCCAGGACCAGAAACTAAAGCAATAGAAGGCAACAAAGAGTTTCCGAATCCTGGATGAGACGCGTTGGCAATCTCAGTGGACTTAAGCTTACTAAAGAGTTCATCGCAAGTCAAAGTGTCAAAGCTCGCCGCCTATTCAATACTAGATATCTTCACCTCCCATATGCTTCGATCAAGAGCATAGAGAAGTTTGATCGCCTTATCATGGTCTGAATAAGCATGGCATCTATAGATTTGCCGAAGCCTTACACAAACATTTGGTATTCTTGATTATAAGTGCTTTGCCTCCTAGCCTTAATCTGAGAAGTGCCCTAATGAAAGGTTTTCAAAGTAGACCAAATCTCACGTGCAGTTCTAAGGTGCTGGACCTTGTCAATTTCATTGCGATTCAGACTGATGAACAGTATGTTTCTTGCTTTGCTATTACAATCATACTGTAATTTCTCAGTCTCTGAAGTGCGAGTTTCAGGGATCACATATTGGGAATCAACAATGTCCAAAATAGCACTTCCTTGGCTTAGTAGGTAAGCCTCTGTGTGCACCTTCCAATAAGCAAAATCATGACCATCAAAAATCAGAATTTTAGAGATTCTATCCATGTTGCCAAAAGAAGTATCACAAACCAGTTAAGGTCAACTGGTGATCTAACTGGCTCTGATACCAATTGTGGGATCGGAATGGCGACTAGAGGGGGGTGAATAGGCACCTCAACAAATTCTCATGAATGAGATGGCCTTTTCAAATCACCCAACGCACCTCTAAATGAACAAGCGGAAGTAAACTAATGATCCAAATGATTCTGCACAGTGCAAATCAAAAACATGGGGTACAAAAATTATCATCCAAGAATACCCATGACTCTCTGCCTGGTACGGTGTAGTAGTACAAGTCTGGTAGTTTTCTGTCCAGCAAAGTACGGTGGCATAAAAGTGATCAACAGTAATAAAACAGGGACAAAATGAACTAATGGATCGGGCTACTCTGAATGGACTGATGGGACAAGCATAAAGTGAACAGTGCTTTTCGGAATCATTTTAATGTGCTCGGTGTGATTTGATCGGAGCTAAAAACCTGGATGAAATGGGGACTGCTGCTTTCGGCAGTGTGTCAGCTCTGATGCAAAAACGGTTTAGCAAAATCAATATGCAATGGCATAGACTACATACCGAATGTTCTTAAAAAATATTACTTCCACAAATAGTACCGATGCACACACGTAAGACAAATACTGTTAAAGTGTTGCGACCCATAGTATCATATACTTTCTACCGCAGCAAACCACAAGGGAAAAGTAATCAGAAACATTAATCAATTAAACAATTAACTGCAACTTGTGACTGCACAATGTGCCGAGATGACGCACTGTAGGAGAAAGGCGCAGAGGCCTAGCACTGTCCTCATCGGCATGCACAGAACTAGCTTCAACTGATTTTTTTCTCTTGCAGTGTGTGGTCACATCAAAATTCAGTGCAACATGAATCAAGTAGTACTTTGGACCATGCGATGGATGGTGTACTCAAGCAAAATCCCAAATATACAACTGTGTCACCATAGATTAGTAACAGAGTATATACTTGCAACCAATACACTATGTATTGAATGACGGCACCAAATAAACGTGAATAGTAAATGAAGGGAACACAATGTCAGCGATAAAGAACCAAAAACAATTTGGTTGCAGTAAAAATAATTGATCACTGTAAGCGATGGCAACAGCCTTCAGAAGCAACAATTAAATAACCAATTGCTTTTTCGATCTGCATGGCACTCCAATGATCAGAAAAAAACCAGCGGCGTAGAGGTCTGGCACGGGCAGCTCTGGTGGAAGAAAACTTCAGCGGTACAAAGTACCAGATGGCAGGAAAAACTTCACAATAGCAGAGAGAAGAAAGCAGTGAAAATACCTCATGATGAAAAGAAGAAGTGCGGGCCTGTAGATGCGGAGAAAAGTCAGATAACCAAGAACAAAGATCAGTTTGAGATCTTGATGAGACTTGGTGCTGACCGGCTGCACATAATGTTACTTTGGTGTGTTGTCCCGTAGTTGGTCAACATGCAGGGATGTGATGGCCTATGAAACAACTACAAAACCAAAGAAAAGCTGCGTCTGGCTGGTAGGGAAATACAGAACCACACAGCAATGAAAAATTCACAAAGGCGGCGTCCAGAAAACCAATCACGTCAGAGGCAACATTCTGACTCAAAAAACATGTAGCCAAAATATTCTCAAGAAAATTGGCACAGAGAACCGATCACGATGAATGCATGTGAACATACCAGGGTTATGGCAGCTTCGGTGATGGTGCTCGGCGGTGATGTAGATGGCGGCACAATGTTCGGTGGGGAGAAGAACAGGAGATAAAAGATTTTAGAAGTGAATTTCTCTCCCAAAAATTCTGGCCAAATGTCCTAAAAAATGAGCAACACAACCCTAGGGTATGTAGGCCTTTAAATAGGCACACCCTAGAGGGACATTTTACAAGATGACCCTTGAGAAAACTCAGATTAACTAAAGGACCATGAAATATTTTCAGAATTACATATTCTGAAAAATACCCCTATTTGACTCTAATTATTACAACTTTGACCCTATACTTTTAATATAATTTCAGAATTTTGTCAATTCTGAAAAATACTAAATTTTTACACTTAATCTAAATTACTAAATGAAAATATACTCCCAATTATTGGAATTTAAAAACATTTAGAGATGAGACGGTTTTCAGCAAAACCCAACAAAGCCTCCTCGATCGCCGACAAGTGACGCCAATCCGCGAACTCGACCGCCAGCAAGTCTCTCCCGCTCTCGATCCCCTCGAGCCGTCTGATCACTTGCACTGGCCTCCCTTTCGCTGACTTGACCGTTACCCTATCTCGACCATCTGTTTGTCCATGTCTTGCTCTATCTCCTCGTGCACTCTTGAGATCATCTCTAACTTCACCCAGCATCCTTGATCCTCTGGCATCGAGCTCCCCACTCAACCCTTGATAACCCACCGCTGACAGTTGGTTAGCAGCTCCACCCTACACACATGAGACGAGCCAAAACAAGAGACGCAATGCACACTGAACCTCTCGGCATCCATTCTCCATAACCACACATCGATCTAATCGATGTAATCAAGCCATCACTCACTCATTCACTCGATCGCTCATCCTTGTCAATCACTCATCTTAAAGACAGAAACCAAAGTGCGACCTCACTTGGTTTCACAGCATCTCGTGCTAGAAGGTATTGATCCATGATCTCGCACATGCATGAGTCTTGGGCCTAGGGCGTAAATTTTTAATTTGTCGGCTAGCGTAGCTCCCCTATTCCCCAACAGTGGTATCAGAGCCTACGTGCATAGTGTTCGATCTGGATCCCTCTTGTATGGAGATACATGGTGGAAAAACATATTAGATTTGTTTCTGTCAACGGCAGATCAGAAGTTCTGATGTGATTGGAAGTTCTGATGGCGGATCGGAAGTTTCTATAGTGATCGGATGTTCTGATATTGAATAATGATTCGATATAGAAGGAAATTGTTGCGATGCGGGATTTTGATATTGATCTGAAGTTCCGATGTCAGATCGGAAGTTTTGACCCGCGCAATTTTGAAAAATCGAGACTGTTGACACAGGTTTTTCAGATCCAGAATCCAGTCACTTGTAGATTGCTCGCCTAACTTTGTTTTCCAGAGAATGTCGTGGCTGGCATGGCCTTGGTTAAATGTGATGTATGAGATGCATGCAATGAATGTAAATTAAATATGTCCTGCGTTTCATAGTTATTTACAACCCAAGGTTGATGTAAAATTTATTACGGCTTGCATGTCGTTTCCGACGTGCTTCGGCCCATGTAATTAGTATAGACTATGCAAGATGGACTAGTACTCTTTATGGAGGATGGGAGCACGTACTCAATGACATAAGCCATGGAGATGGAGATCGCCATGTGAAGAAGGCCATGCTATGTCATAGTTAATATGATTGGCTGTGATGCTTTCTTATGTTCCCGTTATTCTATTCTTGCATGTTTTCATGTGCACTAGGGATGTTACGATGCTAGAATATTTTCCCTTGGAAAATTAAGTGATGATGCTCTTCCCAATAGCTGCACCCACTAAGGTTCGTGCTCATCGATAGTGGGTCTCTGCATGCATACTGTAGGTTCACTTGACAAGGCTATCAAAATGGTTTTGGGCCTTAGAGCATAGGAGTTGGGGTCAAGCATTGGATGCTTCTCCAATGACAAGAGTCACATACGATGTGATTAGCAAGGAGTTGCTTACCTATGTCAACTAGCTTCTAGCAGTGATGCCAAAGCTCACTAGGAGATAGGGTGACCATGGATCTTGTGCTACTATTAGTCATGAGAGGGAAAGTGACTGGTTTAAGATAGTGGGACATCTTTTATTGGATAGAAAATAAACATTGCATAGTGCGATCTATTCTTGAACGAGATAAATTGTCTGGAACAAACTTTATGGATTGGTATTGAAACTTGAGAATTGTTCTCAAACAAGAGAAAAAGGATTATGTTCTAGAGGAACCTCATCCCGATGAACCAGGAGAGGATGCTTCTGTAGCAAATAAGTGTGCTTATGAGAAGCATGCTAGTGATTCTGTGGATGTCAGTTGCCTGATGCTTGCTTGTATGTCCTCTCAGTTTTAGAAACAGTATGAGGAACGTGATGCTTACGATATGATTGTAGGTCTTAAGGGCATGTTTCAAGACCAAGCAAGGGCAGAAAGAAACAATTTGTCTAAATGCTTGTTTGGAAGTAGGTTGGCTGAAGGGAGCCCAGTGAGCCCTCACATGATCAAGATGATTGGTTGTGTAGAAACTCTAGAGAGACTGGGCACTCCATCGGATCCATACCTCGTTATCGATGTCATTCTCTAGTCGCTTCCACTGAGCTTTGAGCCGTTCGTCATATATTATAACATGGTTGGACTAGAGAAGACTCTAGTTGAGTTGCATGTGATGCTAAAATATGTGAGGGGAGTATCAAGAAGACTCCGAAGGGATGGTTGTTCATAATGAGGGCAAAAAGAGGAGGAAAAAGGCTAAGACTACAGATGTGATTTCTAGTGCGAAGTCTAAACTGACTGGAAAGTCCAGGTCTAGTCCTGCCAACTCTGATGTGTGGCACCATTTCCACAAGCTAGGAAAGGATTTCAATACTTTATCACTTTTACTGATGACTTTAGTAGATATGGTTATGTCTACTTGATGAGGCATAAGTGGGAATCCTTCAAAAAGTTCAAGGAGTTCCAGAACGAGGTACAAAATAATACGTGCAAGACAATTAAATTTCTACGATCGGATCATGGGGTGAATATTTAAGCCATGAGTTTAGTGATCATCTGAAGCAGAGAAGGATCAGTATAATGCCAACTCCAAAGCTAGAAATATATTGTTTATTGGTTTGAGTCGGAGTGAGTTTGATAGGGTGCAACACATTAGGATATCTAGGGAGATTTGGACTACACTCACTATTTTTCATGAGGGCTCTACACAGATTAAGGTCAGGCGCCAAAGCACATACAATCAACAGTATCAGCTGTTCGTGCAGGCACCTGGTGAATCTATAGATGCCATGTTTTCTCGCTTTGATGCAATAGTGAGTAACTTGTGGTCCAACGGGATGCTTGCTTACAATGATCATGATAGGACTATCAAGCTTCTCTATGCTCTTGATCGTAGCATATGTGAAGTGAAGATATCCAGCATTGAGGAGTCTGCAGGTTATGACACATTGACCTGTGATGAGCTCTTCATCAAGCTGAAGTCTATAGAGATTGCCAAGGCATCTCTTGCAGTGCATAGGAACTCCTTGCCACAGCCATTGGCACTAGTTTCTAGCACTAGTCGTGGCACCACTGCAGAACCAAGCACATCAGGCACTTGTGTTTTTGCAGATGGTTTTGCTTTGTCCTCCCTGGTCTCTATCACTAAGGAGTAGGTGGATACTCTGGATGATGATGAGCTTGCTCTCATTGCCAGAAGGTTCACCCGTTTTCACCATGAGAGACGGGATCAAAGGAGAAGTGATTTTAGTGGTTGTTTTGAGTGTGGCGACACTTCTCACATCAAGGCCAATTGTCCTAAACTAAAGAAGAGGGATGAGAGTGAGCGCCCCAAATACCACAAGAAAAAGTGGAAACTCTTTGTGAAGGGCAAGCGCGGTAAAGTGGCTAAGAGGGTAGCCAAAGCCGCTTCCAGAGCATTTGTTGCTTCTCTCAATGACATCGACACTTCCTTAACTGAGGAGTCGAGCTCTGATGAGGAGGAGGAGTCCCCAAAGAAGGAGGAAAAGAAGGACAAGAAGGGACGAGATTTCACTGGCCTTTGCTTCATGGCCGACAGCGATCACAGCGGCGATGAGCTTGACTCATCTGAGGTACCTCTATCCTATGACCAGCTTTCAATTAAATTAGATGAACTGAATGATGTAGTTCTTGGTCAGGATAGATTACTTGTGCAAGCCGCTAGAGATAGAAAAGACCTTAGACTTAGGCTAGAATATGTTTCTACTGATTATGCCATGCTTAAGTCTAGGATTAATGATGATGAATGTGAATCTTGTACTGTTTTCATGAGTGAGCTTGTTCAGTTGCGTTCCGTACATGCTCAAACTCTATCTGAGCTTGAGACTGCACAGAAGCAGCTTTTGATGGTTGATTCTAGTCCTCATGATATAATTGAACATATAGAGAGGTGATGTGAAGATTTGCAAGGTGCACACGGATTTGAACATAGCAGATCCGTTAACAAAACCACATTCATAGCCCAAGCATGAGGCGTACTTGAGCTCCATGGGTATTAGATACTTGTGTGAGTGAGTCATGTGTATGTGAAAGATGTTATTTGTGTCTATGCTTATGTATGGGGGTAATTGTTATCTTGTTCTTTGAATAAATGTCATTTACATTGATTGATGAGTTGATGACTTATTTGTGAGACTCTTTGTTTTATAATGATGTTGTTCAAAAGTTATCATTGATCTTATCATCATGTGGGAAAGTGATGATACATATATTAGCACATCTAGCTGATTGATGATCATGTTTCATGGATCATAGACATGGGGATATCAAATCAGAGAAGTGGACGCATGTTGGAGAACATGGTGTTGGATAAACCCACTTGACATACTACAGGGATTGTTATTTTTATGTGTCATCAATTGTCATTTCAAATGGTGTACCTGCAGAGTCCTCAGATATGAGATCGTCATTTGATTCCAGAATGCGTAGCGACACACTTAGATGCTTCCTAACGCTATTCCGTAACTGGGTAGTAATAAGGGTTATTTTCAGGTGTGTTGTGAAACATGTCATGGGATGTGAGTGGTCAAGATGGAATTTACCCGTCCTAATAACGGGAGAGACGTCTTTGGGCCCCTCAAGGTAATTGGATTGGAAAAGTGCATGGCCATGCCACTATGACTAAAGTGTTAGTCATGATTTGAATTCGTTACTTGTTCGAGTGAAGTATCGAGCTAACCAACAAGGGTGGCACAAATATTGCCTTGAGCTTGACTGATGTCGTGTGGTAAAGGGATTGGTGCATATGTATATCAAGGTTCAGTGAAAATTTGATTTTGTACGCTTTTGGGGATCAATATGTACTGCTAGGAACCACTATTGATCAGTGAGTTGGAAAGGGTTTCCGGTGAAGTCGTTTGTGTATGAACCTATCGGGTCACACACTTAAAGGGATAGATTAAGAAATTTGCTAACAATTGGTTCTTGTGCGAGTGGGAGATTGAAGGAATTGTGCCTAAGAAAAATCTGAATGGATCGGAAGTTCCGATTTGAAATCAACAATTCCGATTATTTTCTGAAATAGAAACTGAGTGCTCAAATTGGAAGTTCCGATATGGTAGCAGAAGTTCCGATAATTTATGGTTTGAGAAACAAAGAGTTCAAATCGGAAGTTCCGATTATCTCTGATTTAGAGACAAAGAGTTCAAACCGGAAGTTCTGATTTAGAATCGGAAGTTCCGATGAGACAATCGGAAGTTTCGATAATTTCTAGGTTGCAGGTCGAGAGTCTAGATCGAAAGTTCCAATCGAGGATCAGAAATTCCTAGGCGGGCGAATAGATTAGATCTATTAGGTTTTTCATCTATATTTGGACTCCGGGTCTAACCTCATGGGAGACAATTGTAGTTTCTTATATTCCACAAACCCTAGCCTCCACACCTCTCCTCTCCCTTCTTGATCTCAAGAGTTGAGATCGGGATTTCTCCCTGGTTCTCATGATCAGTGCTAGCACACTGACGTGAGATCAATATCATCCCTGTACATGTCGACTCCACAGAGGCGCTGCTCGAATAGTGACGCTCATGGGCTTCTTCACTCGGACATCATTGGACTTCGCCGATTGGATCGTCGCGGAATGGATGGAGCAAGACGAGGATAAGTGAGAACATGCTTCCCCAACATCTTCTTCTGCTGCACTAGCGCATCTCGCGTTAGAAGGTAATGATTCATGATCCCTCACGCGCATGGTTCCAGCATTTGGGGGTGAAATTTTTGAAATTGCCAGCTAGTGTAGCTTCCCCATTTCCCAACACTTTCTCCCTTAATATTGTCCAAGCGTATAGGCCTTTAATCATAATCAAATCCTAACAAATACAATCTGTTTCAACCCAATCAGAACTTTCGATCCTAGATCAGAACTTTCGATCTGGACTCTCGGTTTTTAAATCAAAAATAATTATAACTTCCGATACCCTATCGGAACTTATGATCATCCTAGATTGTCATAACTTTCGATTCCGAATTGAAACTTCTGATCATCTCCAGAAAACCAAAAACCTGCTCCAGATCTCAGAACTTCTGATTCCAAATCAGAACTTTCGATTAGCTCTAGATGTCGGAACTTCCCATCCATATAGGAACTTTCGATGCTTCTAGAACTGACTTATAGAGAGCACTTGGGCTGGTCGGAACTTCCGATTCACCCAAAATTTTCTTGGGTACAATTCCTTCACCAGCCTGACTGTCATTGCCTGTTTGCAATAAGATGGCTTACCCCCTTTCTTTCTCTATAGCTAGCACCCTACAGCCATGTAGCCTTTAGCCATTTACTACTCCACTATCCTTATAGTGTTTCTATATTAAAAAATAGGGTAGAAGTGATGCACTACTGCTATAAAACAGCTAATAGCTTGTAGTAAACAATAATGTCTGGTAGTGGTGTAAGTGCTTCCTTACCCACTGTTCCTTCATAGCAGTATGATCTTACTGCTGATCCAAAATGGAAAGTTGTTTCATACAACCAAAAGATTAAGGATAGGTTTAAAAATAAGTTTGAGAAAGCAGGTAAAAGCAATGACCCACTTGTTATTGAGGACTTTGATTGGGCCAATGAGTGGATTGACTCATCGGTTGTACACACTCAAGGTGGGCATGGCTATGAAAATGACCTCACATGGGATATGATTGATGAAGTCATTGGGGCATCAAGCTCACTACGAGATCCAAACCTTCCAAAGGTAAGATAATAGGAGTCATGGAATTGGGCAAACTATGACCTATCAAAGACATGGAAAATGGTGGTCCAAGATGAGGAAGACGAAGACCAACGTGATGAATCTGAGAAAGAGGATCCATATGATGATGTCGATATGAGTGAGAATGACACTACCTAAAAAGGTCATTAGTGATGGGTCATAATAGTTATTGTAATAATTGCGTTAATTACAAACAGGTTTCTATGAGGTGGTGTAGAATGTATGAAATGAACCTCGAAGGGTTCTCATAGAGGGAGAGGGTTTTATACTGGTTCAGGCCTCCCAAGAGGGATAATAACCCTACATCCAGTTTATAGTGGATTTGGTAAAATTTTGCCTCTACTAAGCATGTGTCCATTACAAGGGTGTGACCCTGCTTTTATAGGTTCGCTGGCCAAAGGAAAAGACCCAAATACCTCTTACATGCCATAGCCTTTATAGGGGTACGAAGGAAAAAAGTCTAGGCTATTGTACATATAACATTACAGACGTGGTAGATATACATCACTTTAGGAGCAGGTATACGACATACTAGCAGTAGGGGCCCATGGTATGGCTTTTACAATGTAGTGGTATCGGCCGGAGCTCATTCAGGGGGCTCCGAAGAGGACTTCAAAGGGGACCCCGAAGAGGACTCTAAAGTGGCTCCCGGAGAGGACTCCGAAAGGCTCTGGAGAGGGCTCCGAGAGGGCTCTGGAGGGGTCCGGAGGGATCCTGGAGGCTTGGCTCCGGAGGGATCCTGCTTAGGCGGTAATGCGATAGGCCACCGCCTCGCCTTACCACCTTAATAACTGTGGTATCCACTATCTTATCTCGTGCATTATATAATAGGGTACATTAAAGATGAATGACTGAGATTTGAGAATTCTTTTAGATGATAGATGATTAAAGATGAATGGCTGTGATTTTTTAGATGGTAGATGATTATAGATGAATGGATAGATGAATGGCTGAGATTTTTTAGACAGATGATGTTTTCAGCATCTAAACTCGTGCTAGGATAAATAATTTAGTGTTGGGGCTCATTTTGCAAATAACAAAACAAGCGCAATAATGTACATGTTTCTTCGCACACTAATGTCTCCTTTGGAAAATTAGGTTTTCACGAGAATTATACAAGAATTGCACTAATTTCTGTAAAATTCCTTCGTACCAAGGATCCCTAATACGAGGTTTTTCTGCTGCCAACACAACTTTTTACTTCAGTAGCAGAAACACCTATACAATCATTACATTGGAAGATACAGAAACAGGGTGTATATACAGTCAGATAGTTTATGAACTTGTAAGATTACAATGAACAGAAGTCCCAGATAAACATAGGTAGCTTATAAATTAAAGTTTTGTGTTCCAAGAAAAAAGAAATAATCTGTGGATAAGTGGCCCTGTTTTAGTGTGAGCAAAATGTCAAGAGCTTCCAAATAAGGTGGGTCACTGAACTTCTTCCGCCCGAAACATTTTGATCAATTTGTCAGTGAGTTGGCTCTAGGTCTAAACTCAAAATAAAACTAGGTGTGTATCTCATCCTTAAATCTCTTATGTATCCTTTAAAGAATGGTAAGAAGGATATTTAGTATTTACATCAGGAACCTCTCCATGCATTTGCATCATCAGAAGCACTGCAGGCCTGAGTTTGTGAAGGGACACCACCAAGGTCACCATCCAAACTCATTTGTTGCACTTCGGCAGGTGATAGAATCTTGATGCTCTTCACACAGCTCACAAACTCCCTGTATATAAAAAAAATTCAAAATCATAAGGGGGCAGGTTAAGAAAGATTTATGCATCATGTATTGGATCCATGAGGAACAGAGGAAGGAAGGGAAGAACTTACTCCCAGGGGTCATCCCCAACGAGAAGGATGTCATTCTCATGATCAACATAGACTAGTTTCCAATCCATCCTATAGGGATCTTCAAGCTGACCTTGAATACCAAACATGCATGCAAGATCATGACGAAGTTCATCATAACCTCGATATCTTGTGACATCAATTGATCTCCCCACAGATCCACGCTTGTGAACCTTCATGAAGAATTAAAGATGGTTTCACACATAAGATGATAGCTTGAGTAAATTATAATAGTTGGAATGTTGGATCATTAAGTTTTTTGTTTGGCACATCAGAAATTTGGAATAAACAGTGATGCTCCAGAACATGAACAGGATGTTTAGTCCTCACAAAACCTGACCAACATATGCTCTACAAAAAAAACAGACATGAAGGCAGAAAACATATCACAAATCTAACGTTGGATATTTCTATATTTACATTGTTAGGATGAACCAAATGATGTCAGAATTCATCAGTGGGTCATCTGGGCTCTGGCTACATGTTACTCTATAGTTTGTGCTTCAGATATGCTAATCAGTGCCACTCTGACTTGTGGGCCAGGGCCCACTTTTCCTACTCAAATTGGTTGGCAACTCTGTGACTCATAAACAATAGAATTGCATGTATCAAGAAATTCATTTGTTCTATATAACAACTTCGATTGTTCATCACAAAAAATTGCAGGCAATATCTATGTTGATGGTTACTAACAAGAAAATCCTTGAGTATTTCAGTATTTCTAACTATATTCCTCTGATCTTGAATCACTTAAAACTTTCTCAAGATAGACATGTATGCACCAGATAAGATAAGTTTTGATTTATGCACCAAATTTACTTCTCAAAAGCAAGCGCTTGATGATTTTGAGATATGCATACAAATGTTGGTCTGTAGACTGTAGTAAATACATCATTAAATAAATTGTACCAACCTTAGTGAAGGTTCTCATCCGCTGTGTTTGATTATTCCACAAACCTTGGCTTGGCATTCCAGGATCAGTAACAGCAACATCACTTGAACATCCAGGCTTAAAAGACATGTCAGGCACACCAAATGACTGGGAGCTGAATGCAGCTGATGATAGCTCATTCTCAACATCCCTGTGATCCCTTTGTCCAGAAGGCAGAGTGCACATGCCCTTTCCTGAAGCCATCCCTCTAGACAACAGGGCATCTGGCATTAATGTGTCCACATTTTCTGTGATAAGAAAGTTATCTCTTGGATCAACTTGAACATTGTTATCCAAACAAACTGGAGGAAAGGAAAAGCCTTCTCGTGGGCTCTCATCCAAACAAAAGGAGGTAGCAGATGACGCATCAAGTTGATCAGAAACTGGATGTCGATTGGTTACAGGAGCTGTTTCTTTGCTCTGTATATCATTATTGATTCGATTATCAGGCTTGCTTTGAATTTCCTGAAGTAAGTTGTCAATATGTGGTGTTGCTGTCATGTCAGTTAAATTTCTGTTTCCTTGGTGTGCTCTAGTCAGCGAATTTATTGGAGAAATGCGGCTGGCAGATGGAGCAATTGAACTGGATGGATCCCCACTCTCAGCAAGTGCTGAGTGAGACCTGACAAGTTGCTGGGGCATCAAAGATCCAGTGATGTGGTTCAAAGGGGTTTGCTGTGATTGCTTAATCGGACCAACAGCATCAGAACCACCAAACTGATGTTGCAAAATCTGTTGCTGAAGAATTTCCTGGCTTTTCTGAGATAACTGTTGGATCAACTGGGACTGATGTTGCGGGTTCAGCTGAGATAACATGTTTTGTTGTTGAATCTTTTGAAGGAATTGCAGCTGCAGTTCTGGTTGTGATAGTTGTTGTAATTGTTGTTGCTGACTCTGTAGGAGGGCCTGCTGATATCCTGCTGCTTGCTGAACTTGCGATGTCTGAGTTAGAACGGGTTGCTGCAAAGAACCTGCAATTGGTAACCCTGTCAGCCCTTGGCGCTGTGTAGGTGACTTGGGTAAACCTAGCTGTTGTAGCTGAGACGAAGATGGTGGGAAAATCTGGTTTAACAATTGTGCTTGCGGAACAACCTGTCCAGCTGAAGTCTGTTCTTTCAGCTTGTGCTGCTCCACTGAATGCAGACTTGCAGAAGCCTTCAACTGCTGTGTCGGCTGTGACTGCTGGCGTTGAAGATGTTCATGCTGCTGTTCTAAGTGAATGGCATTCTGATGCAGGAACTGAGCTTGATTTTGCTGTAAAACCACAGAACTTTGCTGTGATGGATGGACCTGCTGTTGTGGTGAAAGTTGGTGGGGCTGCTGTTGATGTTGAGACATTACAGGGTGATCCACTTTTGAACCAACCTGTAAATTAGGTAAAACAATATTTTGTACCTGTACATTCAATCTTTTTGTTGGGTCGTCATTGCTATTGCCAATAACATCCTGCATCGCCAAAGCATTGGAGGTCAAGTATGGTGACTGCACTGTTGGGGAAGCATTTGTTAGCATCGGAGGATTCTGCTGCATAGCCATCCACTGGACTAGGCTCAGGCCTGGAAATAATGTGCTTTGCACATCTTTCAGTGCAAAGTCATCAGCAAGCCATGGCATGGCTCTCTTGAAAGCACTTTCAACCTCATTTTCATCATCTGCAAGTAGTAATGAGTTATACAAGGACCAAACTAGCCTTGAGGAAAATCACAAGAAACGCTTTCAAGGCAATAAATTTGTACATATGGATAACAAACAAGGAATATGCTTCTTGCTGATTATTAGTGCTTCAAGTATATGTACCTGGCATTCCTGGTTGCTTAGGAAGTTTTGGCCTGAAAAATTGTGGTGGACAAATATAAAAAGGTGTGGCAACTGGTTCAATCTCCCATATTGAAACACGAGTGCGCCTCTCAGAAGCAGTTGATTCATCCCAACCAACCTAACTTAGAAAGAGCAGGTGAAATCATGAGAAACTGTTGTATAATATGCTAAACAAATTTATATCATTCCTCTATGGATTTAGCCAACCTTATTTCAAATATTTCTTCAACATCAACTTTGTCCTTTATAATTCAATTTAACTTGTTAATTCAAATGGTTTATTGTTTTCATTAAACAAGCCTGAGATGTATGAGTATTGAGTAAGACTGCAGAATTAAAAAAGTGAGTAGCATACCTGAAGGTTTCTCCAGTGAGAATTCTTCCAATGTGCTGGATCCAAGTCACCAATGCCTGTGATCGTTCCCATATATCTTCGGACCCCTGAATCCTCTGTTTCAAACAGCATTCTGAACCGCATTCCAAGAGACACTTGTGTATACAGAGCCTTGTTATATTTCGCTAAAGGAATGACAAATTCTGATGGACTTGCCCTGTCCAAATAAAGGCAATGAGTTCATTTTTCAAAAGGGGGGTACGAAGCATATGTTGGGTAATGGGATATCAAGAACTACCTTGGATTGTAGAAAATAGTAAATGGGCTACTGTTTGCAGCGGCATGTGCTGCTGCAGCGAGAATCCCGATGTGCATGCTATCGCTTGATAAAACTGATGACGATAGAGCTGGTTGGGGTCTGGTAGCATGGCGTACACCTAAGAGAAGCTGAGATTTCTCATCCCTGAAAACAAAAAAAAAAACAAAGACGTAGGCTCCCTATTTCTTCTAATTATTAGACAAATGCAAGCCCTTTAATTTCAGAATTTAATGATGCTACCTTATAAACAGAACTGAGTCACCAGCTAAAAGCCTTTTTGTGCTGACAAAGACACTCCAACCAGTTGTCAGAAGGTGCCTCTTCGGTTGACCTGCATGCATGTGCATGTGAAGGTACAGTATTACAGAAAAGTACAGAATGCAATTGATTGATCAGCCACCATGTCCAAGGACACAGATGTTCTTAAGAGTTCAAAGAAAAAGCAGGAAAAACTAGTAGTTGCAAAGTGCTAACATGTACATATATTCTCTGAGCAACTGGTAGTTTCGCATACCTCGATAAATGTGTCGAAATTTCCATGAAACATCATGCAGATCCTTGGCAATGAGCTCTTGAGCTGGTGGTTGCAAGGTAAAGTCCTATCGAACATGTTATCCTGGTAAGGCAGGTATTCATTGCATTTGATAAATGCATAGTTCCATCAAAATTACTGCAAGGTTATGAAGAAACTCAGCATACTAGTGGTGGAAATATCTTCTCAGCTGCACGACGTGGCACTGAAAATCCACCATGGGTACTTGTGTCGCTCGCCGTCAGCGTTTTGCAAAAGAACTCGGCTGGTTGCTTGTTTTGCTTCAGACCCAGTTCAGATGCCAGCATTGCATCTCGATCATACTAAATGCATCAAGAAAGGATATTTCATTTTCAGGGAGATAAATAGCACTTCCCATAAGCAGCAGATCTGCTTACATACCTTATTGACAGGTTGAAGTGTCATCTGAGCATAAACTTCATCAGTTTCAGAATCTGCCTGAACAATAAAAAATATTGCACACCCGATTAGTAAAGGGACAAAAAGAAAATTGCAACTACATTATTGAAGGGGCAAGTACTATCCACATACATGTAAGGTGAGACTCAGAAGTTTGCAGATCAGCTTTGACGGAAGAGATGGGTAACCAGGGATGTTGTCCAGCTCCTTATGCATAGAAGCAGCGACCTAACAAGTAACAAAGCCATATGCCCATATCGGAAAAGAGGGAAAAAGTCAGAAACTTCTAATGATTTGGCCCATTTCCGACAGTAAGCTGATAAATTGAGCACCTGTTCGCTATGACCCTGTGGAAAGTACACAACCAGGCTGCCCACTGGCGGCATAGACACCAGAGGCCCAGCACAAGCATGCCATAGCTCGGAATTGATAGCTTTCTTTTCCACTGCACATCAAACACGCGCAGTTATTACAGCATGTGTTTGAAGATTCATATGAAGAGGCCATGAGCAAGGTTTCACTATAAAATGAGCGGTACTGCAAGCTGAAGTCAGCAGTGATGATGGGCATGAATCTTTTCTCAAGAACATGAATTTGGCATTTTCGCAAATGGTCAAGATCAAAGACCTGAATTTCCCCAGCAAGCAACCATGAACAAGAGGATTCTCACCTTCCGCCGGGCCGGGCGAGACACCGGACAATCCCTGATCCTTCATCCCCGCGAGATCCCGATCCAAATCTCTCCTCCGGATACACGAATATCCGCCTCCCCTTCTCCCTCCTCCACCTCTTAGTACCAACTAAGCCAGAAGCAGCAGCATCAGCAACTAGGAAAGCGCCCCTCTTTCCGCCTAAAGTAAGTAGCACGAGGCGGCGGCGAGTATAAAATTCGGGACCAGGGGAGGACAGAGGCGAGCGCCACCGTGAAGCAAGCAAAACTTAGCCAAGCCCGACGACGACGAGTCCTCGCCGCCGCAGTACCGACGCCACAGCTCCCCCGCGCAACCAACGCTCATCACACGCCGGCCCCGAGCATCCACCGCCCGCCGTCGTCCCAGAACGAGCGGACAGTACACTCACTCCGGCCACCGACGGCCACAGCGCGTCTGGGATGGCCGGGACGGTTGGGAGAGCGGAGGAGGAAACAGCAAGCCAGCAAGTGGAGGGGATAGAGCGAAGCGGAGGAGGGAGACACGGTGGGGCGTTTTTTTTTTTAAAAAAAAAAAGAAGAACGGGAGGACGAGCGCCGCGGGGCAGAGCTTACCCCCTCGCGGAGTAAAAAATGCGATTTCCACCCGCCCCACCCGCACGGCCGCCGAACGGCGGCGCGCGTCGCGAGGGTTAACTCTCCCTAGCCGGTCAGGGCGTCTGCTTGGGCACTTGGCTGGTTGGCTGCACAAATCGCCGCCCTTGTCTGTGGTCTCCCTCCACCGAATCGGTTCGGCGGCTACGGTTTTCACCCGGTGCGCGAGAGCTGCCCGCGTGCCGGCGCGTTTCGGGGCTGGCCGCGCCCGCGATACGACGGCGAGACGCCTCGCGCAATTTTGGCGTGGCGAACGTGACTGGTCCAGGAGAGGATTATGCTTGCTTGGTGGTACACGGAAGAACGCAGCGACAACGGTGTGACACAGTGGCGTCGCGATGTCGAGGCTGCTTCGTGCGTTACCGTGTTTGGCCAAGTATTTTCGAGGCGTGCAGGGGACAACCACCGGAGAAGATGTTGGGAGGGTTAGGTTAATTAGCAAACAGCAAGGGTGGACAGGGCCACGTGGTGCACCCTGCCGGGCACATGCTGCGTGCAACACATGGGGTTGACAACTTGACACCCTTGCCGATTACTTACTGTTCGTTCGCATGGTCTTAACTTCTCTAGGTCATTGTTGGTCCATTTCGCTGGGCTGGCAGGGCTGCATGTCCTTCCCAACGGAGACTGACATTTTCAAGTAGCAACCTTTCTGGTTGAACAGTAATACCCTTCCCAATTCCCACCCCCACAAATAATTTACAAAATATGTTTAGTAAAACCATGATATTTTAAATTTGTTTCTTTCAGCTAATACAAGCATAATTAATAGAACGTATAAATATGTCTAGTATGTCATTTTAGTATTTATATTTTCCACGTCTCGACTGAAATTACATCCACATGTTGTGGGGCCCATGCCTTTTACGGTGAAGTACAGCGGAAGAGAGGTTGACTCCTTTTGGATCGACGCGCGCGAGATCCGGCAGGGAAAAGGACGGCGCGCCGCACGCCACAAGCGGTGCGTCCCGGTCATGTCGCCCTCGGCATCGGCAACCCCATGCCCCGCCCGTCCCGTCCCGTCCCGCCCCCACACTCCATCGCCGCGCGCCGCGGCCGGCGGCCGCAGGCGGGCACGGACGCGCGGCTAGCTTGGTGCACGGCGTCGACACGCGCGCCGAGTGGGGCGGAAGCGACGCGACGCGCGCATCAGAAGCTAGGTAGCGACCACCTCGTGCGCACGCCGTGACCCGTGCAGCCGCGCGCATTCGAGCACCGATGTGTATCACTCTGTGCGGCTAGCTAACCACTTCCTCTATTTTATTAATTTAATAAAACTAATATAGTATTTGCGTCCCTGCGCTAGCTAACCGGGCTTCCTCAATTTTATTAATTTAATAAAATTAATTTAATATTTTAATTGTTTGTATATTTTTCTATATAACAAGTAAAAACTAGAAAACTTTGGTTTATAAAAAACTCATGACTTAAATTTTAATTTTAAAATAAAAATAACTCAATTAGATATACTCATTTCAATCATAAATGTGGATAGTTTTTTAGAAATTTACGATCAATTTTAAAAATTCTTAATTTTAGTGTCGTGCTAAACAAATAGGAGTGAGTAGCTCAGCTCGGTTATCTTGTTTTCTTTAACTAGTTAGATGTATGTGTTTTGCGGGTTGCGGACGGAATATGAAGTAGTAGTTTTATATTAGTTAAGATTGGTTGGCTGCTGTAGGCTTTTCCGAATCGAATGTGTTTGATATGGACACCAGTTTGGTAACGCCGGTTGGAGTTTCTGTCGATGATTGCTGATTACGCCATGATCGCTAGCTGTTATTTTATACGTGGAGTCGTTCGTGCCTAACCTGTTCCTAACAGAACCCATGTGACTCGTTGACTTGGTGTGTTATTTACATATAAAAGACTGACATGATGTTTGTTACTATTGTTGATCACTTGCTTGACGGCGAAAGGATACCCAGTATATATATTATTCTTCTGAAAAACAGCTAATTATAATCCGGTGAAAACGGTTTTTAGTTTCTGAATATTAGTTTAATTTTAGATTCAGTAACTACTAAGATTTATTTTTTTTTAAAAAATAGACCACCTAGGACTATAAATTATACTCGCTTCATACTATAATATTGCACCTTACGATCATATTTGATATAACATAGTATAACGAATTTAAACACTGACATTGTATAAATTTATTGTACTATATCATATCAAATCTAATTATACATTGTAATACTATGGGATGAGAAATGGGAGTAACTAATATAAACTTCTCTAAAAATGGCCTACGCCTTCATTAATCTATACTAGTATTATAACAATACTTCAATTAAAATAAAATCATTTTAATCACTACAACACATGCATATATCATTATATCTCCTTAACTTTGTGTCAAGTTTAAAGCAAGCACGTGGAATGTAGAATGCAAGCTTTATGTAAACAAGATAAGTACACATGCACACGCCAGCTTAATGACAAGAGAGGTATAAACAAGATCATAATTCATAGACCTCGCCTTCCTCCGAGCTTCCCATCACATGCCCAGTCCAAGCTAACCTAGCTGGAAATCAACAAAACAGAGCACTACACAGTTAACATGTCATACTCCAATTAATCATCTTCTTGATGGAAACTGGAAACACTGACTCTTGTTTCTTTGGGCGGCCGGCAAAAACCGTACGTACCTAGGGTAATATCGCGAAATGTATCCTCGTTAGCAACACTGTCATGCATTCCCTGCTTAATTTTGTCGATCTTTGTTGCTCAATGAGCTAACCACCCCCATTAAGCATGCATTAAGGCCATGTTTGTAAAGATTCTAACTATGACGCTTATTTAAACGATTTATATTATTGTTTTGTACTAAAACTCAATAGGTACAAAATTTATAAATGAGCCGCTATATAAAAATTCAATAGTTACAAAATTTATAAATTAGCCGCTACAAAGAAGCTAAAGAATATCAAATTCTCCATATTTTTATCCACAAGTACTTACTACTTGTGATTTATAATTTTAAGTTCTCTAAATAAATCTAAGAGTCAATTTAGAGAGTTTTTAAAACTAGTCTAAAATATGAAGGTTATGAACATTCTATGTTCTAAATCAGGTTGTAAATGAATTACGTTTAGAATCTAAAGGTTAGAAAATATTAGTTTCTCCTAAATTCAAATTCTTACTGTCTACGTACATAGTAGCTGTTTGTTAAAATAAGAATTTCCTAAACAACAGGCATATGGCTGTAGTGGAATCTGCACGCAAGAGTGTACACGCTAGATAGGCCGGCCGCCCTGTCTACCCAACCACACTAAAGCTCGATCAAATTGTTAACTTAAACCACAAATGACAAAGCAAGAGACAAATACAAATGGATAAACTTTTAATTACACATGCAACGATTCCTACGATTGATCGAGGCGCACGTCCGAGGATTCTGTTGATCGACCAGCTAGCCAGCCAGCGAGGACGCCGGCGACGGCCACGGCCGGCGGCCGGGCGAGACACGGAGACAGTGTGTGGAGGCCATGTCCGGCGCCCGGCGGCACGCGGCGCCAGTCATAGACACCGTACGTGTGGTTGCTCGAAGATTGGACGGCGACAAGGGTGGGATTTGCGAGGTGGGAGGAGAGGAGGCGCGGTCTAGCGGCGGTAGAGCAGGGAACCGGCATGGCATGTGCTGCCTGCCTCTGCCCCTACTGCTCGCCATGAACGCCGGTCATGTGCTGCTGCATTGCACTGCGCATTGCGTGTGTAGGTGTAGCCTCAGTGTTCGTTTTGGACCACGGCCTGATTAATTAGGCGGTTAGATTAGATTAAGAGGAATCACTTGCTCTGAACTCGATGTCCCCATTGATATCACCATTCATCAACATCTTACAGACTTGCATGCAGATGCAGTGCTGGTGGCCTCGCACTCTTTCAGAGTTCAGAGCTTCAGTCGGCAGCGAGCTGCATGATCTAGCTATATACTTTCTGGTTGAGTTCTGGCACTAGACTTGATCATTTCGGGACCCTCATGTTGCTGTTCAAGTTCAGGCCGGACGTCAGCTCCAGGTTCATGCATGCGTCAATGTATCTAGTACTGAAGATTAGGACTTAGGATCAGTGAACGCGAGCGACCTCTGAACCCCTTGCCATGATGCCATCGGGGCTACTCTGAAAAATCTGAAATCTGAATCTGGAGTGTCAGATCAGTTGTACACTTTAGCCCTGTTTGATGAGATCATGAGATTTTGTAGCATTAGTAAAAAAGATTTTATTAAGAGCAAAAATAAAGAAATAGTGAGAAATTGTACAATGTTTAGGGTCCGTTTGATAAAACTCCAACTCCAAGATTTAAGTTAAATCTGATGTTTGTATAATATAATATAATAATTTAAAAATTCATTTTTATTATAAAATAAAAACTAAATTATTCAAGTAAATATCCTTAATCAATCTACAACTCTAGCTACAAAATTTTTTGGAACTAGTCTATACCTGTTCCAAAAAATCTTGGAGCTGGAGTTGTCCCAAATAGGCTTTTATTCTTATACGCAACCTGTTTTGGACTTATCTAAATATTATTATGCTTAAATAACTTTGTTGTCTCCAATTTATTATATTTTATAAAAAAGAAAATGTTTATTTGTAAGGGGATATCATTTATTTAATAAGAACAAATAGTAAAAAATCAAATTATATTTGAAAAAAATAAGAAAACTAAAAGTTATATAACGAATCCATAGATAAAAGAGCGCATAGCACTGTTTGTGCACTTATTGCTAGTACACTGTTTGTACACTTATTGCTAGTACACTGTGTGTGAGAAGAAAGAAAAAAAAATTGGCCCCAGCATTTACGTTTCCTTCAACAGCCCGTACAAAACCATCGACCACCATAGCCTTCTGTTCATCCACTGATCAAGCACACAGATAGATACACAGACGGAGAGAAGGATACTGGTGGCACATGAGATCCGGCGAACGAGAAGGCCATGGCCAGTGCAGGTGATTATTCTCTGATAATCTGATTGTCTTATGCAGGCGAAATGGAAATGTGTGAATGTGGGGACGCGAGGAGGAGATTTTTTTAAAAAAATATATATATTTTAAAAAAAATCAATTCTGAATACCCGATTTAAACAAATTGCAGAGTTGGACACCCGTCGGCCGAACTAAGGCACGTCAGCTCTATTTTGGCCGATGATCGACCGAATTAGGCCACGTCGTACGATTCAAAAAGTTGCAAAATTGGATACCCGTTGGTCGAACCAGGCCACGTCAGCATGGTTCGGCCGATGGTCGACCAATGAATGTCTACATTTACAATTTTTTGAATCGACTAACCAGATTTGATTTTTTTTAAAAATATATAATTTTAAAAATTTAGAGGAGGACGTATGCCAGCATCATTTGAGGCTTGGAAGCGCCGAGGATGGTGACAGGGAAGGATCTAATGGCCAGGCTTTATCAGGCTGTAGCCTACCCTCTGATTTTTGCAAAAAAAAATTAGATATATATCATCTGCAATCGGTGAGAGAAAAAATACGGCAGCAACCCTGCGAGCGGTGCCCATAGGAAGAAGAGCCTGCGACCTTGCTTGTTGCTTCCCTGCGTTGGGCACTTTGGCTTAAATTTTTGGGAAAATTACTCACATGCCATTATAATTTTCAGAAATTGCCTATATGCCACTGTCAGTGACTGTGGCGGCCCCCATCTGTCAGTGACACACCGATGGCATATTGGCAAACCGTGAAAATTATAATGGCACGGAAAAAATTAACCCTTAATTTTTTAGCTGGCCGTTTGAGTGCTTGGCCCATTTGGCCCAGTTTTTTAGCTAGCCAGGAGCCCATGACCAAAGCAACTGTTGGCGTAAAAGATTACGCTAACAGGTTTTTGTAGATTAGAAACTAACAAACGAAGTGTTTGCGAAGTGAACTGTTCTAAGCCTCCGAAAGGATAATAACTTAGAATAGTTCGGATGTATGTATTAAATAACTTGTATTCCGTCCTTCTTATAGGGTGAAATGGGGGTATTTATAGGCCCAAATATTAAGGAAAAGACCTATTTACCCCTCTATTACAACCGACATAGTGGAAACTATTCGGTACCCTTGATAGGGCTAAAATGGTAAAAGACTAATCTAATAATATAAAAGATAAATCTTCCATCTTAGCTAGCAATAAAGATCTCAAAAAGCCTTAGTTCGAAGATATACTTCGAACCAATGCCTATCTTCGTACTTCGAGCTTGACTCAGGGTATCTTCGAAGATGGACGTCTGGAAATCTTCGAATCCATTATCTGCTTTTGTGCTGTTACTGCAATGACCCCGAAGATGGGATATTTTCCCCCAACAGTAGCCCCTCGAATACGCTTCTCCGTTTAACCTGTAATGTTAGGAGAGCAGTATACGGAAGGAAAAATAACCAGGCATAGGGGTTATTAGATTTTAATTTATCTCCGAAATGTACGAAGATATAAAACTCCGAATCAGTCTTAAGACAATTACTTTCGAACTATATTAAAACCGACTCAGGAAGTTTGAAAGTCTTTTAGACTTAGAAGAAATAGCTGTTAGCTTTCCTTTTCTAACGGAAACCGTAGAATGCGTTAATTTCGGAGAAAAGTAACGGGCAGGAATACGAAACGGCATGGACTAACGGTAAAAATGTAAGGTCTAGGCTATAAATAGAGGGCCTAGAACATTCCTGTTTACCTTTCCACTGCTCTCTTGCAAACAAACACCTTCTGAGCCCTTTGAGTCCTTCGAGCCCTTTGAGCCCTAGCCTCCATTTTTCCTCCAAAGCAACCCAGTAACTTCAATGGCGAAAACCAAGAGTTCTGGAGCCCCTTCGGCCTTGGCTCGGCAGCAGGCAGCTGCAGCTGCAGCGGCTGCGGCATTGGCGACGGCGCCTCCAACACCCGCAACAACATCCATGGCGGCAGGAGGGGGAAATCCCCAAAATGTTGATGATCGAGGTCTCTGCCCGCCATCAACAAAGTATTTGGATCAATCCTTTCAACTGGGATCTTCTACCTGCAAGAGAGAAACATTGGCGCTCGCGGTGGAAGGGAAGATTAGTACCAGAGTCATGATCTGCAAGCCTGGAAAAGAACTCATCCCATCGCCAAGGCCCGGAGAAGTAGTCGTCTTCGAAGCCTTCTTCGAAGCTGGCTTAGGCCTTCCGGCAGTGGACTTCTTGGCGGAGGTACTTGACTTATTTCACGTCACTCTTCCTCAACTGTCTCCGAATGCAGTAGCTCGTTTGGCTATCTTCGAATGGGCGTTGAGGGCCGAAGGTTGTGAGGGGAGAGCAGAGATCTTCGCTGCGCTGCACAGAGCTTCATGCCAGCCAAAAACCTTCGTAGGCCCCGGAGGTGAAAAAGTAGTAGTAGCCTTCGGGAGTATTAACTTCAGGCTTCGGGATGAATACGCCCTTCAATTTCCTGCTAAGGCCATCAATGCAAGATGGTATACCGACTGGGTCATGAGGTGGTTTTATGCCGAAGTTGGGGCGAGCAATCCTCTGGCCGGACCTCTGAAAGAAATCCAATTCCGGAAGAAAGCCCTAGTGCATCTAGACCAAGGTCAGCTCGAAGCTCGTCTCAGCCTACTTCAGAAAATCAGTCGGAGGTTGAGCATGCGAGACTTAGCCGAAGAATTCCTTGGGTTACAAATATCTCCGCTTATGGCCAACTGGCCTATCATCTTCGAAGAGGATTCGGAAGGCGGTCTCCGAAAAATCACTTCGACTTCGAGCTCTGCAGGTAACTTCGAAGACAACATGTATTATGCATATTCATTCGAAGAAAAAACTAACTTGATTCATTTTTTAGCTTCTTCAGCCCCTATTACTTCGGAGCAAATTGTAAGGGCTTCGGAGAAGATTTTGGGCGCTCCAACTCCGACCGAAAAAGAATGGAGAATCAAGTTGGTCGGGAGTTGGGAGAGATTTAACAGAGTGTGGGGAATGCTGGAAATCGTTCCGCCCCCTTTGATGGATTGGGTGCCTTCAGAGAAAGGACCCAAAAAGAGGAAAGCCGAAGCTGGGACTTCGAGCTCTGCCAAGACTCCGGTGAAGAAGGTGGCTCGGAAGCCAAAAAATCCTGCACCTTCAAATCCTGCACCTTCGAGCTCAAGGGCTTCAGTCTCTGACTCCCAAGAGGACGAAGGGAGGTTGCTTGTGCGTCTGATAGACGAAGATACATCTCAAAGGACTGCACAAGCCAAAGTACCTGCGAACGTGCCGGAGTCTCAAGATAACCTTGAGCAACCAAGGACTTCGGCAGTTCAAGGAAATTTATCTCAGGATGAAGTTCCCGTGAATGAAAGTGGGGTCGAAGTTACTATGGCTTCGATTCCTGAAGAGGCAACAAGGACTGCTCAGGACGATGCTCCTGCAGTTGAAGACTTAACAGCTGATTCGGACGAAGATCTCGCCTTCGATCCACCGAACAGTCCGATGATTACCCCTCGCCAAGATGTCGAAGGTAGACTTCGAATAACTCTTTCATGTTTATTCCGTGTATTTATACAATGTATAATACTTTTTATTTTTTTTACAGAGTCCACTCCTGTGGAAGAAGTCCGACAGGAAGAAATAATTCCTGGACCTTCGACGACTTCGGAGCCAACCCAGAGAGCTACTCAAATGGGACCTAGAAGAGGCAAAAGGAATATAGAACCCCTCCCTGCTGCGAGTTCCGAATCAACTCCGTCTGATTCAACAGACGAGAGGCAATCTTCCGAGGAGGGCCAGTCTCCAGAGGCTCCGAAGACCACAAGCCAACGCTCCGACCCTTCGCTGGATGAAGATGACCAACAGGCGATAAGTATGCTCCCCCTGCTAGCTCCTTTCTTAGGGCAAACACCTGGTCTTCGGACTTTGCTCGAACCTTTGGATCGAGCTAGCCGTGACATAGGGGAGACCAACTTAGTGGCCATTCTAAGTAAAGCGGACAGGTCGGAGCTCAACGCTGCTATAGAACGTGCAGCTTACCAGGTACGAAGCATCTACGAAATAACATAGAATTCACCTACGAATAAATATTTACCTTGGTTTTTTCTTTTTGCAGCAAACTGTCTTGGCCCGAGCTGCGAATATATCTAATGATGAAGAGATCGCTCGTCTTCGGGAAGAAAATAACGTCCTTCAAAGGAATCTTAACATCTCCGAAAGCCGAGTAGTTCAAATGGATAATATAGTGTCAACGGAGCGCAGGGCCAGACAAGGTTTGGAGGCTGCGAATAAAGAGCTCGAAGCAGAAAGAATTGTGCTTCGAGCAGAAATTGAAAAAATGCGGGCGGAGCACGCTACTGCGAGGACCGAACTTGTCAGACTCCAAGAGGAAGCTAGCCAGCTGCTGAACCAAAAGAATATTTTGACCACTGAAACGGCTATACTTTCTGGGGTTCTTGGAGAAGTAACTTCGATGAAGGATGCGCTGAACGAAGATAAGCTGAAGTCCGAGAAGGTGGCTGTGGAAGTTATGAATTAGTTGCTAGGTGTCCTGGAGTACTTCGGTACTACTGGGACACTTCCTTCTGATGATAACATTTCTCTTCTGCGCCGGTTGAAAAGGATCCAAGGAGTGGCGAAGCAGATGAAGACAGCGGGCATTCGATACGGACAACTCTCCGGACAAGTGGCTGTTGTCGGCCTACTTCGCTACTACGAAAATCTGGGCCGATCGATAACTCCGGACGCAGGAGGGGGCCCAATTACCTTCGACGACGAGCGACTTCTGACTCCTTCCGAAGGTGTGGCTGCTGCCTGGCGAGCCTTTCAAACTTCATGGAGAGCCGAAGGTCGTTCAGCGATCAAGGCTTGGATCGACGAAGGTCAACGCCAGAAGCAAGTTCGGACCCAAGCTTCAAGCAGTCAGCCTCCTCCGAACCCGCAGGTTTAGAAATACCTTAGGATTTTTGGCTATGTAAAGCTTTATGCTTATGAACATTTATCAATGAAAATTTGTTTATCATATTTTTAGGCTTTACCTCATACGGAAGATATCGAAGTGTTAGACCTTAACGACGAACTTCGCTCATTATGGACCACCTTCGATCTTCTAAAAGCTTATAAACGTCCTCGATTTTTAGTTCCTCGAGATAGCTCCGGTGTAATTGCGCCCGAAGTAATCAAAGATATACTGTCTTATATTAAAGAGGAAGAAAAAGAGGTTAACTTAAACACTTCGTCTTCTGAAAACGTTATATGGTCTGAAGACGAAGATGAAGTTCAAAGTAAAAAACCTGAAGAACTTGGAAGCTGGGAAAGGAGCCCCGAACGACTTCGAACTTGGGCCGAGCTTCAACAAGAACATAATGACTTTAGAGCTTCGAAGGGAGGCAAGAGAGTTAAACGCAAAGTTGTTAGAACTCCCGGCGCTGGAACTAGTCGTTCCAACCCTAGATCTAGAGACCGAAGAGGTCTTCGATTCCTTCTTGGTATAGATACCAATTTTTCATGATGTAATCTGTAAACATATTCGTTCGAATAATGAATACCGATTTAAAATTGTCTCCATATTTACTAGCCCCTCTTTGGGTATAAGCAACTTCGAACTGCATTCAAAGATGGTTATGCGCAAAGAAAAAACTTTGGAGTACAATTTTTTGGGGGTTCGGAGCCCCTCTGCAATTTAAAGATCTTTTAAAATCTTATAAAATGTCTTCGACTATTTGTAGTCTGAAGAATGACAACTTAGTACCCTTTTTTTTGAAAGAAATCACTTGAGATAACTTTCAAGATACCTTAGTATCTTAGATAATTTGTCACTTTGGACCATGTTAACAGACATTCGAAGCTCATGGCTCAAACTCTATTTTGCTTTAGCCACCTTCGGCTCTTTTTTGCGAATTCTGTCGAACCAATGGTTCGGAGTTTGCAATGGTCTCTTCGGACTCTTTTTACGGATGTCTACCAGCCAATGGCTTGGACTCCGTATGTTTTGGCCACCTTCAGCTCTTTTTGCGGAAGTCTACCAGCCAATGGCTTGGACTCCGCATGTTTTGGCCACCTTCGGCTCTTTTTACGGAAGTCTACCAGCCAATGGCTTGGACTCCGCATGTTTTGGCCACCTTCGGCTCTTTTTACGGAAGTCTACCAGCCAATGGCTTGGACTCCGCATGATGTGGTTTTGGGCTCTTTTACGGATGCCTACAAGCCGGTGGCTTGGACTCCGGATTATGTCAGCCCCCACGTCGGAAGCTTCGAACCAATGGTTCGAAGTCCGAAAATACGATTCAGCTTCATGACACTTCCCTCTCGGTCAACCCCGCGGTTCCAGTGCGTCCACTCGGAAGCTGGAAGTCTATGAGGGGAAGGCATTATCTGGACCATATGCTTTATTAATTCAGAAGATGATTACAAGTGAATTACAAGGAGCCCTTATGCGAAGTATCGCTTTAGGTGCTCCGCATGCCAAGTATGTGCTAACTCTTCACCTTCTAAATTAGCTAATTTAAAAGAGCCAGGGCGTCCTGAACGAACAATTAGGTATGGACCTTCCCATTTATTTCCTAACTTCCCTGGCGCTATAATGCTTCGTAGAACAAGATGACCCGGTCTTAGTTCATTGAGCTTAACTTTCGGGTCAAACCAAGCCTTCGTCTGCTGATGATATTTTGATAAATTTGCCACAGCTCGAAGTCTTGTTTCTTCTGATAAATCTAGCGAAGCTTGTCTTTCTTCTTCAATCTCCAGTTCGGTGCTGCGAAACGATCCTCCTTTGAGCTCCGTTGGAGTCATAGCTTCATCTCCGAATAATAGTCTGAATGGAGTAAAACCTGTGGACCTTGTTTGCGTAGTCCGAATGGACCACAAAATCTTCGGAAGCTCTTCGGTCCACAGTCCCTTTGCTAATCCTACTATCCTTCGATTTAGCCCTGACAAAATATTTCCATTGGCTCTTTCTACAGCTCCATTAGACTGAGGATGCCTCACTGCAGCAAAACATAACTGAATGCCTAGATCTTCTCAAAACTTCCTGAAAGGTTCTGCATCGAACTGTGTTCCATTATCAACTGTGAGTTGTCTAGGCACTCCGAACCGGCAAATGATTTTCTTCCAAAAGAATTTCTGTACATTGTTCGAAGTGATAGCTGTTAAGGGCTCTACTTCCACCCACTTAGAAAAATATTCAATAGCTACCACTGCGAACTTCAGATTTCCCTTGGCTACTGGAAAGGGACCAATTAAATCCATACCCCATCTAGCCATAGGCCATCCCAGAGCAATAACTTGAAGAGCTGTTGGTGGGCGATGACTTCGTCGACCCATCCACTGGCATCCTTGACAAGTGCAGACTAAGCTCTCCGCATCAGCTGTTATTGTAGGCCAATAAAGCCCCTGGCGAAGTGTTTTTCCTGCCAAAGCTCGAGGGGCTAAATGGCTACCGCAAAGGCCTTCATGAATTTCTCGAAGAATTTCTTGACCTTCGGCTTGAGATATACATCGGAGTAGAGGGGAACATACTCCGGCCTTGTATAAAATACCGTTGATTATTTGATAATTTCTGGCTCTAAGCTTCAATCTTGACAGCTGTGTCTCTTCGGGCAAATTTGTTCCTCCCTGTAAAAGTTCCATGATCGAATTTTTCCAATCTGCACTAGGAATGCAAAGAATCTCTGCAGAGGGAATTTGTGGCACCGAAGGTATACTGAGCTCCTCATAGAAAGCTTCTTCTGGTACATCCACAGCTCCGGCTGCAGCTTTTGCTAAGATGTCCGCTTGCACATTTTCTGCTCTTGGTATACTCCGAATGGAAATACCCTTGAAGTGTGCTTCCAATTTACGGATTTCTTCTAAGTACTTTGCAAGCTGTGGATGCCGAACCTGGAAACTTTTATCTACGTGCCCTGCTACTATCTGAGAATCTGTCTTTATAATAATTCTTGTAGCCCCTAGAGCACGTGCTTTTCGGAGTCCCAATAAAATCCCTTCATACTCCGCTATATTATTGGTAGACTTAAAGTTGAGTCTTGCGGAGTACATTGCTCTTTGCCCTGAAGGCGAAATTAATACTGCTCCAATGCCTGCTCCGGATGCTTGGAAAGCCCCATCGGAATAAACAGTCCAAACTCCGTCACTTGACTTCTCCGGAACCAAATTTGCAGGTGGAGTCCATTCTGCTACAAAATCTGCTAAAACTTGCGATTTGATTGCTGTCCTTGCCAGAAAAGATATGCCGAAGGGTGCTAGCTCAACTGCCCACTTCCCAATCCTTCCAGTGGAATCCTTACTTCGAAGCATATCTCCCAAAGGATACGATGTTGGTACAATTACATTGTGTGCCAAAAAATAATGTCTTAATTTCCTCGAAGCCATTATCAGAGCATAAACGAACTTCTCGAGCTCGGAGTATCTTGTCTTCGCTCCTGATAATGCTTCAGATACAAAATAAACAGGATTTTGGACCAACTTCCCATTGAAATCTACTTCTCTGACAAGGACTGCACTGACAGCAGAACCTGTAGCTGCAAGGTAAAGGAGTAGGGTTTCGTCCGCAGTAGGCACCGTGAGTGTAGCAAGATTACTGAGATACTCTTTAATATCTTCGAAGCTTTTCTGACACTCCGGTGTCCATGCAAAATCTTCGGACCCTTTCAATGCTTTAAATATAGGCAAGCTTCTCTCCGTAGACCTTGATAAAAACCTGCTAAGTGCTGCCAGACGCCCAGTCAGCTTTTGCACTTGCTTTAAATTCTCCGGAGGAGCCATCTTTTGTAGCGCAGTTATCTGAGTAGGGCTAGCTTCAATCTCCCTGCCTGAAACTAAATACACTAACAACTTTCCAGCCTTAGCTCCGAAGATACATTTTTCGGGGTTAAGATGGATCCCACATGCCCGAAGGCTATTGAATGTTTCTGCTAAGTCTAGGCTATGTTGGTGCTTTAAAGCACTCTTTATTACAATATCATCCATATAGGCCTCCACATTGCGACCTAATTGATGACCTAGAGCCTTAGCAACTAACCTCGAAAAAGTAGCCCCGGCATTTCTTAAGCCAAAGGCATTCTTACATAACAAAAGACTCCCGAATGAGTTACAAAACTTGTTTTGATCTCATCTTCGCGCTTCAACCATATTTGATGATAACCAGAATACGCGTCAAGGAAGCTTAATAACTCCGAACCTACGGTGGAGTCGACCAATTGATCAATTCGGGGCATGGGGTAGGGGTCACGAGGGCATGCTTTATTCAAGGATGTGAAATCGATGCACATGCGCCACTTTCCGGAAGACTTCTTTCTGACGAAGACTGGGTTGGCTAACCATTCTGTGTGAGCCACTTCTCTGATAATCCCAGCCTTCAACAATTTCTCAACTTCATCTTTTGCTAGAGCAGCTCTTTCTGCAAACATTTTCCAGAGTCCTTGCCGAACAGGATGGGCCTTCGGGTTTACAAGTAAACTATGTTCAATGATATCCCGATCGACTCCGGTGATATCTTCGTCAGACCAAGCGAAGACATCTAAATTCTCTTCCACCACCTTTTCCAAGGAGGTTGCAACTTCTGGAGGTAAATCTTTACCAAATTGAAATGTATATTCTTTACCATCTTTAACAATGACTTTCGCTGCAATCTCTCCTTCAGGACTTGGCCTCGGAAAGGACTCCGTTGAAGCTTCGGAAGGGGCTGAAAAATTTTCTTGATTATCTTGCACATTGTTTACTTGTCTTGGATCAAGAGGGGGGGCATGACCATATTCCGCTCTCCGAGCGATAGCTTGATCTTCGAAGACAGTCAGGACTCCTGCTTGTGTGGGCATCTTCATGCACAAATAATTGTGATGCGCCACAGCTCCGAATAGTTTAGCATGCCTCTTCCAAAGATGACGTTGTAAGCATACGGGGCATCTACAACATCGAAGATTACTTCCTCAGTTCGGGCCAACAAACCTTCTCCAAAGGTAACTTCCAGGCCTATTTGGCCGAGTGCATCAAGCGGAGGTCCTGCGAAGCCTTGCAAAGGACGAGCCGCTAGAAGGAGATGCTTTTTGGAGATGCACAATTGATCGAAGGCTTGAACAAAAATGATGTCTGCCGAACTACCTCCGTCAATCAATACCCTTCGAACTTCAGTGCCCGCAATATCAGCAGTGATAACAAGTGGGTCTGCATGCGGGAACTTAATGCCAGCTGCATCCTCCGCAGAAAAGGATATCAGTACATGAGACCACTCCGGCATAGCAGTTGCAGACGACGAAGTCCCAATATGGCCTACTTCTCTGACGTAGTCTCTTCGCTGTCTTTTTGACATGCTTCCGAGGGTACCTCCTCCGGAGATGGGGAGGACTACTCTTTTCCCTCGGTCTTGCCCTTCCTCTTGCTTCGGAGGTGGCATAACATTGGCCACTGGAGGATGTCTTGCGGCTTCAAAGTTTTCTATCCGCGCCACAGCCTAGACCGGCTCCGGGCGCGCTGCAGCTGGAACTCGGTCGGTAGTACCTCGACCCGAAGTTCTTTCTATATACTCTCCTCTTAGAGTAAGTATAGTCTTGCAAGTATCAGTTGCATGGCTTCGATTTTCACCATGGATGCAGCAGAAAAGGGTCTGGCCTTTGCCAACCGTTTTCCCTGGCGGCCTCCAGCCGCTGGCCTTGTTCCCCGAAGATTGTGGAGCTCTCTGTGTAAACTTCTGTGGGGGTGCAATATTCAAGACTTCAGAACGAGGGTGCTTTTGCCCCCTTCTCCGATCATGTTGAACTTCGAAGACTGGTTCTTGCGGCTGTGCCGAAGTTTTTACTTCTTGCAATATGGATGAAGTAGTTGCAGTTCTTCGAAGCCAACACTCTTCCGACCTCGCATACTCCTCGAAGTATGACATCAGCTGAGAGACCGAGGATATGCTTTTCCGATGAAGCTTATCCAGGAGGCCTTGATGAGTGACGCCTTCCCGAGCTGCATCAACTACCGAAGATGCAGACAACCCCCGGATCTGCGACTTCGTATGAGCGAAGCGCTTGAAATATTGCCTCAATGTCTCTCCGGGGAGCTGCTTCACCTGGAAAAGGCTTCCCGTTGACATTGGAGGCACGAAGGTGCCTTGAAAATTGCTTACAAACTTCTTGTTCAGCTGCCCCCATGAATTAATTGATCCTGGCTTCAAAGACCAGAACCACCTTAATGCCACTCCTTGAAGAGCTAAAGGGAAGCACTTTGCCATGGTGTCTCGAACTCCTCCGCTAGCTTCAATTGCTAGGGCATAAGAACGGACAAACTCTCCGGGATCTTCATCTCCAGCATACTTACAGAGCTTCGAAGTCTTAAACTTCGGATCAAAGCGGACTTTCTGCAGCTCAGGATGCAGCGGAGATTCATTATCGAAGGAGGCGTTCTCCAGGGCTTCGGGATAATCGGGTTCGTCATCTTCGGGCACTTCTAGGATAGCTGGGATGGCTTGAGAGCGAAGCCTATTCGCAGCTTCTTGCCGCCATCTTGCTACTTCAGCTTGAAGGTTGGCCATTTGAGTGGCCATATCTCCAAGATTGTCTTCATCTCCTCCGGAAGGATCTTCCGGGTCTTGAGAACCAAGGAGATCAGTTCGAAGTGGGATTGAAGGTGGAAGAGGGACTCCGGGTGGTCGAAGTATAGAAGGAGTTGGTGGAGGAACTCCGTATGGTCGCGGGATGGACACTCCTTCCGGAGTTTGAGGAGGAGGGAATGTCGAAGGCCCTCCGACTTCAACCGTGTCGGATGGTGCCTGTCCGGAGATCCGAGAGGACCTCCGAACAGGGTTACGAGGTGCGCTCCGCTTAGGAGGCATGATGTAAGAAGTTGGTAGAGAACGAAGTTTTTTGGACTAGGTTCCCCACGGACGGCGCCAACTGTTGGCGTAAAAGATTACGCTAACAGGTTTCTGTAGATTAGAAACTAACAAACGAAGTGTTTGCGAAGTGAACTGTTCTAAGCCTCTGAAAGGATAATAACTTAGAATAGTTCGGATGTATGTATTGAATAACTTGTATTCCGTCCTTCTTACAGGGTGAAATGGGGGGTATTTATAGGACTAAATATTAAGGAAAAGACCTATTTACCCCTCTATTACAACCGACATAGTGGAAACTATTCGGTACCCTTGATAGGGCTAAAATGGTAAAAGACTAATCTAATAATATAAAAGATAAATCTTCCATCTTAGCTGGCAATAAAGATCTCAAAAAGCCTTAGTTCGAAGATATACTTCGAAGCAATGCCTATCTTCGTACTTCGAGCTTGACTCAGGGTATCTTCGAAGATGGACGTCTGGAAACCTTCGAATCCATTATCTGCTTTTGTGCTGTTACGACAATGACCCCGAAGATGGGATATTTTCCCCCAACAGCAACCAATTAGCTAGGGCACTGGGCACACAGGCGCAACCGCACAAATCTGACTCTGACGATGGCGGAGGCGTCGGGCGACAACAACCAATAGAGGAGCGCGGTCGCGGACTTGCTAGCTTGCCTCGCGCACGCGGGTCGCTATTCCGTCGTTCAAGACTTTGGGTTGGGCCGTCGTCCGTTGCCCGTCGGGAAGCATGCCGGTACTGGCATGCCGCATGAACCACACATGTAGCCACACAGGGGGCAGCAATCAGGCAGCAGCCGACCACCCCCACAGGCCACAAGTTATAGGTACATCTATCAAACTATTTTTTTGTTAAAATTTATACGTGAGTAACTGAGTATCAAAGTATGTATGTTTAGTTTAATTTCTTGATAGATTTGCAATGGAAGAAAACAACATTGCTTAATTAGTTTACAAGCCATTCAAGTGACACCACTCCAACTGATGAGAGCACAAATAGATCAAAGAGGCATCGAGCAGAATTTAATCCTAATGAATTTTTTGCCAATCCAACAAAACGAGTACCAATAGATGATTATGATCCTTAAATTAGAGATGAAGTGAGGAGGGCATATTTGTTGAATGGTCCAAATAGAGCACTTGGACATGTTTTTCCAAAGACATTAGATGGTAATGTTTAGATGTCATTTCAATGGAATTGGTTCGATAAATTTGATTGGTTGGAATATAGTGTGACAAAGGACAATGCATTTTGTTTCTACTGTTTTCTTTTCAAAAAATCAGCACAAGCCAATACATTTAGAAATGATGTATTTTCCAAAGAAGGATTTACTCGTTGGAAAACAACTATGAATAGTTTTAATAAACATGTTGGTGGTCCAAATAGTTTTCACAACATTGCAAGGGGTGAATGTGATGACTTCAAGAACCAACGAGCAAGTGTTTGTAGGAAATTTCATTCTTACTCTAAGGAGTTTGAAATTTTATAAAAAATACGCTTGACTGCATCTTTGCATTGTGCGAGATATCTCATATCACAAGGGAAAGCCTTTTGTGGACATGATGAATCATCTACTTATATAAATAAGGGTAACTTCAGATAAATGATTGATTGGTATAAAGATAAAAAAGATGATGTGAAGGAGGCATTTGACAAAGGGGCTAGAAATGCACTTATGATTTCTCCCGAGATTCAAAAAGATCTTGCAAAATGTTGTGCGCAAGAAGTTACAAATGTGATTAAGGGTGAGATTGAGGATAAGAATTTCTCAATTATTATTGATGAGGCTAGAGATTCATCAATAAAAGAGCAAATGGCAGCGATTGTGAGGTTAGTGGTAGATTCAACGTTTTAATTTGTAACATGTTTCAACTAATTTATTGTTATGCCCCTCTAATATTTTTGTGGTATGTAGGTTTGTGGATAATTCTAGAAAGGTCATGGAAAGATTTCTTGCACTTAAACATATATCAGATTGTACATCTTTTGCATTGAAGGAATCTCTAGTTGAGGTACTTTTCTTTCATGGTTTACCTATTTTTAGGCTACATGGACAAGGATATGATGGAGCCTCAAATATGAGAGGTGAATTTAATAGCTTGCAGAAACTAATTTGGGATGAGAGTCCATATGATTTTTATGTTCATTGCTTTGCTCATCAATTGCAATTAGTTGTTGTCAATGTTGCCCAAAGCAGTACATGCATTGCTGATTTTTTCAACTATATCCCTTTGATTGTGACACAAGTGAGTGCATCTTGTAAGAGAAAAGATGCATTACTTGCTAAACATCAAGATGTGTTGTTAGAGAAGTTAGAAAATGGAAAGATTTCAGCTGGAATAAGATTGCACCAAGAATGTTCCATAGTTAGACCTGGAGATACTTGATGGGGATCACATCTAAAAACTTTGCTTCGTATATACGAGATGTGAGAGGTAGTAATTGATGTTCTAGTCATTGTAAGTAAAGATGCTCATGAGCACTCAAATCATGGTGAAGCTGTAGGTTTGGTGAAGAAGATGGAATGCTTATACTTTGTATTCATCATGCATTTTTTAATATCTTTATTCAGCATTACAAATGAGCTATCAAAAGATTTGCAAAGGAAGGATCAAGATATTGTTGAAGCGATGGGTTTGATCTTGGATGTGAAAGAGCGCTTGCAAGATATGAGGGACAATGGATGAGATCCTTTATTTGATCAAGTTAAATGCATTTGTTGGTCACATGATATTGATGTGCCAAACTTGGATGATCTCACTGGAGTTATGGGTCAATCTATTTGGAGGAAGCATAAAGTGACTCAATATCATTACTACAAAGTAAATATTTTCAATGTCGCTATTGATGCAACTTTACATGAAATGAATTATTGCTTCAATGAGGTCTCCTCTGAACTAGTGGTATGTATGTCTTGTCTTGATCCGAGAAACTCCTTTTGTAAGTTTGATGTTAATAAGCTTGTTCGACTTGCTGATATTTATGTGTAAGATTTCACATTATTTGACCGATTATTGCTAAGAAGTCAACTTCAAACCTTCATTCTCAATTTTAGGAGAAGTGAGGAATTTGAGGAATGCATTTATATTTCAAGCCTTGCTCAATTGATGGTCAAACTCAAAAAACATAGAAAATTTCCATTAGTGTATCGTCTCATCAAACTAGCAATGATTCTTCCTATTGCTACATCATTTGTTGAGCGTATATTTTCAGCAATGAACATTATCAAGACAGATTTGCGTACTAAGACATTAGACAACTGGCTTAATGATTTGATGGTATGCTATACTGAGCAAGAGATATTCAAAACTATCAATGATGATGCAATCATGAAGCGATTCCAAGCATTGAAAAACTGCAAAGTATCTTTGCCCTATGAAAGAATTGCAGCGACTTAGTAGTATGTATTTTGTTAACATTTGTTTCAATTTTATCCTGGATTCACCACTGGATGGTGATGCATAATTATTTTATTACAAGATTAATTTTCAAAATAGATAAACCATACTATTTGCAAGAAAAATTATGTACACATCTAATATACTAGTAAACATGAACATGTTAATCATGGTCTCACTAAATATGATTAAGAACCATATAGAGAAGTAGTGTACGTACTGTACGGTAGCTGAAGATGAAGCTGAGACCGGTGCAGAATGGTCCCTATTGGTATTGGACCACAAACGATGATGACGATGAATGATTGATGTAAATGGAAAGCGTCGTGATGACGAACGTGAGCCAGTTGCGCGGAGCGCTTCCCAAAAACCTTACTCGCCCTCTCCTAATGTAGGATCACAAGGGCGACATGTTCTAGGGACCTGCCCTCCCTTTCTCCGGTGCACGTCGACGCGTGGGATGGAGAAGGCTACAAAAGTGCTGCAACAAAGAAGAGAGGCAAAATTCTAGCTCGGTTATGTTCTAATATAATCTATTATGTGTATCTTCTATGGGTTCGATAGATAGGTATTTATATGATAGGGTATGATCTCGCATCACGATCACGATCTAAACTATGTTGGTTTCCATATCGTGAATATTGGTCAAGTTACAAAAAATTAGAATGGAAAAAGGAGGTCGTGTCCTTACAAGGTGAAGAGCCAAATTTCGGTGGACCATTCACACAGGAATCGTGCACTCGCGAAGCCACAACCATGACCCAATCCTAAACCCGGCCAGGCCAGGCAAGCAAGCGCGTGTGGAGCTCTCTTTCTCTCTGTCATACACATAGCTTAGTGGGATGGAGACAACCCACTATATAAGTTGGTAATCCTCTATCTACACTAGCAATATAGGACTAAAGGTTTGCGCCATCCCTTTGCATTGCATGGGACTTTGAGATTTATTTAGGAATTTGTGAAATATTCATGTGGGCCTAGCCTAAAATCTAGCAATCCCCCACCGGATCTAAATGTCAATTTAGAGATTTTCTTATTTCTCATTATTATTTGATATACTAGCATTTTAGCGAGGACCAGTAAGTTGAACTCGCGCCTAGAGCTCCAAGCTACACTCATTCACAACTTGAACAATGGACTATGCCTTGAGTTGCAAGTTTTGTGCGAACATGTTTCACTCAAATTCATAGCTAGTACCTAGCTGCTAGTAGCCTATCCCGTGGGTGGAGCATATGCGTCATACTCCTTGCTCTCATAATGAGCTTATTAGATATTACCCAAGTGTCACAAACTATGATGTTTAATAGTGAGACTTATATAGGTGTATTATTTCAAGAATACTCTATAGGATAACATATTTGTTAATTAAAATCAACAGAATATATTAAGATATAAAGTCAACCTACCTTACAATATCTCAAAGTATTGCATATTCACTTAGAGAGGGTTATGAATTACCCTCCTTAGTAACTAATAGGTTGGGTTACCACTATGAAAATTCATACGAGTCTCATACCATATCACTCAATGCATTTTATCACAATTTGTGATAGCCCTTTAATGAATAGATCAACCGAGTTTTGTGTGTTTAAATATAAGTCACACTTATTACTTCGAAGTTTCTCAACTTCCTAACATACTTTAATTTTCTTTTAACATGTCTTGATGACTTCACATTATCCTTAGCATTGTTCACTTTAATTATCATAGTTCATAAGGATAGCTGGTACTAGTTTTTCAACCATTGACAAGTCCATCAATAACTCATGTTGCCACTTTAACTCTGCAGTTGCTTTGTCTAAAGCAATGAGTTCCGCTTCCATGATTGACCTCATCAAAATGGTCTATTTGCAAGACATCCATGATATTGTACCATCATCAAGGGTAAAAATATACTCAGTCGTGACATAAAGCTTATCAACATTTGATATCCTGTTCCAATCACTATATCCCTCAAGCACAATAGGGTGCTCAGAATAGTGAATCTCATAACTAATTGTACCTATTAAATAGCACATAACCCTTTCAAGTGTATGCTAGTGATCACTACCCTGGTTGGACATGTGTAGGACCGAAAGTAGCGACCAGAGGGGGGGGGGGGTTGAATGGGCGCCTAAAAATTTCTTGCTAAACTATATCGAAAACCCAACACCCAACCAACACAACCAGACAAACAATATTAGTATAATAAATTACTGGTACTAGTTGTCTAGCCTAAAAGATGACCGGTGTCCTAATTAAAATGAAATTAGAACTAAACTAAAAGGAACCACTGCAGTATATAAAAAGGGTACTAGAAATATTTCATGACGTAAAGCAAAACACTAAATATCCTAATAAATTGTTCAAATTGTAGTCTAAAAATAAAATACTAATTAACTGAATAAAATATGGATCACCCAAAAATTAATTCAGAAATAACCAAAAAAAATATTTCACGTGAGAGTAAGAAAAATTATCACGACTAATAAATTTTTCTTTTCTTTTATATGAGCAGATTAAACATATCTATTTAAATAAATAATACGAGATAACTAATAAGCAGATTAAAGTTTAACGATGATATTAATTTTTAATTAAGAACAAATAACTACGAGATTATTATTTTTCAGCTAATTAAAATATGGATAAATGTTGGTTTAACTAACCAGCTAAAATATAGGAGATTAAAACTAATTACCTGCATGCCGATCTGTCATCTCGGTTGCCGCGCCGGAGTTGTGGAGCCAACGACGAACCGCCCGCGGAAAATTCTCAGCTGGAATCTCTGCAGCGCCAAAAGCTGCTGCTCCTTTTTGCTGGAATCTCATTGGCTCCACAACTCCGGCGCGGCGACCGAGATGATAGATCCGCATGCAGGTAATTAGTTTTAATCTCCTATATTTTAGCTGGTTAGTTAAACCAACATTTATCCATATTTTAATTAGCTGAAAAATAATAATCTCGTAGTTATTTGTTCTTAATTAAAAATTAATACCGTCGTTAAACTTTAATCTGCTTATTAGTTATCTCGTATTATTTATTTAAATAGATATGTTTAATCTGCTCATATAAAAGAAAAGAAAAATTTATTAGTCGTGATAATTTTTCTTACTCTCACGTGAAATATTTTTTTTGGTTATTTCTGAATTAATTTTTGGGTGATCCATATTTTATTCAGTTAATTAGTATTTTATTTTTAGACTACAATTTGAACAATTTATTAGGATATTTAGTGTTTTGCTTTACGTCATTAAATATTTCTAGTACCCTTTTTATATACTGCAGTGGTTCCTTTTAGTTTAGTTCTAATTTCATTTTAATTAAGACACCGGTCATCTTTTAGGCTAGACAACTAGTACCAGTAATTTATTATACTAATATTGTTTGTCTGGTTGTGTTGGTTGGGTGTTGGGTTTTCGATATAGTTTAGCAAGAAATTTTTAGGCGCCCATTCACCCCCCTCTGGTTGCTACTTTCGGTCCTACAAGTGGTATCAGAGCGAGGTTAGGGTTTTTTAATATCTTAACCGATTCTAAACCTAGGTAGTGACCATGACGTGTTCTGGCAAAATCCCGTCCCTAGAGGCTTTTGGCTACACTTATTGGAAGACTCGCATGCGAGTATACCTTATGAGCCAGAGCTCGGACATATGGGAGATTTGTGTTCATCCTAATTTCACCATAACAACTATTGCTGCGGATACTGCTGAAAATGTAGTTACCCAGCATGAAAATAATAGTAAGGCGGTGAATATTTTATTTTTTGGTCTAGGTCCTAGTGAGTTTGAGCGTGTTAGCCATCTCACCACTGCTCGAGAGATCTAGGCTACCCTCCAGGCACACCATGAGGGGACATCTCAGGTTAAGGCTAGGCTCTACCAGACCTATCGGTGGGAGTATGAAAATTTCTCACAGAAGCCGGGTGAGACTATTGAGGCTTTGTTTGGTCATTTTCAATCGATCATTAACAAGCTTCACGTTAACAAGGCTGAGCATGATCAGCTGGTCTCGGATCATGAACAGGCGCTTAAGGTACTCCATACCTTGGACCCTAAGATCTGGGAGATCAAGGTTTCTTCTATTGTTGAGAGCACATCCTATGATACCCTGACTGTCGCAGAGCTTTTTAGTAAGCTCAAGGCCTCAGAGGTCGATATTCAGTTGAGATCAAATCTCACTGATTCTGGTTCCAAGACTCTAGCACTTGCGACACCGTCTGCTGATCCTAATACCATGAGTTGTACTGCTTTTTCCTTGATGTCTAACTCCGAGGAACAACTTGATACTCTAGGAGATGAGGATCTGTGCTTGTTTAACAACCGGGTGCAACGTGTCTATGATAAGCGAATGTTTAAGAGACACGACACAAAATCTGGATGCTTTGAGTGTGGTGACCCAGGTCATTTCATCGCCGACTGCCCCAAGCAGAAAAATTACAAGAAGGGAACCGGCGACAACTCCTACAACTCCGGCAAGTATGACAATTCCACTTCCACAAAGGGCAAGCCCAAAACAAGATTCTTTTAAAAGGCTCTGAAGGATTATAGACGTGAGAACAAGAAGAGAGACAAGACCTTCTTCGCCGAAATGGAGAAAACATACGCCAAGAGATCCTCGTCTTCCTCCTCGTCTTCAAGTTCAAGTGATGAAGAGATCATGATCAGGAAGGGGAAGGACAGGGACAATCCGGCGGGCCTCTGTTTCTTGGGCTTTGGGGACAAGCCGAAGAGTCACTCACGTCACAGCCAAAGATCCCACAAGAGCTTCTGCTCAATGGCTCTTGGGGAGAAGAAAGATAAGGACTCCTCCGATGACTCCGACGACGACGACGATGAGAATGCATCTTCCTATGAACAATAAGTTGTTAATTTACTGGAACAGAATAGTTAGGAGTTGAAGTATAGGGAGAAACTGCTTAGAGGGGCTAAGAAGAGGATAGATGAGTTTGAGAGTGAGCTTGCCACGGCAAATGGAAAGATTAAGAGTATGTCTTATTCCCCTTGCTTGGGTGATAGTGGTGAGTGCCCTAACTGTGAGGTGCTGTTGTGTGACCTAACGACTCTTAAGTCCAGGTACACAAAGAGAGTAGATGAGAGAGACACATTGGCCACTGAGCTTGAGAGCACTCAGCAGGAGCTAAAAGATGTTCATGCCACTGTCGTCGCACCTTGTGTAGACTGCTCATTCCATTTAGCTAGTATAGCCGAGCTGAGAGCCAAGAGTGATGAATAGTTGAGCGAGTTAGCTGGAGTGAGAGATGAGTTGGAGCAGACTAAGCTAGATCTTGAGACACTGTCAGTTTCACCCACTTTTTGTGAGAACTGCTTGTCTCTTAGACTGGAGTTGATTAAGCAGAAAGCTGAGAAGTCTGTCCAAATAGATAGAGAGTGTGAGACCTGCTTGTCTCAGGTGGATGTTCTAGCTTCCTTGAGAAAGGAGCTAGCTGATGCCCATAATGAAAACTTCTACCTCCGTTCTATCCTGAGTTGGATCAGTGCTAGAGAGCCACAACTCGGCATGATGATCCAACAGTTTAAGAGGCAGGATGGGTTTGGGGTAGGCTACACCTACACCAAGGCTGACTTTGAGAGTGCCATTAGCCGGGCAGTGGAGTGGAGTAAAATGACTCCTGAGCAGAGATACCCCAAGACTCACTCCACTGAGTCTTTCTAGGCTAGTCAGCCCAAGGATGGAGTGTTCCAAGAACAGCCCAAAGCTCCACCTAAGAAGCAGATCTAGGTTCCAAAACCTAAAACTCTCCACACTTCTCTTGATTCTTTACCTGGACCCTCTCACACCAAAGATACTACACCCAACACCACCAAGCCTAAGAACCCTAAGCCACAACAATATCCCAAGAATCCTACCTATCACTGTGAGTTCTGTCAGAGAGACGGGCATCTTGAGGAGTTTTGCTTCAGGAGGAAGCAGGTTGAGCGAGCAGAGAGAGCTCGAGGTGGGCAGGAGCAATTCTACCAGCAGGGTGGTAGACAGAGAGTTCCTCGACGTAGAGAGAGGCTAGAGGCCACACCACGTCGTGTAGGTGGTGGTAGAGGAGATAGTTTTCATGACCGTGCTCCGGAGGGTGGTTTCCGTTCCGACAGAGTTCCAAATCGTTATGGATATGATTTTGGACCTCGTGACCATGATTTTAGGAAGAACAGAGGACCACGCTTTGAGCCGCGTTTTGGTCCAGACTCATATGATTCTTTCTGCTTTCCTACATACGAGCAGATGGCTCGACATTGGTTTAACACCTTTGCCAAACCTAGCGTTGGACTGTTTGTTCCCACTCATGATTATTGATCTTGATTTGGGAGTTGTGTATCCTTTTTAGGATATTTTGAGTCAGCTTTTCATTGGTATCAGTTTTACTTTCTTCTTTATTTTTTTATTGAGTCTTTTTGTGTGCGTTCATATCATGCATAATCATCAATCACACTTTGAGCCTTGTTCTGTTATATGATTAATCTGCTTTACTTTCTCTAGCTATTATATGTTTTTGATTATCTGTCGATGATCATGTTCTGTTTCAGTTCACATGATATATATGATATTTGTCATATGCATGGCTTTTATGTTTTAAAATTGAAAAATGATCACCATTGCTTCTGGTAACTAGCATGTGTATGCTGAATGCCTTCGCTATCTTTTACATGCCTTGTAGCTAGATCCTTACTTAGATGCAGATATGCAACTTGGACATTTATATGCTTTAAATATGAAAAGTGTGTTATAAAAATAATAAAAAATTTCAGAAAAATGAAAAATTTATGTATTTTTATGATTATCAGAAAAGATCCAGGTGGGTTTGCTTTGTCGCATTGCATTGTTCTGGACTGCTTACCACAACACTTTGGTATGAACTAGGACAATGTAATGTATGCCAAGACCAATGTCTTAAGCTTTTGATGGTCCAGTTCTGGCCTAGGCTTGACTTGGTCGGTTAGCATAAGGTTTGACATGCAAATAACCCCTGGCGGAAATGAAAAATAAAAAGGAAAAAGAGAAAGTCTGAAAAAATTTAAAAAGATGACAAGTTTGCTGAAGCACTTTGTTTTGGACAATGCTTATCTTGGTAGATATCAGTTAGCTTTTGCATCTCATGCTTTACTTTGCTTGTCTACTAGAAAAAGTGGTGATGCTTTTGTTTTGCAAAAATCGAAAAATGCGTGCTAATGACTTTCTTAAGATATCATCTATTGCACTGATCATGTCATGTATCTTAGACAGTATATCTTTCGCTATACCTGTTAGATGTTGTAATTGCAGTCAATCATATCCAAGAAGCATGCTTTTCACACTCCACCTGCACCCCATCTGCATTCATGGCATATTTTGAGGGGGAGCTTCATTTCAGGGGGAGTTTGTGTCTATGTCTCTTTAGAGTGCATTTAGTCTCACTTGATGAGTCCAATTGTCAACAAGGGGGAGAAATTTTGGATATATTTTTGGCTTTCTCTGGGATTTATTTCAGGGGGAGTTCCTTGTTGGTAATTCTGAGATTTGCACTTGTTTTTTTGAGTCTTTATTTTTGGTTAACCATAATGACCGTTTTCTTGCTTCTGTTTGGCTTTTGGTCATTAGGGTTAAATTTTTATTTTCTTTCTTCTATTTTATTTTGTCTTTGTTTTTTTTTCTGTTTCCACATGTTTTGCAGGTTCTGGAGATGAGCTGAAGAGGGTGTTAACAATGCACTCATCAAGGGGGAGATTGAGAAACCATGTTGAAGAATATGGTTTTGATATTCCAGATGTGATGAGTGATTACCAACGGAAGTCAAAGGAAGGGAGAGATGAAGACCTGCCGAGTCTGAGGCGCATGTGACTCAGGTACACGGGCAGTGAGCGACAGCCGGGCAGAGGAGCCGCGGACAATTTGTGATAGCCCTTTTATGAAGAGATCAACCGAGTTTTATGTGTTTAAATATAAGTCACACTTATTACTTTGAAGTTTCTCAACTTCCTAACATACTTTAATTTTCTTTTAACATGTCTTGATGACTTCACATTATCCTTAGCATTGTTCACTTTAATTATCATAGTTCATAAGGATAGCTAGTACTAGTTTTTCAACCATTGACAAGTCCATCAATAACTCATGTTGCCACTTTAACTCTGCAATTGCTTTGTCTAAAGCAATGAGTTCCGCTTCCATGATTGACCTCATCAAAATGGTGTATTTGCAAGACATCTATGATATTGTACCATCATCAAGGGTAAAAATATACTCAGTCGTGACATAAAGCTTATCAACATTTGATATCCTGTTCCAATCACTATATCGCTCAAGCATAGTAGGGTGCTTAGAATAGTGAATCTCATAACTAATTGTACCTATTAAATAGCACATAACCCTTTCAAGTGTATGCTAGTGAGCACTACCCCGGTTGGACATGAACCTGCTCAATTTGCTCACATCAAACGATATGTTGGGTCTCATTATGCTAGCTAGGTGTTGACACAAAAATGTGCCCCCACACTTGGGCCGGTTCGACGATCCAAAAACGTCGTGTTCTGACAACCCTTAATTAACCTAATTAACCGAAATAAATAGCGTTAGATCTAATCGGCCAATTTAGGCCGATTGGGTAGAAAAAATAAAAGGTGCGGTTAGACCGGCTAGAGAAGTCTGGTCATACCGTGCCGTATAGGTAATTCTACTGAAAAATACCGAAGGGGTCTGAAGCGTCCCAAAGGGGGGCTTCGGCCTATCGGCCGGTCGGACCGGAGAAGGACTCCCGGTCAGACCGACGGCTACGAAGGGGTTCACCGAAGATACCCTCGGCGTTCTAATGTGAAGCAGGCTCCAAGTGGTCAGACCGGCGGGGGACGTCCGGTCGGACTGACGATAGGCCTTAGTCGGACTGAGGGCTCCAGCGTCACGGGGTCTGGTGCGAAGGGTGCTCCAGTGTGAGGTGTTTCAACTGCAGAGGGATTTCGGTCAGACTGAAGGGTGACTTTAGGCGCGCGAACTCTACACGCGCAGTGCGAAGGGCTGTGAGGACCATGCCGGTAATAGTCTGACGTCCCGACACAGCAATGCCCGATCAGACTAGCGAAGCACCCCCGATCGGACCGACAGATGTCTGATCGCCTAGGGGCTCCGGTGACCTTATAGATGAATATCAATCACCCCAAACTTCTTGGCGATGATTTTGAAGATGATTCCTCTGCAAAACAGTAAGAGATCAAATGCAATTCGACCTAGAGACCGAATTCCCAAGAGTAGCAAGAAAACTAATAAAGACGATAAAAATCCGTTACGTGGATTAAACGGGTGATTCACAGGCAAATCAACAAGGCTTACCACGGTTACGACGTGATGCATGGATGGCTTTCAGCGCAAACCCACTAAAATGGACTGAACTAATGCGGAAAGTAGATGAAAATTAGATGTACGATTCAAAACTAGGGTTTTGAAGTATTGATCTGTGTAGATGCCCTTTGAATTGGCCTCACCCCTTTATTTATAGGTGCTGGTCTCAAGTTCCTCGACTCCTAAACTGAGGAGGATTCGGCCTAAAGTGGTTAGGATTTATTTAGAGATAAAAATAGTCCAGAATCAAACTCTATCTCTATTTTCAGACTTGGCCCGGTCTGACCGGGCCTACATGGCCCGGTTGGACCGGCCTGTGCCAGGGAAGACATATTTTCGGGCCAAATAACAAAAAATTGATATTTTGACAATATCGACCATCAATGCCATTTTTTGCAATCAACACATTCCCCTGCTGTTGGACCGAAAACGGCGACCAGAGGGGGGGTGAATGGGAGCTTTTAAAATTCCGGACTAAAAATTTAGCCTTCTGTTTAGTTTCTGTCTTCTGCGGAACAGGCTTCGAACACTACCTTCGAAGGTCTAGTTCAGAGGTGTTTTTGACAACTCCGAACACAGGCTTCGCAGGAGCAAAAGTTCGAAGCCAAGAAGACTTCGCTCCACTCACTACCCTCGAAAATCTATTCTGCTAAGTCAGTGCAGGCTCCGCACACAGGGTGCGCTGAGCATGCTTCACACTTCACCCTTCGCAAGAGTGGACAACCCTCTGAGTACTTCGACCAAGTACTTGGCAGCAGCAACTGGTGCTGGGCTTCGTACACGAAGGTCTAAACGCACGCTAACAGACTTCGCTAGGGACTTAGACATGATAAAAACACGGGCTTCGAACAGGGCTTCGCTAGTAAGCAGCGAGGTCTTGCCTCCTATTACACAGAGTGAACGCACACTGAAAAGCAACCTTCGCACAAAACACACTTCGCCTAGACGGGCTTCGGTGCACTAAAGCTAGCGAGGTATGCAAACAAGCTCAAGCAGAAAGACAACAGAGAAGCAGGGCTTCGCCGCTTGAACAAGGAACACAATGAAAATGAACTCTGGATGAATACAGAGAAGTGGTGGCTGGTACAGGAGCTCAACAGTAAATGCTCAAAGTGTTAAATGTTACCTACCAGGCCCCCATATTTATAGCCACTATTCACCCAAAGGAATTGACTACTTTACCCCTAGGGTTTACATTGATTTTGTCTCTACAGAACTGAGGGGTACAAAAGGTAGTCAACTTTATTGGAGGCTTCTCTGTCAGCCTTTGTAGAGGGGACAACGCCAGCTTTTTGCAGAGCAGACACTGTCAGATTTGCAGCCTTTGACCTTTCTGAAGCCCCCTTCGCACGCGAGGGGTGCGATAGCTTCGGTGAGAAGCCTTGAGCCAGATGGCCTTCGCTTCACCGAAGTCAGCCTTCGATACAGTGACGGTTTTGAGCCGAAGCCATCAAAGCCCTTGGGCCTTCGCACCAACACCTCCGGAGTGGACCACCACGGTTTTGCAGCTTCCGCCCAGCTCGAACTCCGTCAGTCCGTGTACCGAAGCCATGCAGGCGGAAGTACCACAAGACAACCATACTCCGAAGCCCCACCTTCGGAGTACCACCCTTCGAAGTCCCTCCTTCGTCCAAGGCCTCCGCACGAAGCATTCCATGAGCACTCCGTCTCAGTGTCTCTCCCCGAGCACACTCCTCGACGAGCCTCACCCGGACCATGCCTTCGATGCGCCTCGACTTTTGAGACCTTCATCGGGCACCTTCGAATGTCTCCCTCCGGAGCACACTTCGAACTCCTTGCCTCCGCAGAGGACTTGTTCCAACCAACTCCGAAGTCACTCCATTCGGAGTACCTTCGAAGTGCCTCAACTCCGAGGACTTTGTCTCGGAGTACCTTCACCCGGAGCCACGCTCCGCACTCTCTGCCTTCACCTGGCGCACCTCGACCCGAGGACCGACCCAGACCCCTTCGCAGCCACCGTGACGGAGCTCCCCGCTCCCCTGGCATCAAGCCTCCCGCTTGACCTAGGTTCACCTGCCGCGAACCTGTCCGTCCCCTCCGAAGTCCCTGCGCACCACAGACAAACAAACAAGTGTATCTAGTACTCCAGAGACCTCTCCGGGTTAGCAACCTCCGGTACACACTCCGGTGTACCGCCCAAAGTACCGAAGCCTTCGGTACTGACCCAGTCATTGTGTACTGTCGGACCCCTCCGACACGCACACTCCGCTGCAACAGCTGCAGCAACCAAACCACCGAACACCCTTCGGTGAAACCACCTCCGAACACCCTTCGAAGGTCCAACCTCCGAACCCCCTTCGGAGGTACCCCTTCGAACCAGAGGGTAAAAGCCTGTCAATCACTCATCACAAACACCGAAACCAACACTTGGTTTCTCAATCTCCCCCTTGATGAGTGCATTGACAACCAACTTCAAGTCAAGAAAATTAAAAAAAAAACGTTCAGCACACAAGTGACCATAAAAACTCAGAAAAGAGCCAAATCATGTCACTTGACAGAAGAATTTTCCTCCCCTTCTCTGCAAAGAGTAAAAGCCCCTTCGGAAAATCTCCCCGTTTTTTTAAGATAAAAACTCCCCCTGAGTTAATTTTCCTTTGGCAACAGAGAACCCAACTTTCTCCAAAAATTTCTCCCCCTTTATGTCAGAGAACGAGCAATTTCTCCCCTTTGGCAATGCAAGCATCAAGGAGCATGTAAAAGAGGCATTGCTTGGACATGAGGAGAATTGCAAAGACATATAAAGCAAAAATATGCCAACAATAACACCAATGATCATGGGCTCAGCTCAAATTAACATTCTCTAAAAACAGGATGAAGCATGAGATTTGATCATTTTTGAAATAAAAGCATCACCACTTAGTCAAGGAAACTAGACAAGTAAAAGCAAGGACTGCGCACAGCTAGTCAATTTCTACTCTAGATATACAAGTCCAGTTCCAATGGAGCATGAAAAGCAAACTTGATGATCAATAAATTTTGTTGTTCTTTTCTAAGTGCCAGGGGTTATTTGTTTGTCCACCTTATACTTTCCAATCCGGCCAAGCCTAGGCATGAAAGCCATTAGAAGCTTAAAGCAATGATTTTGGCATACACTACACTATTCCAGTTCAGATCAATGTGCAATGGTAAGCAGTCTAGAATAGGGTAGTGCGACAAACAAACCCACCTGGATCTTTTAACTTGAAGCATGCAAATCATGGAGTTTTTTTTGATTTTAGCTAAGTGAACCAATTGTTTGGCATTTTATGAATATCCATGAAAATGTAGAACAATTTTTCAAGTTGGAATTTTTAGCATCCAAAGAAATGTGGCTTGCTATCAAGCAGATAAAAGATAGCTAAAGCAGTCCTGCCTAAACATGCTAGATTCAAGACTAAGCAGTGAGCACGATTTGATTTTGAAAAGAAAAACATCATGCACATGAATGTCTCAGATTGATTAAAAAGAGCTGAGCTGACATGATTTCATGAATTATAAGCAGGCATATAAGTGCAAAAGATGTAAATGCAATTTCACACATAATGAGCAAATGCACATCCATTTAAAACTGCCCCCCCTCACAAAATGCCGTAAGGGTGACAAATACCAAGTTCCCCACGCAAGTAAGCAAATCGAGAAGCATCGAGGGGTTTTGTAAAAATGTCGGCAAGCTGGTGTTGGGTATCAACATATTGAAGTTCAATATCACCCTTCTCATTGTGATCTCTGAGAAAATGATACCGCACATCAATATGTTTGGTTCTGGAATGCTGAACCGGGTTGTTGGCAATACAAATAGCACTAGTGTTATCACAGAAAAGTGGAACACTCTTATAATCTAACCCGAAATCCCGCAAAGTGGAAGCCATCCACAAAATCTGAGAGCAACAGCTAGCTGCAGCAACATATTCGGCCTCAGCCGTCGATTGTGCAACACTAGACTGTTTGCGGGAAGACCAGCAAACCAAAGATGTACCCAGAAAATGACAAGTACCAGAGGTACTCTTCATATCAATCCTACACCCAATAAAATCCGCATCGGAATAACCTCGAAGACATAAAGATGAAGACGCTGAATACCATATGCCAAATTCAAGGGTATGTTTGAGATACCTTAGGATGCGCTTGACCGCTTGGCGGTGCGAAGCTCGTGGTGAAGCCTGAAAACGAGCGCACAGACACACAGCGAAGTGTATATCCGGCCTCGTAGCAGTCAAGTAGAGGAGGGAGCCGATCATGCTTCGGAACTCCTTCTGATCTACGGCTTCTCCATCTTCGTCAGGATCCAATGCTACAGATGTAGCCATTGGAGTAGCGAGGGGCTTCGCATCTGCCATGTCGAATTTCTTGAGCAGGTCCTTGGTGTACTTCGTCTGGTGGACGAAGGTACCTTGTTTGCTTTGCTTGATTTGCAAACCAAGGAAAAAGGTGAGTTCACCCATCATCGACATTTCAAATTCCCTGCTCATGGTATCTGCAAACTCGGCAACCAAAGCATGAGAAGAGCCACCAAAGATGATATCATCCACATAAATCTGAACTAGGAGGAAATCTTTGCCATGCTTGAGAGTAAACAGGGTTTTATCAACAGAGCCCATCAAATACCCCCGCTCAAGCAGAAAAGACTTAAGTCTGTCATACCATGCCCGAGGTGTCTGCTTGAGTCCATAAACAGCCTTATGAAGTTTAAGGACTTTATGTGGGTACTTGGGGTTTTCAAAACCAAGGGGTTGTTTTACATAAACATCTTCACCTATGAAGCCATTAAGAAAAGCACTTTTGACATTCATTTGATAGAGTTTGAATCCCCGGGATGTCGCAAAGGCAAGCAAAATCCTAATGGCCTCAAGGCGAGCAACAGGTGCAAAAGTTTCAGTAAAATCAATCCCTTCTAGTTGAGAAAAGCCCTGAGCTACAAGTCTAGCCTTGTTTCTAACTATAGTCCCATCCTCCCCTTGTTTGTTTTTGAAAATCCATTTGTTCCAATGAAATGAACATTTGGTGGAGGATCAACTAATGACCAGACGTGGTTTCTCTCAAAATTTTCAAGTTCTTCATGCATGGCATTGATCCAACTAGAATCAGAAAGTGCATGACTAACATCTAAGGGCTCGAAAGAAGCAACAAAAGCGGAATCAATGAAATGAGCATGAGAACGTGTTACCCTTTGATCAAGCTCACCAATGATCTGCTCGGGAGGGTGCATCCTTTGAACATGGTGTGGAGCCTCGAGGCGGGATGCAGTCTCCCCCCTCAACTTGTGCGTTGGAGTGGTCCAAGATGACCGATGTTGAGGTAGTTGCTTCGGGACCTCGTGCCGAAGTGGTCGAAGCGGGGTCGGCTTCGGGGGTCGATGTCGAGGGCAGCAGGGGATCATCCTCGAATTCTCCAGGATCTTCTTCTTCGAAGATGGTCTGTTCCATGTCGTGTTCATTTGCCTGTTCAAGAGCAGAACTAACAGAGGGGGTTGATTCATCAAAAGTCACATCACATGACTCGATGACAGTGTTAGTCTCTAAATTATAAACACGATAAGAATGACCATGTGTAGTGTAACCCAAAAAGATCCCATCAGAAGAGCGCGACTCAAATTTATCCAAATTACCACGATTTAGGATAAAGCAGCGACAACCAAAAACTCGAAGATGAGTAACCTTGGGCTGTCTCCCAAAACGCAGCTCATAAGATGTCAAATTTAAAATTGAGCGCAAGAATATACGGTTTGAGATGTAACATGCAGTGTTCATGGCCTCAGCCCAGAATCTTCTAGGAGTCCTATGCTCATCAAGCATCGTCCTAGCCATCTCAACCAAAGTGCAGTTCTTCCTCTCAACAACACCGTTTTGTTGAGGAACCCGCGGAGCAGAGAATTGATGTTCTATGCCATGCTCCATGCAAAAGTCAACAAAGAGACTATTTTTGAACTCAGTGCCATTATCACTTCGAATGAATTTCAATGCACCAGGGAGTTCAGTGAAAAGTCTCAAAGCCAAGCTCCGAAAGTGTGAAAACACTTCATCCTTGCTGGCAAGAAAGAAGACCCAAGAGTAGCGAGAGAAATCGTCGACAATGACTAATACATACCACTTGTCGCCTAAAGAACTAACCCGAGAAGGACCTACATTGTCCATGTGGAGAAGTTCTCCGGGTTGTTCAGTCATCACTGTGGTGACTGGCGAATGCGAAGCGGCAATCATTTTTCCATGTCGACACGGAGCGCAAACTAAATTCTTCTCAAACTTGAGCTTGGGCAATCCTCGGATCAGACCTAGGGTGCTCAGACGAGCGAGCAACTCAAAGCTCATATGTCCTAGTCTCCTATGCCACTTCCAAAGCTCAGAAGACGAATGTGCAACAAGACAATGAGAAGATCCAGATGACTTAGAAAAATCAGCTCCAAAAACTCTCCCAACTCTAAAGATCTTACACACCACAACGCCATCAGAATTGAGCACTTGCGAAGTATCACGATGGAATCACACTTCGAAGCCCTCATCAAGCAACTGAGATACAGACAGCAAATTGTATCCCAGGTTCTCAACCAAAGCAACATCTTTGAGAGTGAAATTCGAATTACTTCTTACCACACCTTTACCTTTCACTCTACTCCTTCGATTGTTTCTGAAGGTGATATGTTCCCTTTGCTTGGTTGTGGTGAGGCTGGAGAACCATGCTGCATCTCCGGTCATGTAGCGCGAACAACCAGAGTCCATGATCCACGTGCCCTCCAAGCCTCGATCTGTCGCCTACACATGATAAGAATATCTCGATCGCTCAGTGCTGGGGTGAGTGAAAAAATGACGAGGCATCCAGCACTGAGTGACACGAGTAGTAGGCACAGTAAAAGTAGACGGTCTACGCACATGATAATCAGAATGATGCAAAGTGCGAGGTCTACCTACATGCAGTGATCGAAAAGCATGACGAGGTCTCTGACTCTGACGAGGTACAAAGCTACTCGCCCGGGGTCTACCACCATATGGAACATGGTGAACACCTCGAGGAGCAAAACCTCTCCGAGAAGCACGAGGAGCCTCAAAAACAGGACGACAGTAAAACTCAGACTCATGCATACCTAAAGATGGGTAATGCATGTCCTAGTAACTCATCGCCTGAGAGCGTCGCTCATCCTTGATGCGACAAAAACAGAACCCAACCAAATGACCCGCCCGCTGACAATAGGAACAATGAAACACTCTCCTCGGGGCACTCTCATGGGTCACAGGAGCAATTCTCACAGGCTCCTTGGGTTTCTTCTGAGTGGTTTTCTTGGGAGGATTTTTCTTGGCAGGAGGTGTAGCTTTCTTTGGTGGTCGGGTAGGCTTTTTGGCTGATGGAGTGTCTAACAGAGCTCTCTCTTTCTCTAAGGTAGTGGGAGAGGTAAAAACTGTTTTGGTCTTGCTGTCTGAAGATATCCTCTCAAAACCCAAACCTAGAGCTACCCCTGCTCTGTCACCGCACAACTTGGTCTTGGCCAAGAGCAAATCCATCCTACCCTTTCCCTCAGTGCATTTATTAACTACAGAAAGAAGGTACTCATTTTCAGACATGAGGTTTTCAGCTCGCTCTCTAACAGTGCCTAGCTGGTCCTTAAGGGTAATGCACGTGTCACAAACAGGCTGCACATCCTTAGAACTGCCGGCCCTCTCCAATCTAGCCTCCAAATCATGAACTTGTTTATCACGTAACTTAATGCTCTCGCGTAATAAAGAACAGTTCATGCAATCACTTATATCATGAGGTCTAGAATCCACCACCAAAAGCTGCTTCTGTGCAGTCTCAAGCTCAGAAAGAGTTTGAGCATGTACAGAACGCAACTGAGCAAGCTCACTCATGACTACAGTACAAGATTCACATTCAGCATCATTAACTTTAGATTTAAGCATGGCATACTCAGTAGAGACAGATTCTAGCCTAAGTCTAAGGTCTTTTCTTTCTCTAGCGGCTTGCACAAGTAATCTATCCTGACCAAGAACTACTTCATTCAGCTCATCTAATTTAATTAATAGCTGGTCAGATGACAGAGGTACCTCAGATGAGTCAAGCTCATCGCCACTGTGATCACTGTCGGCCATGAAGCAAAGGCCGGTGAAGTCTCGTCCCTTCTTGTCCTCCTTCCTTGGGGACTCCTCCTCCTCAGAGCTCGATTCCTCAGTTGAGGAAGTGTCGATGTCGCTGAGAGCAGCAACGAAAGCTCTAGAAGCGGCCTTGGCTACTTTCTTAGCCATCTTGCCGTGCTTGCCCTTCACAAAGGGTTTCCTCTCCTTGTGGTATTTGGGGCGCTCACTCTCATCTCTCTTCTTGAGCTTAGGACAATTTGCCTTAATGTGAGAGGTGTCACCACATTCAAAGCAACCACTAAAACCACTTCTCCTCTGATCCCGTCTTTCATGATGAAAACGGGTGAACCTTCTGGCAATGAGAGCAAGCTCATCATCATCCAGAGTGTCCACCTGCTCCTTTGTGACGGAGACCAGGGAGGACAAAGCAAAACCATCTGCAAGAACACAAGTACCAGATGTGCTTGGTTCTGCAGCGGTGCCACGGCTAGTGCTAGAAACCAATGCCAATGGCTGTGGCAAGGAGCTTCTGTGCACAACAAGAGATGCCTTGGCAATCTCTGTGGACTTCAGCTTGCTAAAGAGCTCATCATAGGTCAATGTGTCATAACCCGTGGACTCCTCAATGCTGGATATCTTTACTTCCCATATGCTACGGTCAAGATCATAGAGAAGCTTGATAGCCCTATCGTGATCACTGTAAGCAAGCGTTCCGTTGGACCGCAAGTTACTCACTATCGCATCAAAGCGAGAAAACATGGCATCTATAGGTTCACCAGGTGCCTGCACAAACAACTGATACTGTTGGTTGTATGTGCTTTGGCGCCTGGCCTTAATCTGTGTAGAGCCCTCATGAAAAATAGTGAGTGTTGTCCAAATCTCCCTAGCAGTCCTAAGGTGCTGCACCCTATCAAACTCACTTCGGCTCAAACCAATGAACAGTATATTCCTAGCCTTGGAGCTGGCATTATACTGATCTTTTTCTGTTTGAGTAGTGCGAGTATCATGGATGGAGTATTGTGAGTCCACAATCTCCCAAATTGCATTTCCTTGGCTTAACATGTAAGCCTCCATGCGCACCTTCCAGTATGCAAAGTCAGTCCCATCGAACAAAGGAATTTTACTGCCTCTATCCATGTCGCCAATAGATCACAAAACCGGTTAAGGTCAACTGGTGATCTTAACCCGCTCTGATACCAATTGTTGGACCGAAAACGGCGACCAGAGGGGGGGTGAATGGGAGCTTTTAAAATTTCGAACTAAAAATTTAGCCTTCTGTTTTAATTCTGTCTTCTGCGGAACAGGCTTCGAACACTACCTTCGAAGGTCTGGTTCGGAGGTGTTTTTGACAACTCCGAACACAGGCTTCACAGGAGCAAAAGTTCGAAGCCAAGAAGACTTCGCTCCACTCACTACCCTCGAAAATCTACTCTGCTAAGTCAGTGCAGGCTCCGCACACAGGGTGCTCCGAGCAGGCTTCACACTTCACCCTTCGCAAGAGTGGACAGCCCTCTGAGGACTTAGACCAAGTACTTGGCAGCAGCAACTGGTGCTGGGCTTCGTACACGAAGGTCTAAACGCACGCTAACAGACTTCGCTAGGGACTTAGACACGATAAAAACACGGGCTTCGAACAGGGCTTCGCTAGTAAGCAGCGAGGTCTCGCCTCCTGTTACACAGAGTGAACGCACACTGAAAAGCAACCTTCGCACAAAACACACTTCGCCTAGACAGGCTTCGGTGCACTAAAGCTAGCGAGGTATGCAAACAAGCTCAAGCAGAAAGACAACAGAGAAGCAGGGCTTCGCCGCTTGAACAAGGAACACAATGAAAATGAACTCTGGATGAATACAGAGAAGTGGTGGCTGGTACAGGAGCTCAACAGTAAATGCTCAAAGTGTTAAATGTTACCTACCAGGCCCCCATATTTATAGCCACTATTCACCCAAAGGAATTGACTACTTTACCCCTAGGGTTTACATTGATTTTGTCTCTACAGAACTGAGGGGTACAAAAGGTAGTCAACTTTATTGGAGGCTTCTTTGTCAGCCTTTGCAGAGGGGACAGCGCCAGCTTTTTGCAGAGCAGACACTGTCAGACTTGCAGCCTTTGACCTTTCTGAAGCCCCCTTCGCACGCGGGGGGTGCGATAGCTTCGGTGAGAAGCCTTGAGCCAGATGGCCTTCGCTTCACCAAAGTCAGCCTTCGATACAGTGACGGTTTTGAGCCGAAGCCGTCAAAGCCCTTGGGCCTTCGCACCAACACCTCCGGAGTGGACCACCACGGTTTCGCAGCTTCCGCCCAGCTCGAACTCCATCAGTCCGTGTACCGAAGCCATGCAGGCCGAAGTACCACAAGACAACCATACTCCGAAGCCCCACCTTCGGAGTACCACCCTTCGAAGTCCCTCCTTCGTCCAAGGCCTCCGCACGAAGCATTCCATGAGCACTCCATCTCAGTGTCTCTCCCCGAGCACACTCCTCGACGAGCCTCACCTGGACCATGCCTTCGATGCACCTCGACTTCTGAGACCTTCGTCGGGCACCTTCGAATGTCTCCCTCTGGAGCACACTTCGAACTCCTTGCCTCCACAGAGGACTTGTTCCAACCAACTCCGAAGTCACTCCATTCGGAGTACCTTCGAAGTGCCTCAACTCCGAGGACTTTGTCTCGGAGTACCTTCACCCGGAGCCACGCTCCGCACTCTCTGCCTTCACCTAGCGCACCTCGACCCGAGGACCGACCCAGACCCCTTCGCAGCCACTGTGACGGAGCTCCCCGCTCCCCTAGCATCAAGCCTCTCGCTTGACCCAGGTTCACCTGCCGCAAACCTGTCCGTCCCCTCCGAAGTCCCTGCGCACCACAGACAAACAGACAAGTGTATCTAGTACTCCGGAGACCTCTCCAGGTTAGCAACCTCCGGTACACACTCCGGTGTACCGCCCAAAGTATCGAAGCCTTCGGTACTGACCCAGTCATTGTGTACTGTCGGACCCCTCCGACACGAACACTCCACTGCAACAGCTGCAGCAACCAAACCACCGAACACCCTTCGGTGAAACCACCTCCGAACACCCTTCGAAGGTCCAACCTCCGAACCCCCTTCGGAGGTACCCCTTCGAACCAGAGGGTAAAAGCCTGTCAATCACTCATCACAAACACCGAAACCAACACTTGGTTTCTCACCTACCTTTTAGCAAACTTAGTGAGCTAAAAGCACAACGGGCTAAGGACGATATACTCCATATCGGTCTTTTGGCACTTTAAGCGCTTTGCCATACACTTGGGAAGTACTTTTTCAAATATCTGCCATTTAAAGCTCTTCAAAATCGCTCTCCTTGTAGAGACTCTAACAAGTATGCATTACTTGGAGCGATTTCAGATACCTTGAAAAGACCTTCTCAACTAGGCGACCATTTACCAAATTTGGGACTTTTAGTTCCTAAGGGTAAAATCATCTTCCAAACCAATTCACCAACTTGAAACGATTTTGCTTTGACTCTTTTGTTGTAGGATCTAGCTACTCTCCTCTTATCTCTTTCTATAGCCTATAGAGCCCTTAACCTCTTATCAGTCACTTCTTCCAAATTATCCTTCAAAAGAGTTTCATATTCATCGACCGATAAGCCATCTTGCTTAAGAAATCTTAATGAGCCAAGATCTACCTCTACTAGTAGAATGACTTCTTGTCCATATACTAACTCATATGGAACAACTTTGGTAGCACCATGCTTTGCAACTCTACAATCCCATAACGCCTCAGAAAGCACTTCATGCCACCTTTTAAGGAACTCTTCAATTTTCTTCTTAATGAGCTTAATTACAATTTTATTACTAGACTCGGCCTGACCATTAGCCTGAGCATAGTATGGTGAAGAGTTTATCAACTTAATACTATAAAATTCAGCAAAGTCTCGCACTTCTTTAGCAATAAATAAAGTACCCTGATGTGTAGTGAGAGTTTGGGGAATACTTAATCTATGTATAATGTGCTTCAAGATGAAATCAGTTACCTCGTTATGAGTCATGTTCTTGAGAGGCACGACCTCGGTCCACTTAGTGAATTAATCCGTTGCAATCAATACGAACCGATGCCCTTTTGAAGAGGGAGGATGAATCTGGTCGATGAAGTCCAAGCCCCGACCCCGGAAATGCCATGGTTTGATAATAGGGTTAAGTAGTGATGCAGGAGCCAACTGAATATTACCAAACTTTTGACATTCTTCACACCCTCTATAATAATTAAAACAATCCTCAGTCATAGTCGGCCAATAAAAACCCGCTCTTTTGAGCATCCAACTCATCTTCTGGGCCGACTAATGAGTACGACAAAGTCCTTCATGAACTTCTCCTGTAGCCACTCTATATTGATCGATATCCAAGCACTTTAGAAGTACTCCATCAATAGTTCGGTGATACAACACATCGTCAAGCAACACAAATTTAAATTCCTATTGTCGAACTTTCCGATCAACCCTCTGACTGGGATCCTTCAAATACTGGACGATTGTGATTCTCCAATTATCCTTATGGATTACATCAGTGCTCACCAATTCCCCACTTGAATTGGCGTCTAAGTCACAAATTTGAAGTTGCCCCCCGAGCCCCAAGTCGATCTGGCATGCGTCGGTCAGACCGGCCTTGGAGGGCCGATGAGACCACCTATTGTCGAACGGCTGACAAGGGCCGGTCGGACTGGCCTGACATGGCCGGTCAGACTGACAGTACACCTACGGTTGGACCGGCCCCGCCAGGTCGGTCCGACCGAAGTGCATTGTATGGGTTGATACTAGATTTTCAAACATCGACTTTTCTTGTGCAAAAAATTTACCTCTTTTCACTTGATAGCCAGATGCTTGTTGAGCCAAATCATTTGCTAATGAGTTTGCTTCTCTAGACACATGAGAGATTTTAAAGTCATCAAAAGTGGCAATTATGTCCAGACATTTATCCAAGTAGGTATTTAGCAAACCATTAAAACATTGAGCAATTTTAGCTACTTGTTGCACAACTAATTGAGAATCACCATATGCATGAACATGTTTAACACCCATGGAACCTGACAATTCATGTCCTAGCAATAAAGCTTCATATTAGACTTGGTTATTAGTAGAAGGAAATTCTAAACGGACCGAGGTCTCAAAGCGCATACCATTAGGTGATATGAGAACCACTCCGGTACCTTGGGCACTCTTGCAAGTCGAACCATCAAAATAAAGTTTCCATGGCACTACCTCAATTAGAGCAACATTAGTACCCCAATTGACATCTACATGGTGATCTACTATAAAGTTAGCGATGATTTGGTCTTTCATAGCTCTCAAAGGTTCATAAGCCAAATAATATTCAATCAAAGCATAAGCCCACTTTCTGATTCTACCACTTAGAATCGGCTTCTGTAGCATGTATTTTATGATATCAGTTTGACAAGTAACAATACATGTGCTATGGAGAATATAGTGACATAATTTGGTACATGCATAATAAAGTGATAAACACAGACGCTACACAAACACGTACCTTGTCTCGACGTCCAGCAAACGGCAGCTCAAGAATATGATGATGTGCTCTTTTCCCTCCACCTCTTGAGTTAGCACAGCTCCTATCACACTATCTTCTGCAGCAATGTATAGCCGAAACAGAATCTTGGCTTTTGGTGCTCTTACCACAAGCGGTGGTGACAAGCACTCTTTAATATTCTCAAAAGCGCTTTGCTGACTTTCCCCGCAAATGAACTCGGCCTCATTCTTTAGCCGGAGTATGGGAACAAAAGCATCGAATTTTCTAGATAAGTTAGATATAAAGCGACACAAATAATTCATTTTGCCTAGCAACTTTTGCACATCTCTCTTGCATGTTGGTGCTTCAAAGTTCTTAATCTTCTCAAGCCTCTTAGGATCAATCTCAATACCTCTTTCATGAATCATGAAACCTAAGAACTTGCCCGCCGACACGCCAAAAGCACACTTGAGCAGGTTCATCTTCAAGCCATACTAACGCATTCTATCAAAAGCAACTCTCAAATCGAATAAATGGTTCCCCATAGCATCCGATTTGACCACAACATCATCTATATAGACCTCTAGCATAACTCCTAGCAAGTCATGAAAGATCAAGTTTATAGCACATTAATATGTAGCGTCAGCATTCTTTAAACCAAAAGTCATAACGACCCACTCAAACAAGCCGACAAAACTAGAGTATCAAAAGGCTGTATTGTAGATGCCCTCTTCGGCCATAAAGATTTGATTATAACCAGCGTTGCCATCAAGAAAACTTAGTACCTTGTGTCTTGAAGTATCGTTGATTAACATATCGGCTATCGACATGGGATACTCGTCCTTCAGAGTGGCCTTATTCAGATCCCTAAAATCAATACAAACTCGTATTTTGTGGCTCCCCTTCTTCTCTACAGGCACAATGTTAGTAACCCATTCAGCATACCTGCATGGCCTAATAAATTCAGTCTTGAACAATCGTTATATCTCCTCTTTAACTCGGTCATATACGACTGAATTAAAGCGACAAGGGGGCTGTTTATAAGTCCTAAACCCGGGTTTGATAGGTAGCCGATGCTCCACGAGCTCACGTCTTAGTCCGGGCATCTCGCTATACTCCCATGCGAAACAATCGACATACAACCGAAGCAACTTTATTACTTCAGCCTTTTCATCAGCCCGCAAATTTTTGTTTACAAAAGTCATCCTTGGAACAGTACCATCACCTATATCTACTTGTTCTATAGGGTCGGTCGACGCGAAACCTTGACCTAACTTTTTCACTTCTCTAAAATCTTCAACAGCTTCGGCAATATTGTCTTTAGAAGACCAATATTGCGCCACACAAGACTTTAGCCAATCAAGATTACTCTTAATAGACATGACTATTAGTTTAGAAATAGCCGTGCTACACCAGCCGACTTCACAGACACGGGAACAAAACATCCCTCGGACACACTAACAAAGTCATAATCCGAGAGATATCTACCTGACAGACACTCTACCATATCATGAACAGCTTCAACAGATACATCGGCCAACACAACTTGGGCCGAAGTATTAGTTGGTACAACCACCACATCATCCTCGTCCCACTGTATCAGGCACTAGTGCAAAGTAGACATAACAAAGCAATTTGTGTGAATCCAATCACTCCCAAGTAGCACACTGTAGTTACCTTGCACATCGACGATGAAGAACGCCATCGACAACGTCTTGTTTCCCACCATCAGCTCTAGATAAAGTACACCCTTGGCCTCAGAGCTCTCACCGTTGAAGCCGTTGAGCATTAGGTTGGTCTTATTTAAATTCTCTTCGCCCGTTCTGAGCTTCTTCAAGAGAGAGTACAACATCAAGTTAACAGTGGCGCCACCATCAATAAGCATCCTAGAGATTGGCTTTCTGTCAATGTACCCCTTGATGTAGAGAGGCTTCAAGTGACGAGTTGTATCCTCGGGCTTCTCAAAAACACCATATCGTGGGTCGAGGCTTAACTGAGCAACCCCAGCCTTATCTTGCGGTAGCATGAACTCGACGGGAAGTATGACGACGTTTATGTCCATTGCTTGAGGTACGGTTCCCTCGGAGACGAGCGTGTAGTCATCATAGAGCATGTCTTCATCGTCGTCGCTCGGAACGGGAGCCGGCTTATTTGCCTCAATCGGCTTGGGTTTCCAGACTTGCTTCACGACTGACCGAGGGCGGATTTCCTCGAAGATGGCATCTCGCTCATCCTCGGCCTTCTTCTCGCACATCTCTTGTGATCGCAAACATTGTAGGTGCCTCTTCTGCGATTTGGACATACCAGAGGGTGCCCAAGATGGTTGTGGCTTTGTACCAGGTGCCACCTGTTGATAGCAAAAAATGGCATTAATGGTCAAGATTATCAAAATATCACTTTTTGGTAGTTTTACTAAAAATATGCCGAGACCTGGCACAGGCCGGTCCAACCGTCCATGTAGGCCCGGTCTGACCGGCCCAACCCGAGTTCGATTCCAAATGACCGATTTTGGGGTATTTATCCCTAATTAATTTTGAATGACTTGGAACCCGTGTCTAACTCAGATTAGACCCTAGGAACTCATGACCCACCTCTATAAATAGAGGAAAGGCCAATTCAAGCAGCCCCCAAAACCTAATAGATCCAATCTATTGTCTACCTTGAATCGCATTTACTTTCTGTTGGCGCCACAGATTACGCTAACAGTTTCTATAAGATCAAGAACTGATAAACGAAGTGTTTGTGAATGCGGACTATCTCAAAGTAGTTCGAAGTGGTGTTTTGAATATATGAATATTCGATGCCTGTTACAGGGTTAGAAGGGGGGTATTTATAGGTAAAACCTTTGAGGAAAAGACCTTTTACCCCTCAATTACAACAGACATAGTGGAAACTATTTCTGTATCCCAAATAGGGTTAATATGGTAAAATATATTCGAAGGATGTTGACAAAGTACACGTCCATCCTTCTGGTTGTTTCCCACTTCGGAGGGGGAGCCTTCCGGAGGGTCTCTTCAGATCGGAGCCTGGATGAACCCTCCGACTTCAAGTCCTTCAACCCGAAGACAAGTCTTGGGATCCGAGGTTATGATTTGTCGTTATCTTGGAAACTTGAGGATCATGAGGATGAAGTATTTTCCCCCAACAGTATCCCCTCGAATACGCTTCTCCGAATAGCCTGTACAGCAAGGAGAGCAGTATACGCAAGAAATATTTTCATTCTCAAGGACTTAGAAAAAATTCAAGGTATTATAACCGTTCGAAGCATCCTTACCATCGAAGATATATCGAATCTAATCTTTGAGCTTGAATCTCCGTATGAAAGCTCCATAAGAAAGTGGACCGTTATAATTGCAGTGTATCGCAGGGAGTCATTTTTTTTGTGTCGTTACTTCTCAAATAGCCGTTAAGCCTTTCGAGAAAGCAACAGACGCAAAAATTCACCGCGGGTTCACACTTTTTCACCTTCTAGTCCAACCTGTCAGTGACGAGGGTTGGATATGCAAGTGTGAAAACAAATACGAATCGTGCTAAACGAAAACAAAGTGGTTATAAAGGGGAAAGTGAACAGCGACGGAAAGCTTTTACAGAGCTCTAGTGTTTAAGCCTCTCCACACTTCCATCTTCAATTTTTCTCTTCGACACTCTCGAGCATTCCTTCAATGGCAAGGACCAGCGCAAGAGTGCCAACGGCGGCGGGGACTTTGGCACAGAGGCAAGCCTGGGCTGCATCTGTAGTAGCGGCGATGGTGGGAGCCCCAGGAGGTTCTTGGCCCAAGAACCCACTGGAACTCTGCCCACTGTCTAAGAAGCCATTGAAGCAAACATTCATCCTCGGGCGATCAACTTGCTCGATGGAATTCATCGAGGAAGCGGTGAATGGGAAACTGGGTCCGGGAATGATGACTCAGGTTCCTGGAGAAGAAGTGACCCGACGCCAAGGAGCAAGAAGTCTAAGAAGCCATGTTGAAGATCATGGGCCTCTTGGCTCCAGAAGTGATGAGTGATTGTCAACGGAAGTCAACAAAGAGACGTGAAGAGAAGATGAGACTTTTCGTGTCTTGGGCCATGTGTGACTCAGGTACACGGGCGGTGAGCGACTGCCGGGCAGAGGGGCTACAGAGTCGGGCCAGCCCAATCTGGGTACATGGGCCAGGAGCGACAGGGGATCTGCTGGTCTGTTGACCGGGTTTGACCCAAGTAAACGGGCGACAAGCGATTGCCGGGCTGAGGGAGCCGGAGATTCGGGCCGGCCCAATCCGGGTACCTGGTGCAAAGACAACGAACACTTTGTCGGTTTCAGCGTAAAACCGACGCAACCATCCAAAACCGCCCATCGGGGATCCGACAGTCCTAGAGCGAAGCCGTAGCTACTACGAAAGCTCCGCATCAGGACAAGTTACCTTTAGATAGGATTTTATTATTTCGCCTTTTAGGCCTACAATCTGTGTTAGTTGAGTCTGTAAAAATCCTAAGGGCATTTTAGTCTTTTCTATTTTTTGACGTCTGTAAAAAACCCTAAGGGTATATTGGGATTTTCCTTATTTATTGGGCTACCAATAAATAGGACCCCAATCCCTCTAGGGTTTCGTTAACTCATCAGGCATTTTAAATCAGAGTTCACTTTATATTTTAGCCCTTCTTCCTCTTGAAATCGCCGCCGCCACAGTACCATTGCTGGCTTTCTCTCGGCCTAGACTCTATTTCTTTATGTGGAGCTCTGGTTTTATCTTCCCCCGAGGTCGCACAAGGAGCTGAGTAGGAGTCGTGCCGTGCGTTGTAGCATCCAGTACTAGCTGCGCTAGCAAGGCCATGAGGCAAGCTCAGTGCGGCACAACACATTGCTACCAGAGCCGTGAATAGGGAAGTGATAAGCTCCAGGAACGGCGAGTGAAGCTCAGGACAGTAACTCCATTTTTCGTTTCGCGTGCAAATCTGATTAGTGCATTCACGTTTAATTTTTGGCTGCTAAATATTTTCTTGAGACATCAGAGTAGTTCTTTTTCCTCTATTTTGTTTCCTGATCTTCCTATGCACTATTCTGTTATGGCGCTGTTCTGTCTTAACTCCATATTGGGCCAGTAGTACTCTGTGATTGCAGGCACTTTCTAGATAAATTTAATTACTTCAATCACTTTATTTTTCAGACTGCACTATGCATATTCATTAATATATCTTTGTATCCTTAGTGCATTTTGAATCATCTGTGAGCACATTTAAACATATGCATTGATTTTGTCTAGATTAAATGCGTTAATATTGTGTTTTCTCATACTTGATGAACTGCTTGCAAACGGTGATGAGGATGGTTCTCTAGTTGCGACCGAGGATCCCTCTTGGGAAGCTGTGGAAGAGATGGCGGTGATCCACTCTGAACCTGCCAAGGTCCAAGAACCAGAGCTAGAAAATCCCAGCTCACCAGTGATCGGAGTAGTAGCAATAGAGGCCAGGGCTTCGACGTTTGCTACTCCAGCGCAAACCTCGGGGGAGGAACTCGAAGAATACCTCCAAATGTACGAATTTCTGGGGGACCCCGAAATGCTCCCTCAGAATCAAGACGAAGGTAGGTCTCCAATCTTTATTCTTTGAAACTCCTGAGATAACTTCCCTGCACCAACATTATCTTAATGGATAATTGACGAATACCTTGCATTTTGCAGATGCTTCGAGGAGCAGCATGGCTCCAACCAGAGAAGGAGCTTCGGCTCCCATTGGAGACAAGGCTCCGATCGTAGCGGTAGCTCCGGTGACTGGAGTTATCTCGAACGAGGAAACTCCATCTTGGGGAGCCAATCTCGAAGGGGTATCTACCTCGGTTGAAGTGGTGGCTCTAGTTTTTGTGCCAGGGAGAGGTAAGGGCAAAACTTGTCCTAGGCCTCTTCCCTCTTTGACGACAACGCCATCAACGAACGACCCTTCGGTAGGCACTTCAGAAGAAGACCCTGCTGAAGATGATCAAAGAGCCCTATCTTGGCACACACTACTGGATCTGTTCTTGGAGCAGCGGATAGGGCTCCAAACCATCATAGAACCTTTGGCTGAAAAGAGCAAAGAGGTTGGGAACTCCGAGCTGGTCTGCGTTTTGAGCAAGGCCAGTGAGGAGCCATGCTGAAATAGCATGGGCCTCATGGCTGAGGAGCCATGCTGAAATAGCGTGGGCCTCATGGCTCTAGAAGTGATGAGTCATTGTCAACGATAGTCAAAGAGGACAGAAGAAGAAGAGATCTGCTGTTTCATGGGCCGCGTGTGACTCAGGTACACGGGCAGCGAGCGACTGTCGGGCAGAGGAGGCTGCGAAGTCGGGCTGGCCCAATCCAGGTACATGGGCCAGAAGCAGTAGAAGACCCACTGGGCTGTTGACAAGGGTTGACTCAGGTACACGGGCGGTGAGCGATTGCCGGGCTGAGAGAGCTGTGGAGTCGGGCCGGCCCAATCCGGGTACCTGGTGCAAAGCCGGTGGAGGCTTTGTTAGTTTCGGCGCAAAACTGACAACCGTCGATCTTGTATCCGACTGTCCAGAAGAGAAGCCGTAGTCGCTACGAAAACTTAGCTTCCGGATAAGTCATCTGTATTTCTAGGCCCACAGTCAGTCAGTCGTGTCTGTAAAAATTCCTAAGGGCAGTAGAGTCTTTTCCTTTATTCTTGCGTCTGTAAAAAAACCCTAAGGGGCTGGTGGAATATTCCTAGTGTTGGGCAGCCTATAAATAGGGCCCCAATCCCTAGGGTTTGGACTACCCTTCTAGAAATCACTTTTTGAATCATTCATTGGGTCATTCTTCTTGTTCCCTGCGTTTTCTCTTTCCTGCTTGTGTGCGCCGCCTGGAACCTTCTGTGAGTTCATCTTAGTTTCATTTTCCTTGGTCTGGTCGGTTTTGGATTCCCTCTGGTTGTGTGCTGCATTTAATTATTAGCTTTGTACTCCTTCAGTTTGCGGGCAGAAATTTATTTCCTGAGCGATTTTGTGCTTCGGTTTGCTTCTGTTCTTCACGAGCAGAGTACTAGTTCTTGCTGTTTGCAAGTAGTACTCTTCCACTGTAGCAACAGTACTCTAGTGTTAGCTTTTTGCTTTTACTGCACAGCTTTTTGATCGAAGTTCACACGGCTGAGTACCTTTTCTGACTCTTTTCTGGCAAAGCCCCCCTCTTTGTTCGAAGCCCCTCAGCTCCGTGAGGCAGGCTTCGATTTGATACTCGAAGGATTCGTTTAAACTTTGAACTTTGTTTTGTGTCGCTAGCTTCGAAGTATCTTTGGCACTCTGACAGCTTCACATACTTCGATAGTCTTTGCGAAGGTGTTTTTAGTCTCTAGCTGTTCGAAGTCAATACTTCGTCAGGCTTCGGAGTTAGCTTCGAAGCTAATCTCACTGATAGACTTCATTTCATTTTCTCTGTCGCGTGTCAGCCTTCGCTTCTCTTTTCGAAGCTTGCTCTTTTCGAAGGTAGAGTGTAGGCTTCGAATTTGGTTTCTCTATCGTGTGACAGGCTTCGCTTCTTTGTTCGAAGGTTGTCCGTCTATGTGTTGCGTTCGAAGTATTTTGTTCGAAGGATAGGCTTCGATGCACTCGGTTCGAAGTTGTGTTCGAAGCCTTGCCTTCGAAGTACACACTTCGAAGCAGGCTCCGACTTTTTCATACTTCGCTTCGAAGCATACATCGCTTTCTGCCACTTCGAACTAGGCTAGACCAAAACATACCTTCGGCATCCTTTCAACAGCCTTCGGCAGGCTTCGCAACTGACCTCCGAAGAAGGCTTCGTCACTGACCTCCGAAGCAGGCTTCGACACTGCGAAGCAGGCTTCGACCAGCGAAGCAGGCTTCATCAAGTTTCGAACAGGAGACAAATTTCGAACGGTAACTTCTCATTACACTCTCTGTGCACTTAGAATTGTTATACTGAGAAGTTTGTCTTGCCTTGTCTTGTGTATACTATTTATCTGTCTATTAGCACTATTTCTCTGTTTCAAACATCAGTTGCTTCTAGGCTAGATACCTTTAGACTTAGGCTTTCTGTTCAGTCTTTGCTGTTTAGTCTTTGAGGTGCGTTGGGCATTGGGAGCAGGCCATTGATTCGAAAGAATTTTTTAAGGCGCCCATTCACCCCCCTCTGGTCGCTACTTTCGGTCCTACAAGTGGTATCAGAGCGAGGTTAGGGTTTTTGCATACCTTAACCGGTTCTAAACCCTAGTAGTGACTATGACGTCTCCTGGCAAGGTCCCGTCCTTGGAAGCCTATGGCTATAACTATTGGAAGACTCGCATGCGAGCCTATCTCATGAGCCAGGGTTCGGACATTTGGGACATTTGCGTTCACACCATGTTTGTCATATTGCCAGTCACTGAACAGGGTACTGCTGGTATCATTGCTCAGCATCTGAGCAACAGTAAGGCTGTGAACATTCTTTTCTCTGGTTTAGGTCCCACTGAGTTTGAGCGTGTGAGCCATCTCTCCACTGCGAGAGAGATCTGGGCTACCCTCAAGGCACACCATGAGGGAACAGCTTAGGTCAAGGCTCGGCTCTATCAGACCTACCGGCGTGAGTACGAGAACTTCACACAAAAGCCGGGTGAATCTGTTGAAGCTTTGTTTGGTCGCTTTCAATTGATCATTAACAAGCTTCGGGACAACAAGGCTTAGGATGCTCAGTTAGTCTCAGATCATGAGCAGGCGCTCAAGGTTCTCCATACCTTGGACCCAAAGATCTGGGAGATCAAGGTATCCTCTCTCGTTGAGAGCACTTCTTACGCTACCTTGACCATTTCTGAGTTATTTAGCAAGCTGAAGGCCACTGAGGTAGATATCCAGTTGAGATCAAATCTCACTGGTTCTGGATCAAAGTCCATGGCCCTTGCTATACCTTCTGTTGATCCTTCTGCTATGAGCTGTGCTGGGTTCTCCTTGATGTCTATCACTGAGGACCAGCTTGAGTCCTTGGGAGATGATGATTTGTGTCTCTTTAACAACCGGGTGCGTCGTGTCTATGACAAGAGAATGTTCAAAAGACACGGCACAAAATCCGGATGCTTTGAGTATGGTGATCCAGGACACTTCATCGCCGACTGCCCCAAGCGCAATGGACACAAGAAGGGCACCGGTGGCAGCTTCCACGACTTCGGCAAGCATGAGAGCTCATCCTTCAACAAGGGCAAGCCGAAGACTCGATTCTTCAAGAAGGCTCTGAAGGACTACCGGCGAGAGAACAAGAAGCGCGACAAGGCCTTCTTCGCCGAGATGGAGAAGAGCTACTCCAAGCGGTCCACGTCTTCTTCCTCTTCATCGAGCTCAAGTGATGAGGAGATCGCCATCAGGAAGGGGAAGGACAAGGACGATCCGGTGGGCCTTTGCTTCATGGCCTTCGGAGACAAGCCGAAGAGCCGCTCTCACCAGCGCCGAAGATCCCGCAAGAGCTTCTGTTCAATGGCTCTTGGGGATAAGGAAGAAAAGAGCTCCTCCGATGACTCCGACGACGATGACAACAAGGTATCATCCTACGAGCGCGAAATCGTTGATTTACTTGAGAGCAATCATCAGGAGTTGAAATATCGGGAAAAACTGCTTAGGGGGGCTAAGAAGAGGATAGATGAGTTAGAGAGTGAGCTTGCCGTGGCCAACGGCAGAATTGAGAGTCTATCTTCTTCTCCTTGCTTGGGTGATAGCAGTGAGTGCCCGAAGTGTGAGGTGCTTCTGTGTGACCTGTCGACTCTGAAGTCCAGGTACACAGAAAGGGTTGATGAGAGGGACGCTTTGGCCACTGAGCTTGAAAGCGCTCAGCTGGAGCTGAAAGATGCTCAAGCCACTGTCGTCGCACCCTGTGTTCATTGCCCATCTCATCTAGCTGCCTTAGCTGAGCTGAAATCCAAGGGCGATGAGCATTTGGGTGATTTAGAGAGGTTGAGAGCTAAGCTTGCCCAGACTAGGCTAGAGCTTGAAACACTGTCAGTTCCACCCACTGTCTGTGAGAACTGTCTGTCTCTTAGAATGGAGTTGATCAAGCTGAAAGCCGAAAAGTCTGTCCAAGTAGAGAGTGAGTGTGAGACCTGCTTGTCTCAGGTGGAGGTTCTAGCTTCCTTGAGAGAGGAGCTAGCAGATTCTCAGAATAAGAACTTTTACCTCCGTTCCATCCTGAGTTGGATCAGTGCTAGAGAGCCTCAGCTTGGCATGATGATCCAGTAGTTCAAGAGGCAGGATGGGTTTGGAGTAGGTTATACCTACACCAAGGCTGACTTTGAGAGTGCCATTAGCCGGGCAGTGGAGTGGAGTAAAATGACTCCAGAGCAAAGGAATCCCAAGACTCACTCCACTGAGTCCTCCCAGGCTTGTTAGCCAAAGGATGGAGTGATTCATGAACCATCCAAAGCTCCACCCAAGAAGCCTATCTGGGTCCCTAAGCCCAAACACCTCCACTCTTCTCTAGACTCTCTTCCTGGACCTTCTCAACCCAAGAAGACTACACCTAACACCACCAAGCCCAAACATCTCAAGCCTCAACCACACCCCAAGAAGCCCACCTATCATTGTGAGTACTGTCAGAGAGACGGGCATCTTGTGGAGTTTTGCTTCAGAAGGAAGCGGGTTGAGAGAGCAGAGAGAGCTCGTGGTGATCAGGAGCAGTTCTACCAGCAGGGTGGTAGACTGCGTGTTTCTCGACGCGGGGAGAGGCTGGAGGCCAGGCCGCGTTGTGTAGGTGGTGGTAGAGGAGACGACTTTCTTGCCCATACTCTAGTTGGTGGTGTCCGTTCTGGCAGAGTTCCAGACCGTGTTGGCTACGGTCCTGGACCTCGTGGCCGCAGGTTTAGGCAGAACCGAGGACCGCGCTTTGAGCCGCGTTTTGGTCCAAACTCTTTTGATGGTTTTCGCTTTCCATCTTTTGAGCAGATGGCTCGACACTGGTTTAGCTCTTTTGCTTAACCTGGTGCCGGACCATTTGCTCCCACTTACAGCCACTGATTATGCAGGATCGGGGACTGGGGGACGTTTGGATCATGGACTCAGGATGTTCTCGCCACATGACGGGACATCGCAGATGGTTCTCCAGTCTCACTCCCCCGAGCTCCAAAGAGTACATCACTTTCGGGAACAGTGGTCAAGGGAAGGTAAGTGGCATAGGCTCTATTCGCATTTCAGATCATTTCTCTTTGAAGAATGTTGCTTTGGTTAAGAATTTGAACTTCAATTTGATTTTTGTTTCGCAACTTCTTGAGGATGGTTTGGAAGTGCGTTTTAAGAAGGGCAATTCTTCTGTGTTTGATTATAGAGGGTCTTTGATTTGCCAGATTTTACCATTCGGTAAAGTTTTTCGAATTGACTTCTCTAGTTCTTTTGGCCCTTCTCGCTGTTTGATTGCTGGATCCTCCTCTGAGCTCTGGAAATGGCATAGGAGGTTAGGTCATTTGAGCTTTGATCTGCTAGTCAGGTTGAGCTCTATGGACCTCATCCGAGGATTGCCCAAGCTTAAGATGGAGAAGGATCTAGTTTGTCATCCCTGTCGTCATGGGAAAATGGTTGTCGCTTCTCACTCACCTGTGACTCAGGTGATGACTTCGTATCCAGGTGAGCTTTTACATTTGGACACTGTAGGTCCAGCTCGGGTACGCTCAGTCGGTGGGAAGTGGTATGCCCTTGTGATTGTTGACGACTTTCTCGATTCTCGTGGGTTTTCTTTTTGGAGTCTAAGGATGAAACGTTTCAGTTTGTTCATGACCTGATTTTGAAGCTGAAGAATGAGAACAATGGTCGGATGCGAGCAATTCGCTCCGACAACGGCTCTGAGTTCAAGAATTCTCAGTTCGTCAGCTTCTGTAGTGATCAGGGTCTGGACCATCAGTTTTCTTCTCCTTACACTCCCCCACAGAACAGCGTTGTGGAACGAAAGAACCGTACGCTAGTCGAGATGGCCAGGATGATGCTCGATGAGCACAGGACTCCTAGGCGTTTTTGGGCTGAAGCCATGAACACGACTTGCTATCTGGCCAACCGCATCTTTCTTAGAGCTTACCTTGGTAAGACATCATATGAACTGCGGTTTGGCAGACAACCCAAGGTGAGCCACTTGCGAGCATTTGGCTGCAAGTGCTTTGTGCTCAAAAAGGGAGGGCATTTGGACAAGTTTGAGTCTCGTTGCTGGGATGGTGTTTTTCTTGGTTATGCATTGCATTCACGAGGCTTCCGTGTTTGGAACCTCGAATCCCAACTGCTTGTCGAGACTTGTGAGGTTTCATTTGATGAGTCCTTGCCTTCTTTGACTCCTTCTTTTGAGCCTTCTGATGGTGAGCTTGGAGAGTCCATCTTCGAGGAAGATGAGGATACTCCAGCCGCTAATGAGGATGGGCCTTCTGCAACCCCCGCAGAGCCCACACCTTCTGAGACTTCGACTGAGGATGAGGGTGGACCTCTGATCACTTCTTCCACTACGATTGAGCCACCTCAGTCAAGTCCAGAGGTGCCAGCTGCTGAAACCGGTGAGGTGACTTCTGATCACCAGGGAACCCGAGCAGTTCAGCGTGATCACCCCTCAGAGCTCATCATTGGTGATTTGACTAAGTGAACTTTGCGTTCTTCTGCCTCTCTTGCCGTGTTTGCTGAATCTGCATTTGTTGCATCTTTTGAGCCCAGAGACGTTTCTCATGCTCTTTCTGATTCTAATTGGATTAATGCTATGCAAGAAGAGCTTGAGAACTTTCTCCGCAATCGGGTTTGGACACTAGTTGAGCCGCCACCAGGATGCAACCCCATAGGCACCAAGTGGGTATTCAAGAACAAACAAGGTGAAGATGGGGTTGTGGTGCGCAACAAAGCTCGACTGTTTGCCCAGGGTTTTTGCCAAAAGGAAGGTATTGACTTTGAAGAAACCTTCGCTCCTGTTGCCCGTCTTGAGTCCATTCGTAATCTTCTAGTTTTTGCCGTTTCGAAGGGTTTTAAGCTTTTTCAAATGGATGTCAAGAGTGATTTTCTGAACGGGTACATAGAAGAGGAGGTTTATGTTAGGCAACCCCCCGGTTTTGAGAACCCTAAGTTTCCTCGACATGTTTTTAAGTTGCAAAAGGCTTTATACGGGTTGAAGCAAGCCCCCAGGGCTTGGTATGACCGGTTGAAGCAATTTTTGTTGGGGAAGGGCTTTGTGATGGGTTCAGTGGATAAAACTCTTTTCTTGCTTAGAGATGCTTCAGATTTTTTAGTTGCTCAGATTTACGTGGACGATATTATCTTTGGCGGTACTACTGATTCTCTTGTGTCCAAGTTTTCTGAGCAGATGCACAGCGAGTTTGAGATGAGCCTCATGGGTGAGCTCAAGTACTTCTTAGGGCTCCAGATCAAGCAGACCAAGGACGGCACCTTCATCCACCAAGGTAAGTACACTCGTGATATGCTTAAGAAATTTGACTTTGGTGGTGAATTGAAGCCACAGATGACCCCGATGGGCACATCTAGGGGTCTTGACAAGGACGAGAGCGGCATCAAGGTCAACGAGAGGGAGTTTCAAGGGATGATCGGTTCGCTATTGTACTTGACGGCGACCAGACCGGACATTCAGTTCACCGTGGGACTGTGCGCGCGCTTCCGGTCTTCACCACGCGCGTCTCACCGGCAGGCTGTCAAGCGCATCTTCAGGTATCTCACTTATGCGCCTGATCTTGGTCTTTTCTATTCAGCATCATCTTCTCTCGATTTATCTGGCTTTTCGGATGCCGACTTTGGTGGGTGCCGGTTGGATCGCAAGTCGACTTCCGGTACTTGCCAGTTTCTTGGTTCTTCTCTTGTCTCTTGGTCTTCTCGAAAGCAGTCTGAAGTTGCTCTTTCGACCACAGAGGCTGAGTACGTAGCTGCTGCTAGATGCTGCTCACAGTTGGTTTGGATGATTTCCACTCTGCGAGATTTTGGGTTGTTCTTTCCTACCAGGGTTCCATTGTTTTGCGACAGCACAAGTGCTATTAGTGTAGGGAAAAACCCTTGTCTCCATTCAAAAACCAAACACATTGATGTGCGCTTTCACTTCTTGCGGGATCAATATGAGAAAGGTGTCATTGACCTTGTTCATGTTGATACCCATCATCAGTTGGCTGACATTTTCACCAAACCCCTAGATCAGTCTACATTTGAGCGTTTACGTGGGGATTTGGGTGTTGTGTATCCTTTTTAGGATATTTTGCGTCAGTTTTTCTTTCTTCTTTACTCTTTTCTTGAGTCCTTTTGTGTGTGTTCATATCCTGCATATTCACATATCACACTTTAGAGCTGCTTCTGTTATATGATTGTACTGCTTTACTTATTCTAGCTAGTACATGCTTTTGATTACTTGTTGATGATCATGCTTTGCTTCAGTTCACTTGATATGTCTGATATCTGTCATAAGCATGGCTTTTACGCTTTAAACTTGAAAAATGATCACCATTGCTTCTGGTAACTAGCATGTGTAGGCTAAGTGCTCTTGCTATCTGTTACATGCCTTGTAGCTAGTTCCTGACTTAGATGCACACATGCAACTTGGACATCCTTCTGCTTTCAAACATGGATATGTGCTATAAAAATGATGAAAAATCTAGAAAAATTAAATTTCCATGTCTTTTTATGCATAAACTTGAAAAGATCCAGGTGGGTTTGTTTTTGTCGCATTGCATTGTTCTGGACTGCGTATCATAGCACTTTGTACGAACTAGGACAATGTAGTGTATGCCAAGACCAATGTCTTAAGCTTCTGATGGTCCAGTTCTAGCCTAGGCTTGACTTGGTCGGTCAGCATAAGGTTTGACACGCAAATAACCCCTGGCATAAATGAAAAAGCAAAAATAAAAAGCTTGAACATTGAAATGATAACAAGTTTGCTGAAGCACTTTGTTTTGGACAATGCTTATCTTGGTAAATTTCAGTTAGCTTTTGCATCTCATGCTTTACCTCGCTTGTTTACTCGAAAATGTGGTGATGCTTTTGTTTTGCAAAAACTGAAAAATGCGTGCTAATGACTTTCCTTAGATATCATATGTTGCACTGATCATGCCATGTGTCTTAGACAGTATGTCTTTTGCTATACTTGTTAGATGTAATTGCAGTCAATCATATTTGAGAAGCATGCTTTCTACACTCCACATGCACTCCAGTTGAATTTACTGCATATTTTGAGGGGGAGTTGCATTTCAGGGGGAGTCTGTGTCTCTTTTGAGTGCTTGATGAGTTCACTTGTCAACAAGGGGGAGAAAATTTGGGATCAGAGTTTAAGGGGGAGTTCTTGCTCTGTTGATATCCTTGTTCCTTGTTGTTCTGAGATAGCACTCATTTTGAGCTTTTACGTTTTGGTTAACCATAATGACCACTTCTTGCTTCTGTTCGGCTTTTGGTCATTAGGGTTAAACTTTTACCTTATTTTTCTTCTTCTTTGTTTTCTTGTGCTTTGTTTTCGTGTTTCCAGATTTGTTCGCAGGTGCTGAAGAGCTGAAAGAGAGGAGTGTTGACAATGCACTCATCAAGGGGGAGATTGAGGAGCCATGCTAAAATAGCACGGGCCTCATGGCTGAGGAGCCATGCTGAAATAGCGTGGGCCTCATGGCTCCAGAAGTGATGAGTCATTGTCAACGATAGTCAAAGAGGACAGAAGAAGAAGACATCTGCTGTTTCATGGGCCGCGTGTGACTCAGGTACACGGGCAGCGAGCGACTGTCGGGCAGAGGAGGCTGCGAAGTCGGGCTGGCCCAATCCGGGTACATGGGCCAGAAGCAGTAGAAGACCCACTGGGCTGTTGACCAGGGTTGACTCAGGTACACGGGCGGTGAGCGATTGCCGGGCAGAGAGAGCTGCGGAGTCGGGCCGGCCCAATCCGGGTACCTGGTGCAAAGCCGGTGGAGGCTTTGTCAGTTTCGGTGCAAAACTGACAACCGTCGATCTTGTATCCAACTGTCCAGAAGAGAAGCCGTAGTCGCTACGAAAACTTAGCTTCCGGATAAGTCATCTGTATCTCTAGGCCCACAGTCAGTCAGTCGTGTCTGTAAAAATTCCTAAGGGCAGTAGAGTCTTTTCCTTTATTCTTGCGTCTGTAAAAAACCCTAAGGGGCTGGTGGAATATTCCTAGTGTTGGGCAGCCTATAAATAGGGCCCCAATCCCTAGGGTTTGGACTACCATTCTAGAAATCACTTTTTGAATCATTCATTAGGTCATTCTTCTTGTTCCCTGAGTTTTCTCTTTCCTGCTTGTGTGCGCCGCCATGAACCTTCTGTGAGTTCATCTTAGTTTCATTTTCCTTGGTCTGGTCGGTTTTGGATTCCCTCTAGTTGTGTGCTGCATTTAATTATTAGCTTTGTACTCCTTCAGTTTGCGGGCAGCAATTTATTTCCTGAGCGATTTTGTGCTTTGGTTTGCTTCTGTTCTTCACGAGTAGAGTACTAGTTCTTGCTGTTTGCAAGTAGTACTCCTCCACTGTAGCAACAGTACTCTAGTGTCAGCTTTTTGCTTTTACTACACAACTTTTTGATCGAAGTTCACACGGCTGAGTACCTTTTCTGACTGTTTTCTGGCAAAGCCCCCCTCTTTGTTCGAAGCCCCTCAGCTCTGTGAGGCAGGCTTCGATCTGATACTCGAAGGCTTCGTTTAAACTTTGAACTTTGTTTTGTGTCGCTAGCTTCGAAGTATCTTTGGCACTCTGACAGCTTCACATACTTCGATAGTCTTTGCGAAGGTGTTTTTAGTCTCTAGCTGTTCGAAGTCAATACTTCGTCAGGCTTCGGAGTTAGCTTCGAAGCTAATCTCACTGATAGACTTCATTTCGTTTCTCTGTCGCGTGTCAGCCTTCGCTTCTCTTTTCGAAGCTTGCTCTTTTCGAAGGTAGAGTGTAGGCTTCGAATTTGGTTTCTCTGTCGTGTGACAGGCTTCGCTTCTTTGTTCGAAGGTTGTCCGTCTATGTGTTGCGTTCGAAGTATTTTGTTCGAAGGATAGGCTTCGAAGCACTCGGTTCGAAGCTGTGTTCGAAGCCTTGCCTTCGAAGTACACACTTCGAAGCAGGCTCCGACTTTTTCATACTTCGCTTCGAAGCATACTTCGCTTTCTGCCACTTCGAACTAGGCTAGACCAAAACATACCTTCGGCATCCTTTCAACAGCCTTCGGCAGGCTTCGCAACTGACCTCCGAAGAAGGCTTTGTCACCGACCTCCAAAGCAGGCTTTGACACTGCGAAGCAGGCTTCGACTAGCAAAGCAGGCTTCGTCAAGTTTTGAACAGGAGACAAATTTCGAACGGTAACTTCTCATTACACTCTCTATGCACTTAGAATTGTTATACTGAGAAGTTTGTCTTGCCTTGTCTTGTGTATACTGTTTATCTGTCTATTAGCACTATTTCTCTGTTTCAAACATCAGTTGCTTCTAGGCTAGATACCTTTAGACTTAGGCTTTCTGTTCAGTCTTTGCTGTTTAGTCTTTGAGGTGCGTTGGGCATTGGGAGCAGGCCATTGATTCGAAAGAATTTTTTAAGGCGCCCATTCACCCCCCCTCTGGTCGCTACTTTCGGTCCTACAGCCAGCGGATCAGAGCTCGACTTAGCCCTCGAAAGGGCTACCCTCCAGGTATGCAACAAACATAAAGTATATTTACTTAAGGGAAATTACATCGTACTTACTTTGCTTCTTGCTAGAGCGGCGGCGACTTCATTTAGCTCGAAACCAATCGGCTCAAAAGGAGGGTTACTGTAACACCCCAAATTTTAAAATAAATAAAATAAAGGAAATATATTTTTCAGGGAATTTCTGGAAATATTTATTAAAGAAAATCCTAAAAAAGGCCTACTAAAGCCAAACATGGAGAAATATTCAAAATTTCAACTTAGAAAATTTATGATAAAATCCAGAGGCCAAGATATAATTTTAGGAATTTTTACAAATTTTTATCAGCAGTGATTCAACTCTTAAATAAATAAATGAATTACTGGAATTATTTTTAATCAGAAAAGCATTTTAATTCTTAATGGGCCTCAACCCTCAATTTGCCTCCAGCCCAGCCCAACCCAGCCGTGCGTCACTGACATGTGGGACCCGCCTGTCGGCGCGCTCCCCCTCTCTCCTCTCCCGCGCCCGCGTCAGCCTCGCCTGCCTGTCAGCCTCTCTAGCCGCGCTTCAGCCACTGACAGCCCTGGCCCACGTGTCGGCGCCTCACCCTTTCGCACTCGCTCACCGACAGGTGGGGGCCACCTGTTGGGATCGTCTTCCCCGATGGAAAGGGATCCCCTTTCCATCACCGGAGGGATCCCTTCCCAAATCCGCCACCGACCACCTCCAGACCCAAAATTGAGCCCGGGATCCCCTTCCCTGATCGCCGGTGATCCCATTCCACCCAAAGCCACACGTTTTCCTCGTAAATGGAACCCTACGGCATGTATGGCAAGCTCGCCAGAATTGGAAGGAAAAGCTTCGGGTTTCTTGCCATATCATCGCCGGTGAGCCCCGTATAAGTACCCCGCCGTTCGCCACTCTCCGCCACACCCTCAATCGCTTTCTCCGCGCACTGCCGAAGCTTTACGACACCAAACTTCTGCCTCCCTCTGTTTCGACTCCGGCAAGCCCTCGCCGATGACTCGAGCCACCGCTGCCCTCGCCGACGACACCTCTGTGACCACCATCTCCCGCCAGTCACCGGCCTCGCCTCCGTTGGGCTAGAACACCGTCGGAACACCGCCGCCGCCGCCAACCCGAGGGACCTTCATCGCCCCTCTTCGATGCCGGTCGCCGTCAGCTCGCCGCCGCCACCACCGTCGGTACGCCCGTACTCCCCGTGGTCCCCACTTTCCATTTTAGGCCCTATCTTGGCCAGTGAGCCCTCGCTGACGCTGGAATTGCTCACCATTGCGCCGCTGGAGCCGAGAACGAAGGGGGTACTTGCCCCCTTAGCTCGTGCTGTGTCGGACGTGCCCTCAGCCATCCGATCCGCGATGTAGGGCTAGGATTATAACCCGCACGGGTTTAATCTGGGCCATCCATCCGGTCAAACCGGTACGGAGCCTTCACAACCATTAATCACTACTTAAACCCCCGGATTAATCTCGTGCGTCCACGTTGTACCTTTTCGCACGTTTTAATCACAGCCGTCCAAAATCATTTAACCCTCCCTCCTCGCATCTGGCTGCTGGATCCAGATCCAGTGGTCCAGATCGATCGGGTCCACGCGCACAGTCACTGGTTCACCGTGGGCCTGGCACACCGTGGACCAGAACCCATTTTCTATTTAAATAAAATTCCAGAAAATTGTTTAAACTTTGAAAATTCATAACTTGCTCATTTTAACTCCAAATTTCACCATTCAAATTTTGTTAAAATCAGCATTTTATTCTCTACATGTTTAAGCCATAAAAATAGTATGTCCATGTTGCCCAAAATATTCTTATTAATTAAACAAATAAAAACCCCTTAGGGGTAAAATTATTAATTCATAAAATAAATCGGGAAAAACCTTAAAAACTAATCTTTAATGTTTTTCACATAACTTCAGAATAATAAAACTTTATTTCACATATTAAAACCCCTAACACTTGTATGCTTATTGTTTTGTGATATTTTATTTGTTTATTGAATGCTATGTTTACTTTTTCCGTATCGAGAAGATTACGAGTTCGTCGAGGAGCCGAAGCTTTACCCCGAGGTTCCACATTCACCATTTGCTGAGCAAGGCAAGTCACAACCCCCATTTTGATCATCATTGAGCCCATGTTTTAATAAATTATCGCTATAATTCATAGGATAATATTGCATTAGTCAAATATAGGCCCTACACTATATTTATTAGATCCCCGTCCTTGTGTGTAAACCCAAGCCATGCTTATCGAGCCTTAACTCGTTGTCACTCTACTATAATATATTAGCTAGTGTCCAATGTACCGACACAACTGTTATAGGATAAAAGAATGAATCGTAGATAGTTGGATTCTACTATATGTATTTCCCCGTTATTCTCGTCTATGGACTCTGTTGGAGTTGGCTATGTTATAAGTATGGCAGGTTCCGGGTGCAAGATGGGGCATTGGTTGGTCACGCCCGGGGCACTATAAGAACCGGTCTGCGGGATCTGTTGCAAAGCACTTCCGTACTAACCACAAGTCTAATGGGTAAGTCCTAACTGAAAGTATGGAACAATCCGACTCGATGCGCCATAGTGGAGGGGGCAAGGGGCAACCTGCGGGTGACTTGTACCGACGTGGCTCAAGGGGGGTATGGTGTTGGCTCGACGCGTCGGGGCACCATATGAAACCCATAAGAGGGTGCTGTCCGGTCGAGGAGGACCATATGGAAGGTTTTGGCACGAGTTCCCGTGGTATGGGTCATCTCGTTACACTTTGGTGTAAGTTATGAGTGTGTGCCTTGTGGGTATAGTGGTACACCTCTGATCAGAGTATTTAATCTTTTCGAAAAGCCGATCCCACGGTTAAGGGCGGGTTGTGTGACTACTCGTAGTTAGATTACTATTGTTTGAATGGTTGAGTTATTCATGGCATGTAAGGACTGTTGAGCGAGGGTGGGCTGACTGTACCCCTCGAGTTAGAAGATGATGATGCATACACATGTTTACATTTCGGTATTAATAAATTGATCACATTTAATTGCTTTACAAATTATGCTCTTCCGCAAAATTAGTCACTATCTCCCTTGTTATTACTCTGCATTATATTTGCATTCGGTGGCTTGCTGAGTATGTTTGTACTCACCCCCGTTGACTTACACCACCAGATCCCGTCTACTACGAGAAGGATGAAGGTCTGGAGTAGCGACCCAGTCAAGGCGAGACTGGAAGGAGGCGTTCATCTAGGACCTTTGTTTTATTAGTTTCTCTTCACCTTTATTCACTTTTGTACTAATACGGTCTACGAACCGTGAATGATTGCTCGTATTGTACGTGGTCGCATGATGAACATCTTGGTTTATTGATTTTCTATGGAATTTCAATAAAGGTCTGGATTTATTAAATCTGGGCGTGACAAGATGGTATCAGAGCTGACTTGACTGTAGGAAGCCAAACAGACCTGACCCTAGGACTTATAATAACTATATTTTTCTTACAAAATTACTTACCCTCTCATCTTATGGAGTTTACAAAAATTTTATCTCTTTTGTAGATGCCGGTCCATACCATGAGTGGGACTCTTCGCGACGAGGCCGGATTCATCCGCGAGCTTCGCATGCTCGTCGACTTCCTTGGATTCACCCATGAGCCCGCGTTCCACGGGATCTTTCCCGATACGAGCGAGAGCTACTGCGAGGTCACGGTCGTCATCCGCCCCTCCCCCACGCAGCCTCCTTCTACACCCATGGAGTCGGAGGACCTTCGTTCGTGGTGGCCAGCCAGCGCGCTGAACTCTAGGCCCTCTCTGAGCTTCGATTGGTTTACGACTGCCATATCCGTGACACCATCTACCGCTTCATGCCCATGAGTACACCAGGGAGTCACCGCAGCATCTACATCAGCCCCCTGACCCAGAGCAACTCCGCCATCGCCCGCATCATGAGGCTTTTGGAGGCTATGGACAACCTTCACACGGAGGCCATCCTCGATGCAGATAGCCAGCATGACACCATTGACTTCTACCGCCATACGTCGGAGAATCTGAACCACGAGAACGCCGATCTTCATCGCCAGGTCCAGCAGAACCCTCATTTGACCACCAAGGTGGAGGAGTTGATGCGTCAGAACGAGCTTCTACGCCAGGGCACCACCGTCACCGAACAACTTCGCCATCAGCTTAAGGAGTTGCAGAAGGATCTAGAGGAGGTCATCCCCCTTTCGCCCCGCAAGCGGAAATCGCTCTGGATCCCCACAGTGAGGCCCAAGAGGATTTCCCAGAGCGCACCTCCCGCCGGACCCTCCATCTCCACCACCCCAACCATCTCCACCGAGCCCGTGGTCGAGTCGTCCCCCGAGCTGTCTTAGACGTAGCTTTTATGGTTGATTGTTTCCTTTTTACCGTTTTGGATTGTATGGCCACTCATGTCAAATATAAGGCATGGGTGAAGAATAAAGAAAAGACTTCTATGTAATCGTAAGGATAACATATTTTGAAATAAAACTTAGCATCATTTCCCCTAAGAGATTATTGTTTGTTTTGGAAACTTCAGGATGACTAACACCAGGGATCCGATGCTCCCCAGAACGGAGGGGACAACGGAAACCTGCCCCAATGGGGAGCGACTGGACAGAGGCAAGCCCCAGTTGCCAACCACCCAACATTGGCCGAAATGATGGCCAACTAGAACCAACTAATATCCACGTTGTTGAACCAGATGCAACAACAGCAGCACCAGATGCAAGAGCAGCAGGCTCAGTTCTTCCGTCTCCACCAGCAGCAGCCCGATATTCCTCGACCCGCCACTCCCGCTCCTGCACCCGCCTCACAGCTGTCTTAGTTTCTCCGAGTCCGCCCTCCCACATTCTGTAGTACCACAAACCCCATGGAGGCTGGTGAATGGCTGAGGACGATAGGGAAGAAGTTGGACCTCCTGGCTTGCACTGAGCAGGAGAGGGTAGCCTTCCCTGCCCACCAACTCCAGGGACCCGCCACAAAATGGTGGGATAACCTACGCGAGACCTTGCCTGAGGGACACGTCCACACTTGGGCGGAGTTCTCCGCCGCTTTCCGCGCGGCCCACGTCCCAGAGTGCATTATCGCCCAGAAGCAGCAGGAGTTCAGGGATCTGCAACAAGGAAGCAGGTCCGTAACTGAATACCTACACGAATTCAACCGGCTGGCCCGGTATGCGCCTGAGGAAGTCCGTACTGATACAGCCAAGCAGTCTAAGTTTCTCCAGGGGCTTAAGGACAAGCTTTCCCTTCAGCTGGTCTCCGGAGACTACGCCAACTTCCAAAAGTTGGTGAACAAGGCAATCATTCAGGAGACCGAGCAGAACAAGGTTGATCTGAAAAAGAAGAGGATGATTGCCTTCCGCCAGAATCAAGGAATGGCCGCACCGGAGATCGTCATGGGTAAGTTCACGGTACATTCAGCCCCTGCAGTGGTATTATTTGATACTGGAGCTATGCACTCCTTTATTTCAACAACTTTTGTGGAGAAGTATAATCTGAACAAATGTGAATTGGCAAGACCAGTATTAATAGCCACCCCTGGCAAACAAACGCAAGCTCATTCTTATAGTCCAAGGGTATGGGTAGATATCCAAGGCACAATATTCTAGGCCGACCCCATCCTAATAGAATGCCAAGGTCTGGATCTAATTTTAGGAATGGACTGGCTCAACAAACACCAAGGTGTGATAAGATGTGCCCGGAGGCAAGTAAGTGTGACTAGTGAAGAAGGGACTGTTCTCACGTTCCAGATGCCAAGTCAAAAGTCCGGAAGACCTCGTCTACACCAGATTACTTTGGAAGAGATACCAGTGGTCTGCGAGTACCCAGACGTATTTCCGGAGGATTTACCAGGGATGCCACCCAAAAGGGACATTGAGTTCCGAATTGATCTTGTACCCGGAACCACTCCCATTTACAAGCGAGCATACCGGATGGCCGCCAATGAGCTAGCTGAGATGAAGCAACAACTAGAGGACCTTGAGAAGAAAGGATACATCAGACCTAGCACATCCCCGTGGGGAGCCCCCATCATCTTCGTTGAGAAGGAGGACAAGGCTAAGCGTATGTGCGTGGATTATCGAGCCTTGAATGAGGTGACCATTAAGAATAAGTATCCTTTACCCAGGATCGATGATGTATTCGATCAGCTGAAAGGAGCCACGGTATTTTCCAAGATCAACCTGCGGTCTGGTTATCATCAGCTAAGGATTCGAGAAGAGGACATACCTAAGACGACATTCACTTCTCGCTATGGACTTTATGAGTGTACCGTCATGTCCTTTAGATTGACCAACGCCCCAACCTTCTTCATGAACATGATGAATAAGGTATTCATGGAATATTTGGACAAGTTTATTGTGGTATTTATAGATGACATCCTCATCTATTCCAAGGACAAAGAGGAGCATGAGACTCACATCCGGTTGACCTTAGGAAAGCTAAGGGAACATCAGTTATACGCCAAATACAGCAAGTGCAAATTTTGGACGGCAGAAGTAAAGTTCCTTGGACATATCATCTCTGCACAAGGTATCGTAGTAGACTCTGCCACCGTGGAAGCAGTTACTGATTGACTGTCACCCACCAACGTATCGGAGATACGGAGTTTTCTTGGTTTGGTAGGATACTACCGCCGTTTTATCGAGAATTTTTCTAAGATCGCCAAACCTATGACTAAGTTGTTGCAGAAGGGAGAGAAGTTTGAATGGACTCCCGAATGCGAGGAAAGTTTTCGTACCCTCAAGACCTGGCTAGTGTCAGCACCCATACTGACCCTACCGGATATCAGGAAGGACTTCCATGTCTATTGCGACGCATCCCACCAGGGATTGGGATGTGTTCTTATGCAAGACGGAAAGGTTGTCTCGTACGCCTCTTGTCAATTGAGACCTCATGATTTAAACTACCCTACACATGACCTGGAATTGGCTGCTGTTGTGCACGCCCTAGAAATATGGAGGCACTACTTGGTCGGAAACCACTGCGAAGTCTTTACAGATCACAAGAGTCTGAAGTATATCTTCACGCAGCCGGATCTCAACCTTAGGCAAAGGCGATGGTTAGAATTGATAAAGGACTACGACTTAGGTATTCACTACCATCCCGGCAAAGCAAATGTGGTAGCTGATGCACTAAGTCGAAAAGGATATTGCACCGCCATCGTGATTTAGGATCACACGCCTTTGTTATATAAGGAGATGGAAAAGTTAAATCTCGGATTAACCATAGGAGCCTATCTAGCCACCTTGGAGACCCAACCTATCTTGTTCAAACAGATCCACGAGGCTCAGTTAGAAGACCCAGATATAGCCGCCATTAAGAAGAACATGAGACAGGGCAAGGACCCAGGATTTTCAGAGGACGAGAATGGCACCATATGGTTCAGAACCAGGATCTGCGTGCCAGATAAACTGGAGATAAAAACCCTTATTCTAAGGGAGACCCATGATACTCTGTACTCCATCCATCCCGCGAGTACCAAGATGTACCAGGACCTGAAGGAACATTATTGGTGGGTTAGCATGAAGAAGGAAATTGCTCAGTTCGTCGTAGAATGTGACACCTGCCGACGGGTGAAGGCAGAACATTAGAGACCCGCAGGATTGTTACAGCCACTTAAAGTGCCTGAATGGAAATGGGAAGAGATCGGTATGGACTTCATCACCGGACTTCCAAAGACCCAACTTGGATATGATTCTATATGGGTGATCATTGATCGGCTAACAAAGGTAGCTCACTTTATAGCCGTCAAGACGACCTTCAGTGGCCCTAAACTAGCAGAGTTATATATGGCCTGCATCGTGTGCCTTCATGGGGTACCCAAGAAGATAGTCTCCGATAGAGGGAGTCAGTTTACGTCTCGATTCTGGAAAAACCTTCAAGAGGAGATGGGAACGAGATTAAACTTCAGCACAGCATACCACCCTCAGACGGATGGACAAACTGAAAGGGTGAATCAGATATTAGAGGATATGCTTCAGGCATGCGTCTTGGATTTTGGAGGAACTTGGGACAAGAGTTTACCGTACACCGAGTTTTCGTACAACAACAGTTATCAAGCCAGCCTTCAGATGTCCCCATTCGAAGCCTTATATGGACGTAAGTACAGGACACCACTACTTTGGGATCAAACCGGTGAATCCCATTGTTCGACGCCAAGGCGAAGTCGCTTATCAGTTGGAACTGCCACCCTCATTGGCTGGTGTGCATGATGTGTTTCATGTGTCACAACTAAAGAAGTGTCTTCGAGTCCGAGCAGAGCAAGTAGACCTTCAACAGTTGAACATTTAAGATCTCACCTATGTGGAAAAGCCCGTCAAGATCTTGGAAGTCAAAGAAAGGACCACCAGGAGTCGCGTCATCCGCTTCTGTAAGGTTCAGTGGAGCAACCATCCCGTGGAGGAAGCTACATGGGAAAAGAGAGGAAGAACTCAAGGCACAACATCTTGAGCTATTCGAGGATTTATCCGAATCTCGAGGACGAGATTCTCTGTAAGGGGGATAGGATTGTAACACCCCAAAATTTAAAAATAAATAAAATAAAGGAAATATATTTTTCAGGGAATTTCTGGAAATATTTATTAAAGAAAATTCTAAAAAAGGCCTACTAAAGCCAAACATGGACAAATATTCAAAATTTCAACTTAGAAAATTTATGATAAAATCTAGAGGCCAAGATATAATTTTAGGAATTTTTACAAATTTTTATCAGCAGTGATTCAACTCTTAAATAAATAAATGAATTACTGGAATTATTTTAATCAGAAAAGCATTTTAATTCTCAATGGGCCTCAATCCTCAATTTGCCTCTAGCCCATCCCAACCCAGCCGTGCGTCACTTACATGTGGGACCCGCCTGTCGGCGCGCTCCCCCTCTCTCCTCTCCTGTGCACGCATCAGCCTGGCCTGCCTATCAGCCTCTCTAGCCGCGCTTCAGCCACTGACCGCCCTGGCCCGTGTGTCGGCGCCTCACCCTTTCACACTCGCTCACCGACAGGTGGGGGCCACCTGTCGGGATCGTCTTCCCCGATGGAAAGGGATCCCCTTTCCATCATCGGAGGGATCCCTTCCAAAATCCGCCACCGACCACCTCCAGACCCAAAATTGAGCCTGGGATCCCCTTCCACGATCGCCGGTGATCCCATTCCACCCAAAGCCACGCGTTTTCATCGTAAATGGAACCCTCTCGCGTGCATGGCAAGCTCACCGGAATTGGAAGGAAATGCTTCGGGTTTCCTTCAGGTTTCTTGCCATATCGTCGCCGGTGAGCCCCCTATAAGTACCCCGCCGTTCGCTGCTCTCCGCCACACCCTCAATCGCTTTCTCCGCACACTGCCGAAGCTTTACGACACCAAACATCTGCCTCCCTCTGTTTTGACTCCGGCAAGCCCTCGCCGACAACTCGAGCCACCACTGCCGTCGCCGACGACACCTCTGTGACCGCCATCTCTCGCCAGTCACCGGCCTCGCCTCCGTTGGGCTTGAACACCACCGGAACACCGCCGCCACCGCCAACCCGAGGGACCTTCATCGCCCCTCTTCGACGCCGGTCGCCGTCAGCTCGCCGCTGCCACCACCGTTTGTACGCCCGTACCGGACATGCCCTTAGCCATCCGATCCGCGATGGAGGGCTAGGATTATAACCCGCACGATTTTAATCTGGGCCATCCATCCGGTCAAACCGGTACGGAGCCCTCACAGCCGTTGATCACTACTTAAACCACTGGATCAATCTCGTGCATCCACGGTATACCTTTTTGCACGTTTTAATCACAGCCGTCCAAAATCATTTAACCCTCCCGCCTCGCATCTGGCCGTTGGATCCAGATCCAACGGTCCAGATCGATCGGGTCCATGCGCAAAGTAACTGGTTCACCGTCGGTCTGGCTCACCGTGGACCAGAACCCATTTTCTGTTTAAATAAAATTCCAGAAAATTGTTTAAACTTTGAAAATTCATAACTTGCTCATTTTAACTCCAAATTTCACCATTCAAATTTTGTTAAAATTATCATTTTATTCTATACATGTTTAAGCCATAAAAATAGTATGTCCCTCTTGCCCAAAATATTATTATTAATTAAACAAATAAAAACCCCTTAGGGGTAAAACTATTAATTCATAAAATAAATTGGGAAAAGCCTTAAAAACTAATCTTTAATGTTTTCACATAACTTCAGAATAATAAAACTTTATTTCACATATTAAAACCCCTAACACTTGTATGCTTATTGTTTTGTGATATTTTATTTGTTTATTGAATGCTATGTTTACTTTTTCCGTATCGAGAAGATTACGAGTTCGTCGAGGAGCCGAAGCTTTACCCCGAGGTTCCACCTTCACCATTTGCTGAGCAAGGCAAGCCACAACCCCCATTTTGATCATCATTGAGCCCATGTTTTAATAAATTATCGCTATTGTTGGGGGAATATGTTTCCCCTGAACAGAGGCCAAATGACGTCAGCCTCCGACAGCCTTCGGCCCGGAGCCCAACACTATCGAAGCCTGTTTTCTCCCCAAGAACTGTTCCCGAGTCTCAAGGTTTGTGACGGAGTTTGCAGGGGCGAAGCCCCAGGGTCCCGATGAAGCCCTTCGAAGCGAGGTCCTTCGGAGCCTCCGGGGCAAAGCCCTCGAGATCTCTTGAAGACCGCCAGAAGCTAAGTCTCAGGCTAACTTCGAAGCTAGCCTCCGGGCCTTCTTCGGAGTTAGCCTTCGAGCCCTGTTCGGAGGGTCTAGCTCGGAGGCCCCCTGTTCGGAGGGTCCAGCTCGGAGGCCCCCCGTTCAGAGGCCCCGGTTTGGAGGGCCCAGTTCGGAGGCCCTCGGTTCGGATGCCCCCGGTTCGGAGGGCCCAGTTCGGAGGACCCCAGTTCGGAGGGCCCAGTTCGGAGGCCCCCAGTTCGGAGGGCCCAGTTCGGAGGGCCCAGTTCGGAGGCCCCCAGTTCGGAGGCCCCGGTTCGGAGGCCCCAGTTCAGAGGCTCCAGTTCAGAGCCCTGGTTCGGAGCCCCAGTTCGGAGCTCCGGCCCTACTCCGAACCCAGAAGATATTTACGCCCCGCTGCAGTACAGAAGCCGTACCAGGGGCCCTCCACCCCTGGTATGTCGTTTAGTTGGTCAAAGCCTGGCATAGCCTGACACGTCTGTAAGGCTGTAAAGCACTTTTGTACCGTAGCTAGCTCCTTTTCCCCTCTCTGCCCCTATGAGCCTAGGGCTCATAGGGGGCATCCCAGTCTTTTCCTTTGGCCTGCGTGCCTATAAAAGCAGGGCTAAGCCCTTGTAACAGGGGGACACCCCAGGGGGCCATGAGACCCCGTAGTTCTCTCTCCACACTAAGGCATACCATGCCAAATCCGCCACAAACTGGACGTAGGGCTATTATCCCCTAGGGGGGCCCGAACCAGTATAAACTCCTTCTCCCTCTGAGAGAACCCATCGAGGTTCATTCTCCACATCATACACCACCACAGGAAAACCTGCTGGAACTAACACAATTGTTCCAACAGCTATAACTCATAGGATAATATTGCATTAGTCAAATATCAAGCCATACACTATATTTATTAGATCCCCGTCCTTGTGTGTAAACCCAAGCCATGCTTATCGAGCCTTAACTCCTTGTCACTCTACTATAATATATTAGCTAGTGTCCAATGTACCGACACAACTGCTATAAGATAAAAGAATGAGTCGTAGATAGTTGGATTCTACTATATGTATTTCTCCGTTATTCTCGTCTATGGACTCTGTTGGAGTTGGCTATGTTATAAGTATGGTGGATTCCGGGTGCAAGCTAGGGCATTGGTTGGTCGTGCCCGGGGCACTATAAGGACCGGTCTGTGGGATCTATTGCAAAGCACTTCCGTACTAACCACAAGTCTAATGGGTAAGTCCTAACTGAAAGTATGGAACAATCCGACTCAATGCGCCATAGTGGAGGGGGCAAGGGGCAACCTGCAGGTGACTTGTACTGACATGGCTCAAGGGGGGGTATGGTGTTGGCTCGACGCGTCGGGGCACCATATGAAACCCATAAGAGGGTGTTGTCGGGTCGAGGAGGACCATATGGAAGGTTTTTCCACGAGTTCCCGTGGTATGGTTCATCTCGTTACACTTTGGTGTAAGTGATGAGTGCGTGCCTTGTGGGTACAGTGGTACACCTCTAATCAGAGTATTTAATCTTTTCGAAAAGCCGAGCCCACGGTCAAGGGCGGGTTGTGTGACTACTCGTAGTTAGATTACTATTGTTTGAATGGTTGAGTTATTCATGGCAAGTAAGGACTGTTGAGCGAGGGCGGGCTGACTGTACCCCTCGAGTTAGAAGATGATGCATACACATGTTTACATTTCAGTACTAATAAATTGATCACATTTAATTGCTTTACAAATTATGCTCTTCCGCAAAATTAGCCACTATCTCCCTTGTTATTACTTTGCATTATATTTGCATCCGGTGGCTTGCTGAGTATGTTTGTACTCACCCCCATTGACTTACACCACCAGAGCCCGTCTACTACGAGGAGGATGAAGGTCTGGAGTAGCGACCCAGTCAAGGCGAGACTGGAAGGTGGCGTTCAACTAGGACCTTTGTTTTATTAGTTTCTCTTCACCTTTATTCACTTTTGTACTAATACAGTCTATGAACCGTGAATGATTGCTCGTATTGTACGTGGTCACATGATGAACGTCTTGGTTTATTGATTTTCTATGGAATTTCAATAAAGTTCCAGATTTATTAAATCTAGGTGTGACCGTTACTGTGCTTCAAAGGGCCCTTAAGGGATACGAAGATAAATCTCTGCAACTGGAGGAAGAACTCCTTGAAGAGCGAAGGGCCAAGGCTATAGCAGAGGAAGCACTCCGAATGAAGCAGCAGACCTGTGCCAGACTTGCCTCTTCGATAGAAGAAATCCAAGCGGAGCGCACGGTGTTGAGGGCTGAGATTGAAAAACTTCGGGCAGCGGATGCGACTTCTGGGGCTGAACTCATAGAGCTCCGAGGGTCGCTTCACTAAGCGCTGGTATAGAAGAATTACTTAATGTCGAAGACAACCAAAATCTCCTCCGTTGCCACCGAATTGACAAAGGCCGAGAAGAGGCATAGCTTGGTAGCTGATCAAACCATGGACACCATCATGGGTGTTCTAGAGTATTTTGGCATGGTGTGCCCGTCTTCCTCAGTTGCTACGGACGAACCCCTTGATCGAAAGCTTAAGATGATCCAAGCGGCAGCCAAAATGATGAAAGGCTCTAGGACCCGCTATGGAGAGATCTCCGGGCAAGTAGCCGGGATCGGAGTCCTTCGATACCTCGAAGCCGTCGGGGTCTCTGTTGCTCTAGTGAAAGGTTCGATGCTGGCACGCTTCTCCGATGAAGGTTTACTGTGACCATCTCTGGACGTGGCTTCAGCTTGGGAAGACTTCCGGGTGACCTGGAAAGCAGATAATGAAGCTGCGGCCAAGGTTTGGATCGACGAAGCTCATCGGCAGAGGCTAGCTCAAACGAAGCCTCTGGCTCCAACTCCTCCAATTGCTCCGCCTCTCGACCCAAAGGTCTAGCCTCTAGGATGCTTAATTATGTACAAGAGATCTTGTAATGTTCTTATTTTAATGAATGAAATGTTTATAAATGAAAGTTTTCTCTTGAATGTTTGTTTTTAGGTTTTGTTATATGCTTCAGATCCTGACCTCGAGGTATTAGATCTCAATGAAGGGCTTCGCCAACACTTGGCTATCCTCAAAAGCTTGAGGCCTTACAGGCGCTAACGATTTTCCATTCCTCGAGGGGAGCAAGGGGAAATAGCACCCGATGTTTGTAGCGAAGTTCTTTCTTATATTAAAGAAGAGGATAAGGTAGTAGAATCTTCGTCCTTAGAGTGTGTAGATTGGTTCGACTCAGAGTACCAAGTCGAAGACCCAACGGAGGCTAGCTCCGAACAACTTCTAACCTGGGTCGAACTTCAAGAAGAACAAAAAAAGCTGAGGGCTTCGAAGAAGAAGGGAACTCAGACCGAAAGAAAGGTTTTGAGAACTTCAGGCTCTGAAGATCGAACTGGTCCCGGGGGTAGCTCTAGAGGTAGGAGGCGTCTCCATTTTTATTTAGGTTTAGATAATAATTTTTCCTAATTACGATGATTGTAATACGATTACCCAATTAATACAAATTGTCTGAGAAGAATCACTTGATTGTGCCTTACTCGCCTGCCCCTCTTTGTGGGTGGGGGACCATACACAATGCGATAAGGTCCGTTGGACACAATGCTTGGTATAATAAAAAATGGTGCTTCGCAAACAGTACTTAGTAATCATGACTCCGACTCTTTCGTAGAGTTCTTTGAACTGTACATTCATATTATGATGTTTATAATCTTGGATCTTTGAGCTTATACCTGGGAGCTCCGAAATTGGTCACTTAGGACATAAAGTGTTTCATTTGGCTGGAGCCTTGAAACCTTATTACTTGATCACCTTTGACTCTTTTACAGATGCTTCGAACTCGGAGGATTAGAAATCTTTTCTTTTAAAGTCCTTAGACTCTTCTACGGATGCTATTAGGCCGAAGCCTGGAATCCGTAGGTTTTGGCCACCTTCGGCTCTTTTACAGATGCTTCAAACCCGGAGGATTAGAAATCTGTTCTTTTAAAGTCCTTAGACTCTTCTACGGATGCTATCAGGCTGAAGCCTAGAATCCGTAGGCTTTGGCCACCTTCGGCTCTTTTATAGATGCTTCGAACCCGGAGGATCGGAAATATGTTCTTTGAAAGTCCTTAGACTCTTCTACGGATGCTATCAGGCTGAAGCCTGAAATCCGTAGGCTTCGTCCACCTTCGGCTCTTTTACAGATGCTTCGAACCTAGAGGATCGAAAATCTTTTCTTTTAAAGTCCTTAGACTCTTCTACGGATGCTATCAGGCCGAAGCCTAGAATCCATAGGCTTCGGCCACCTTCGGCTCTTTTATAGATGCTTCGAACCCAGAGGATCAGAAATCTGTTCTTTTAAAGTCCTTAGACTCTTCTACGGATGCTATCAGGCCGAAGCCTAGAATCCGTAGGCTTTGGCCACCTTAAGCTCTTTTACGGAATCCTTGAACCGATGGTTCAAAGGCCGTTTGCTGAGTTCTGATGAAAGATGCTTACCACCGCAAGCATCTCCGTTCCTCTGATGCGTCCACCAGGGGTAGGGAATATTTGAAGAGTAAGCATAATTCAAACCTCAATCTTTATTTATTTTAGAAAGGTACTTTACAATTGATTACAAGGAGCCCCTAAGCGTAATAACGTTTAAGGTGCTCTGCATGCCATGCATGCTTTAATTCTTCCCCTTCTAAATTAGCTAATTTATAAGATCCGGGGTGCCCTGAGCGTAGAATAATATATGGTCCTTCCCATTTGTTTCCTAACTTCCTCGGAGCAATTACACTTCGCAGTAGCAAATGACCTGGTCTAAGTTCATTCACTTTTACCTTCGGGTCATACCATGCCTTCGTCTGGTCTTGGTACTTTGTTAAATTGGTGACAGCTCGAAGCCTTGTTTCTTCCGATAAGTCAAGGGAAGTGTTCCTTTCATTGTTATCTTTGGGCTCCGTTGCGTGAAGGGATCCACCTTTCAGCTCCGTTGGAGTCATGGCCTCGTCTTCAAACAACAACCTAAATGGGGTGAATCCTGTGGACATAGTTTGAGTGGTCTAAATGGACCATAAAATCTTAGGAAGCTCTTCGGTCCATAGCCCCTTTGCCAGCCCAACAATCCTTCAATTTTTGCCGGACAGAATAGTTCCATTTGCCCGCTCGATGGCTCTATTGGATTGGGGGTGACGAATGGCTACAAAGCACAATTTAATGCCCAGTCCTTCGCAGAATTCTCTAAAAAGTTCGGCTTCGAATTGGGTGCCATTGTCGATTGTCAATTCTCTAGGTACTCCGAACCTGCAAATAATATTTTGCTAGAAGAATTTCTGCATATTTTTCGAAGTGATATAATTTAAGGGTTTAGCTTCGACCCATTTAGAAAAGTATTCGATTGCTACCACCGCGAACTTCAAGCTGCCCTTTGCCATTGGAAAAGGGCCAATGAGATCCATTCCCCATCGTGCCATTGGCCATACCAGAGCAATGCCTTGAAGGGGTGTTAGAGGACGATGGCTTCGTCTACACATCCATTGGCACCCTTGACAGGTTCGAACCAATGACTCTGCAACTCTTACAATTGTTGGCCAATAAAGCCCCTGGCGAAGTGTTTTTCCTGCTAGAGCATGAGGGGCTAAGTGGCTACCACACAGGCCTTTATGAATTTCCCAAAGTATGTCTTGGCCTTCAGGTTGTGAGATGCATCGAAGTAGAGGAGAACAGACTCTGACTTTATAACGTACTCCATTGACAAGCTTATAATTTCAGACCCTTAACTGGAGCCTTTGTAAATCTGGACCTTCTAGTGAAGTTGTTTTGTTTTGCAAGAAATCCAAAATTGGACTCTGCCAATCGGTGACTAGAATGCAAAGGACTTCTATGGAGGGTGGTTGATGCACTGAAGGTTTTACAAGTTCCTCATAAAAATCCTCTTCCGGGAGGTCCACTTCTCCGACTACAGCCTTTGCCAAGACATCTGCAGGATGATTATCTGCTCGAGGGATGCTTCAGATAGAGATTCCTTTGAATAATGCCTTCGTCTTGTGGATTTATTCCAAGTATTTCGCAAGATGTGGATTCTTAGCTTGGAAGCTTTTGTCAACATACCCTGCAATAACTTGGGAATCTATTTTCATTACAATTCTCGTTGCTCCAAGTGCTCTTGCTTTTCAGAGACCAAGAAGGATCCCTTCGTATTTTGCAATATTGTTAGTGGACATAAAGTTGAGCCTTGCAGAATACATTGCTTTTTGCCCTAAAGGTGATATTATTATGGCTCTGGCACCAGCGCCAGATGCCTGGTAGGCTCCATCAGAGAATATTGTCCATAATCCTTCGCAGGGTTCTTTTGGAGCACAAACTGCAGATGGAGTCCACTTGGCCACAAAGTCAGCTATAACTTGGGATTTAATAGCTGTTCTTGCAGTGAAGGAAATGCCGAAGAGGGCTAGCTCGATAGCTCACTTTCCAATTCTCCCTGTGGAGTCTCTGCTCCGAAGCATATCACCAAGGGGATACGAAGTAGGGACAATTAACTTGGGATTTAATAGTTGTTCTTGCTGTGAGGCGTCCTGTCAGCTTCTGAAGTTGCTTCAAATTTTTAGGTGGATCCATTCTTTGCAGTGCACTTATCTGCGTTGGGCTAGCTTCGATTCCTCCACTCGAAACTAAGTACCCTAGAAATTTTCCTGCTTGAGCTCCGAATATATATTTTTCAGGGTTGAGGCGAACTCCACATGCTCGTAGGCTCTCAAAAGTTTCTGCTAGGTCTAGACTATGCTGGTGCTTTAAAGAACTTTTTATTACAATGTCATCCATATAGGCTTCGACATTTCAGCCTATTTGGTGACTTAGAGCCTTAGCAATAAGACGCGAAAAAGTTGCCCCAACATTTCTCAAGCCAAAGGGCATTCGGACATAATAGAATACTCTAGAAGGAGTTATAAAGCTTGTCTTGGCTTCGTCTTCACGTTTTAGCCAAATTTGATGATAGCTGGAGTATGCATAAAGGAAACTTAAGAGCTTAGAACTAGCCGTAGAGTCGACAAGTTGATCAATGCGGGGCATGGGGTAAGGGTCTCGGGGGCATGCTTTATTTGAAGAATTGAAGTCAATGCACATGCGCCATTTGACGGAGCCTTTTTTCTTGACGAAGACCGGGTTAGCCAACCACTCTGTGTGGGCTACCTCCCTGATAATTCCAGCTCTTAGCACCTTTTCCACCTCCGTCTTAGTGAGGTCTACCCTCTCAGTCGACAATTTGGGGAGCCCCTGGTGAATTGGTCGAGCCTTAGGGTTGATGAGTAAACTATGTTCAATAATGCTCCGGTCAACTCCGGGGATATCTTCGTCTTACCAAGCAAAGATATCTAAATTTCTCGAACTACTTGTAGCGAAGTAGCAATTTCTGAAGGCAGCCCCTTACCAAACTGAATGGGGTATTCTTTGCCTTCTTTGAGAATGATCCTTGTGATTACATCACCTTCTGGGCTTGGTTTGAGGGAAGGGTTCTTCGAAGGGTTCGGGGACCCTAAAGCTTCCTCCGAGTGCTCTTGCACACAATTTACCTGCCGCGGATCGAGAGGTGGGCCATGGCCATATTCTGCTCTCGGAGCTACGGCCTAGTCTCCTAGCATTGTAAGAACTCTACCTTGCGTGGGCATCTTGAGACACAGATAATTGTGATGTTCCACAGCTCCGAATTGGTTCAACATCCCTCGCCCGAAGATTGCGTTGTAGGCATATGGGGCGTCGACAACGTCAAAGATGACTTCCTCAACCCTGGCCAGGGGCCCCTCACCGAAAGCAACCTCGAGGCCTATTTGACTGAGGGCATTGAGAGGAGGGCCTATGAAGCCTTGGCGTGGGCGGGGTGCTGGAATCAAATGCCTTCGGGGAATACACATTTGATCAAAGGCTTGGACGAAGAGTATATTAGCAGAGCTTCCAGCGTCCACTAATATCCTTCGGACTTAAACTCCTTCTATGTCAGCTGAAATGATAAGGGGTCAGCATGGGGGAATTTCACTCCTACAGCATCATGGGCAGAAAATGAAATGGGTACATGGGACCACTCGGGCATTTCTATAGCTGAGTTCGAAGTCCCTATATGCCATACATCCCGAATATAATCCCTTCGCTAATGCTTCGACATATTACTAAGGGTTCCCCCTCCAGAGATGGGTAAGAACACTCGTTTTACACAATATTGAGGGTCTTCTTGCTTCGGTGGTGGCATAATGTTGGCCATCGGAAGCTGCATTGGTGCTTTAGGATTGCCTGCCCACCCGACAGCTTGTAAAGGCTCTAGTCGTGTTGCTGGAGGAGATCGATCTGTAGTGCCTCGCCCTGAACTTCTCCCCAGATACTCGCGCTGGAGAGCCAGTATAGACTTACAGTCTTTTGTGGCATGGCTTCTGTTTTCACCATGCACACAACAAAAAAGATCCTGGCCCCGGCCAGCCGGTTTTTCTAGTGGCTTTGAGGCACTAGCTTTATTACCTTGAGCCTATTGATAGTTGGAAGGCATCTTTGGAGCGGAGGGGGCAATATTCAACACTTTGGAGTGGAAGTGTCTCTTTCCCGTTCTCTGATCATTAGGGCGATTATCGAAGGGGACTTGCGCAGGAATCGAAGCCCCTGGCTCCAGATTGACTTCTTGGGGGAGGGTTGGTGTGGGTACCACAGTTCTCCGGAGGCATCTTTCTTTTTCCTTGGCATACTGTTCGAAGTATGCCATTAATTGTGCTACTGAAGACACCAGCTTCCGGTGAAATTTGTTGAGGAGGTCGGGATTCAAAACACCTTCGCGCGCCGCATCTACCACATATGATGTAGACAATCCTTTTATCTAGGACTTGGTGTGGGCGAAGCACGTGAAGTATTCTCGAAGGGTTTCTCCTACCTGCTGCTTCACCTGAAAAAGGCTTCTAGGAGACATTGGGGCTACAAAAGTTCCTTGGAAATTACTCACAAATTTCCTTTTCAACTGCTCCCATGACTTAATTAATCCTAGCTTTAGAGATCAGAACCAACGAAGGGCTACACCTTCTAACGCGAGGGGGAAACATTTTTCCATCATATTTCGAACCCCTCTACTTGCTTCTATTGCAAGGGCATAAGAGCGAGAAAATTCTCCGGGATTAGACCCTCCGGAGTACTTGTGCAGCTTCGAGGCTCGGAACCTAGGATCGAAGCGCACCTTCTGCAAATCCGGATGCAGCGGGGATTAATTGTCGAAGGAGGCATTTTCGGCATCTTCCTGGACTTAAGGGGCTTCAGGATAATCATCGAGGCCATCATCTTGATGAACTTCCAAAGCAGGAGGGATGGCTTGAGGGCAAAGCCTGCCCGCAGCCTCCTGCCTCCATGTTTCCACCTCTGCCTAAAGCCGCGCTACCTGAGCAGCCACGTCTTCAGGAAGGTCTTCACTTCCATCGGAGGGATCCTCCGGGTCTTGAGAACTGACATAATCAGTTCGAAGTATAGACTGAGCTACCCGAGGGACTCTAGCTGCTCGAGGTCTAATGACTACTTCGGGAGTTTGGGGAATGACTGAAGGTCCTGCACCGTGGGTCCAAGGGGACCTTCGGGGAGGATCGGTGGCTAGACTCTGCTTGGGAGGCATGACTTACGAAGCTAAGCAAGGTCCGAAGACCAGGAGCTTCAGATGATTGAGGAAGGCAAAGAAAGGCCTTCGAACTATATTTTGATGCCCCTTGCCGAAGGGTGCGTAGAATCTTGAGACTCCGAAACTCCCTCTGCAAATGCTCTTCGAAATACAGGCAGTGGCAGAGAACTAGGTTTTAGAATTAGGTTTCCCATAGACGGTGCCAAATTTTGGCGCAACAGATTACGCTAACATGTTCTATAAGATCAAGAACTGACAAATGAAGTGTTTGTGAATGTGGACTATCTCAATCCTCCAAATAGGATAATACCTCAAAGTAGTTCAAAGTGGTGTATTGAATATCTGAATATTCGATGCCTGTTACAGGGTGAGAAGGGGGGTATTTATAGGTCAAACCTTTGAGGAAAAGAGCTTTTTACCCCTCAATTACAACCGACATAGTGGAAACTATTTCTGTATCCCAAATAGGGTTAATATGGTAAAATATATTCAAAGGATGTTGACAAAGTAGACGTCCCATCCTTTTGATTGTTTCCCACTCCGGAGGGGGATCCTTTCGGAGGGTCTCTTCAGATCGGAGCCTAGATGGACCCTCCGACTTTAAGTCCTTCAACCCGAAGACAAGTCTTGGGCTTCGAGGTTATGATTTGCCGTTATCTTGGAATCTTGAGGATCATGAGGATGAAGTATTTCCCCCCAACACTTTCTTTGCCCTACTTTTAGCTTAGCATGTACATCTTTGCTGGTTTGCACTGTAAACCATCCATCTGCCGCATTGTAATCATGGTAAGTCCTTGTTAGTTCGCTCATGAATCGTCTATTTCATCCACGTAATGGATTTCTATCAGTTTTATCACTTTCTATTGGTAATTCAGTCTCCTGGACGAATTACTTTGATCTCTTGGTATTTGTTTGCAGTGTTTAATCACTCCTAACTTCTCTGAGGAGTTTGGTTGTGATCCATCTATGTGAAGACGGTCACCGGAGCCCAAAGGCCATCTTCCATGGACTGTCGGTTCGACCGGCCGTGTTGCCCTGGTTTGATCGGCCTATGTCGTGCCATCATCTGACGTGCCAGCACACCACGGTCCAACCGGCAGTATAAGGTCAGTCTGACTGGACCTCACATGAGGCCCTGAACACCGTTCGTGATGAAGGTAATTTAATGCCAGAGTTCATCTTCGCATCGGTTTTAGGACCTCCGAATACCCTTCGGTCCTACCGAGGTTAAGCCCTTGGTCTGACCGACTGATAGGCCGATGGCCCCTTCGGGATACCTTTGGGCCTCTTCGCACCCGTGCGCCGAAGGCACCTTCGGCGAAGGCTTCACACTGCCGGTCAGACCGACCGTGTGCCTTCGGTCCAACCGGACTTCTCTTACCGGCCTGACCGCCTGTTAGGCTTCGGTCCAACCGGCCTTGCTCTGGCCGGTTGGGTTTAGTTAGGTTATTTACTGTTTTAGTTACTTTCCAACACTTCATTTAATCGAGTAATTTTAGATTAATATTATTTGATTGCCTAGAGACTCCGTTATTCCCTTACCATGGTTTAAGGATTGTCATAACGCGACGTCAATGTTTCACGACGTTTTTGTATCATCGAACCGGCCCAAGTGTGGGGGCACGTTTTCGTGTCAACACCACCAACTTGCTCCTGTGATTTTTGGCTAAACGGGAATTTCCCGGGTTGGCCTCGGAACCTTTGCGCTCGGTGGAACAATTCCCCTATACCTTGTCGATCGGACCAACCTCGCTAGGATGGTCGGACCGGACGGTGTCGGTTGGACCAACCATGGGTGGCTGGTCGAACCGTACTATGTCGGGCTCTTGGGACAAGCCGGTCAGACCGGCCATAGTAGGCTTCGGTCGGACCCGGGGACTTACCTTCATCGTGCTTCGGCGAGGGTGCCTTTGGGATTGGGTCCTCCTGAGACCCTACCTTGACGGTGATAGCTACAGACTCCCTCTCCATCACCCCTTCACGACCATCTTCTTTGGCTTCATTCTACGTGAGTCAGCTCGACGACACCATGGATAGCCTACGGAAAATGTTCCCCTTGTCGCACACATCTTCGCCTGCCAATCATAGAACTCCGAAGGGACAAAGGGGGTAACACTATACTACGAAGGGTACTCTGGCGGTGAAGTGTAGTTCGGAGCCCACGACAACCCTGTCCAGTAGTACGGCGGAGGCATCGGGGGCTCACCCATTGCTCGGAGAGGGTTCGGCCACGTGGAAGGTACTTCAGACCATATTAGCTATGGGTCCGACCGGGCCAGAGGTATGTACGACCATTGTGGGCCGAGCTTTCCCTCCGAGGGGTTCGCCTAGAGTGGAGGTGGGTTCGACCATTGGGGTCTAAACTCACACTTCGAAGGGTTCGGCTGAAACGGAGGCTGTTTCAGCCGACGCGGAGGGTTCGACCTCTTCGGAGGGTTTGACTGTCTTGGCCCCTTAAGCTGAGCGTTCTTTTCATTGGCCCTCTTTTGGTGTTTATTTAGAAACATCTGGTATGTCACCTTCGGCTTCTTGCGAGCCCATGCTGAAGATGACGTGTCAATGTTCTTTTTCCACATTCCCACTTTAGGGTTCTTTTGTACGAGTGTGCGTGTGTAGGGTTCTCCAATAATGACCGCTTGCCCTTTAGATGACTCGGCCTATTCCGGCCGAATCAACACCTTCTTCTCGTCGAGGTCGATGGTGTTCACGGGAAATGGGTCTTTTTTCAGCTTCATCTTCGGACTAGAATCTATTTTCAATCATCCTTCTTCTATGGCCGGTTGAACCTGCCGACGGAAAACATTGTAATCATTAGTATAATGAGAATGTGAATCATGCCACTTATAGTAGGTGCGTTTGTTTAGTTCGTCGGCGATCGGGATGACCTGGCCCTTGGGCAACCTGAGAAGCTGGCTCTTCAAGAGGAAATCAAATATTTTGTCGCATTTAGTCACATCAAAAGAGTATTTAACCTCGTTGGGCTGACTCTTAATAGGAGAAGGTCGTAGCTCAGAACAGGTGATAGGTTTGGTCTTAGCGTTCCAGGCCCATTCGACCGCATACATATTTTACGAATAGTCCTCTTCCTCCAACTCTTCCTTGTCGGAGTGCTCCATGATGTGAACTTTAGCTCTAGGTTTGTTAAACATTTTAATGAATTTTTTATCCTTGGCTCGGCCTTCTTGGACTAGAGCCTGCTGCAGGACTTGGCTGACCTCTGAAAAGTTTTGGTTGTATAGCCTCTCTTTAATTTCAGAACGCCATCCGTTAAAAGCTAGATCTGCCAAATCTATTTCTGAAATATTGAGACTAAAACATCGGTTCTTGGTGTCTCTAAAGCGCTTGATGTACTCAGATACACTCTCACTAGATTTCTGTTTGACCGACATCAAGTGTGAAAGCCTAAGTTCTATCTCGCCTGTATAAAAATAGTCATGGAACTTCTATTCTAACTGGGCCCATGTTTGGACGGAGTTCAGCGGTAGCGCCGAAAACCAAGAGAAAGTGGTTCCGGATAGCGAAAGAGAAAACAATCTATGTTTTAATGCGTCCGACCCACTAGCTTCTCCACACTGTGCTAAGAATTGGCTGACATGCTCGAGTGTGGTCTTGTTACCCTCGCCATTGAATTTGGTGAATTCAAGGACTCTATAGCCACGAGGGTAGGGTATGGTATAAAAGTGATTGGGGTACGGCTTTCGGTAAATCCTAGCCTGATCCTGAGGCGCGAAACCGGTACACTCTCTAAACTGCGTGCGGATCCGCTCCTCAATGTCATCCTAGCTTCATGCCTATGCGCGTCTCTCGTGCAGGGGTGCGATACGCGGTGGTATGTCGGTGTGTCGAACACGGGGCTCCTCCTCACGTGCTGGCTTGGGGTATATGGTGTGTGTAGGACTGAAAGTAGCGACCAGAGGGGGGTGAATGGGCGCCTAAAAATTTCTTGCTAAACTATATCCGAATCCCAACACCCAAACAAACTTAACCAGACAAATAATATTAGCAAAACAAATTACTGGAACTAAAGTTTTCTAGCCTAAAAATGATTGGTGTCCTAATTAAAATGATATTAAAGATAAACTAAATAAAAATACTGCGGTAAAATAAAAACACTTAGATATATCGTGAAATATTTATATTGTAGTCCAGAAATAAAATACTAATCAAATGAATAAAACTTGCATCATTTAAAAATTAATTCAGAAATAAACCTAAATATTGCACATAAAAACTAGAATAAAAAAAATTATTGCGACTAATAAATTTTTCTGTTTATATAAGCAGATTAAAAACACTTAAATAAATAATACGAGATAAGTAGTAAAAATTTAACAGATTAAAATTAATTACGAGATTAATAATTTTTTATGCTAATTAAAACTAGATAACTATTGATTTGAATAACTAGTTGAAAAATAGGAGATTAAAAAACTAACCTTCATGCCAATCTGCAAAACCGCTGCGCCGTGAAAATCCTCGTTGCCAGCTGCCTTTCTGCCAAGGATGAGACACAACAATGCTGAAGATGTTGCTTGCCTGTGCTACATGCAGTAGATGATGCTAGCATAGCTATCCTGTGCTCCTGCTCCTTGGCTGCTGTGCCCGCAAGCAATTAGCTGGCCTTTGCATGCCGTTCGCCCATGTGAACACTACTAATCAGATGGCCAACAAGCTGCCGCCGTGCCACGCAGTTTCATGGGGCCCGCGACTGAAGAAGAAAACGCAGCCGGCTGCTGCTGTTTCAATCCGCGCGCCTGAAAGGTTCCCACCGAGAGCTGCTGCTGCGCCTGCTGTGAGCCTCAGTTGCGTGTCCGGCAACGCCGTGCCGAGAGATCGCCGGTGGCAAAAATTCTTCGGAAGAAAAAAACAAAATTCGGTGGAACACGAGAATCGAATGGAAAAATTGGAATGTAGATTGATCTGTGAAAAAAAGTCACCCTATCCCTAGGGGGTAGGGCCTATTTATAGGCGACTCCTAATACATGAAAAGACTAATTTACTCCTAGGGTAAATTACACTGACTCTAAAATAAATTCCAAAATTACTAAAATACCCTTGGAAAAATCAACTGACACAAATAAAAATATTCTGGACTTAAAAACTAAATATTAATATCCTAAAAACAAAATAATAATAGGTTGTCAGTTTTGCGCCGAAACTGACAAAGCGTCCACCGACTTCGCACCGGGTACCCGGATTGGGCCGACCCGACCCCGCAGCTTCCTCATCCCGGCAATCGCTCACCGCCCGTGTACCTGAGTCAAACCCGGTCAACAGACCATTGGATCCTCTGCCGCTCCTAGCCCATGTACCCAGATTGGGCCAGCTCGACTCCGCGGCTTCTCTCTCGGCTGTCGCTCGCTACCCGTGTACCTGAGTCACACGCGCCTTAGACACGACAGGTCTTCATGTCTCTTCTTGACTTCCGTTGACAATCACTCATCACATCTGGAGTATCAAACCCATGTTCTTCAACATGGTTTCTCAATCTCCCCCTTGATGAGTGCATTGTCAACACCCACTTCAGCACTTCTTCAGAACCTACAAAAACATGTGGAAACAGGAAAACAAAGACAGAAGAAAAATAGAAGGAAAAAAATAAAAGTTTAACCCTAATGACCAAAAGCCAAACAGAAGCAAGACAACAGTTATTATGGTTAACCAAAAAGAAAGACTAAAAAACAAGTGCAATCGCAGAACTACCAACAAGGATAATAGAGTAAAGGCAAAAGACTGAAATACTCCCCCTGAAATAAATCTCAGAGAAAGCCAAAAATGACTCCAAAATTTCTTCCCCTTGTTGACAATTGGACTCATCAAGTGAGACTAAATGCACTTTAAAGAGACATACACACAAACTCCCCCTGAAATGCAGCCCCCCTCAAAATATGTCATGAATGCAAATGGGGTGCAGGTGTGTAGGACCGAAAGTAGCGACCAGAGGGGGGGTGAATGGGCGCCTTAAAAATTCTTTCGAATCAATGGCCTGTTCCCAATACCCAACGCACCTCAAAAGACTACGCAGCAGAAAATGAACAGAAGGCCTAAGTCTAAAGGTTTCTAACCTAGAAAACAGTGTAATACTAAAGTAGTGCAACTAGGCAGATGAACAAGGTGTAACAGGCCTAAACTTCTCAATGAAATGATCTAAGTATGTGTGAGATGAAAAGAGAAGTTACTGTCCAAATTTGTCTCCTGTTCGGAATTTGGCGAAGCCCCCTTCGCACGTCGAGGTCTGCTTCGGAGGTTGGTGACGGAGCCTGTTCGAGATGCCGAAGGTGTCACGGTCTAGCCTAGTTCGAAGTGGCAAGTTGCGAAGTGTACTTCAGAGCGCAGTATGACAATGCCGGAGCCTGGTTCGAAGTATGTACTTCGAAGACAAGGCTTCGAACACAGCTTCGAACCAAGAGCTTCGCAGCAAGGTGACAGAGTCGGAGTCTGCTTCGAAGTGTGCACTTCGAAGACAAAACTTCGAACACAACTTTGAACCGAAAGCTTCGAAGCAAAACCTTCGAACAGAAAGCTTCGAACACAACACACAAAAGGACAACCTTCGAACAAATAAGCGAAGTCTGTCACATGACAGAAAATCAAGTCCGAAGCCTACACTCTATCTTCGAACAGGGAAAGCTTCGGAAGGAGAATCGAAGGTTGACACGCCACAAGGAAATCAAATCGAAGTCTATCAGAAATGACAAGCTTCGAACCCAACTTCGAAGCCTATCGAAGTGTGGACTTCGAACAGCTAAATTCGGAGTATGTTGTTCGAAGTATGCGATGCTGTCCGCTGAGGAGCCATGCTGAATAGCGTGGGCCTCATGGCTCCAGATGTGATGAGTCATTGTCAACGATAGTCAAAGAGGACTGAATAGAGAGAGAAGACCTGCTGCGTCTGGGCCGCATGTGACTCAGGTACACGGGCAGCGAGCGACTGTCGGGCAGAGGGGCCGCGAAGTCGGGCTGGCCCAATCCGGGTACATGGGCTAGGAGTAGCAGAGGATCCACTGGACTGTTGACCGGGATTGACTCAGGTACACGGGCGGCGAGTGATTGCCGGGTTGAGGGAGCCGCGGAATCGGGCCGGCCCAATCCGGGTACCCGGTGCGAAGACGGTGGACGCTTTGTCAGTTTCGGCGCAAAACTGACGACCGTTGATTTTGGATCGAACCGTCCTGGAGCGAAGCCGTAGCTTCTACGAAAGCTCCGCATCAGGACAAGTTACCTTTATTTAGGATTTTACTATTTTGCCTTTAGGCCCACAGTCTGTCAGTCGAGTCTGTAAAAATATCCTAAGGGCAGTTTAGTCTTTTCCATTTATTTCAGCGTCTGTAAAAAATCCCCAGGGGTATTTCTGCATTTTACCCATTTATTGGGCTGCCTATAAATAGGCCCCAATAGCCTAGGGTTAGGGCACCCATTTTTTGAAATATCACTTTACCAATTCTGAAATTCGTGGGTCATTTTTCCTTCCTCTCCACTGTTCTTCCGCCGCTGCCGGTGTGTTTATTCCTTATGAGCTGGAATCGCTGTCGCTGCTTCTTCTCTGTTTTTCCCTAGCCAACGTTGCTAGCCGGTTCCCTACGTCGCAGCATCTAGCACGGCTGGATGCCTCCTAGCGGAAGCTAGGCATTTGTGCTGCAGCCCCTACGGCCAGCCAGCGTGGCTGCTAGCAGCAAACCAGCGGCGTGAAGCACACAACTTCAATCCTATCGGCTGAAGCTTCATCACGGCAAGTAGTATATATATATTCATCGTTTCCCGTGCAAAATGTTTTAATTAGTGCAGAAATTGTTTTTTTTGTTTGGCCTATTTTTCTTTGCTGTGAGCACATCAACGTGGTCAGCATGTGCAGTTTAGGACTAGCACAACTGCAGCGTGTGGTGTGATTATGGCTGAAGCAACGCACGCAGCGATCGCTATGCACTGAATGTGTTCGACGGAATGCGGAGACAACAAATGAACATTAATTTCATATCCTCGTTTTGCGTGTATTTACAGTTACGTCGGTGTTGTTAATCCTATGTTTAATCCTTGGTATCACGAGTACTGTAGCAGCGATTTTTTTTCTAAAGCATCAGGGTTCTGTTTCATTCAACGAATCAATCGAAACCATGATTAGTACTAATTACATTTCTCGATTTGCGTGTTAATGAAATATTCATGTGTTGCCTTGTCTTACTTACTGATAGTACTATTTCAATATCTTCCGAAACATCCGATTGCATGTGATGGCATACTGCTAAGAATTAATTTTTCCATGAATATATTTCATCTGTTGATTTAATCTTTGTGCTGTCATTACATCTGTTGGTTCATCTGCTGTCTTGATAGATGATATTGATTCTGGTGTTTTAATATGTGCACTGTTTTATTTCGGTTAGAACATCACAGTTTACCATCTTCATATGTGTTTGTTTGATTAAATGCCTGTGAGTTAATTAATCTGTTGAACCTGCCATTAAGCACTGTGGTGGCATCTTTTCAATTAGGACACCGGTTGTTTTAAGCTAGATTATTTTAAGTACCTGCGATCTGTTTGCTTCAGAGGTTTTTGTTTGTCGAGGTGCGTTGGGTGTTGGGAGCAGGCCATTGATTCGAAAGAATTTTTTAGGCGCCCATTCACCCCCCTCTGGTCGCTACTTTCGGTCCTACAAGTGGTATCAGAGCCTTGTTAGGGTTTTTCCATACCTTAACCGGTTCTAAACCCCAGTAGTGATCATGACGTCTCCTGGCAAGGTCCCGTCCTTGGAAGCTTATGGCTATAATTATTGGAAGACTCGCATGCGAGCCTATCTCATGAGCCAAAGCTCGGACATCTGGGACATTTGCGTTCACGCTACGTTTGTCATATTGCCAGTTGCTGAGCGTGATTCTCCTGGTATCATCGCCCAGCATGTGAACAATAGCAAAGCGGTGAACATTTTGTTTTCTGGTTTGGGTCCCACTGAGTTTGAGCGTGTGAGCCATCTCTCCACTGCGAGAGAGATCTGGGCTACCCTCCAGGCACACCATGAGGGGACAGCTCAGGTCAAGGCTCGGCTCTATCAGACCTACCGGCGTGAGTACGAGAACTTCACACAAAAGCCGGGTGAATCTGTTGAAGCATTGTTTGGTCGTTTTCAGTCGATCATAAACAAGCTTCGGGACAACATGGCTGAGGGTGTTCAGTTGGTCTCAGATCATGAACAGGCGCTCAAGGTTCTTCATACCTTGGACCCAAAGATCTGGGAGATCAAGGTATCCTCTATCATTGAGAGCACTTCTTATGATACCTTGACCATTTCTGATTTGTTTAGCAAGCTGAAGGCCACCGAGGTTGATACCCAGTTGAGATCAAATCTCACTGGCTCTGGATCAAAGTCTCTGGCCCTTGCTACACCTTCTGTTGATCCCTCTTCTGTGAGTTGTGTTGGGTTCTCTTTGATGTCTATCACTGAGGATCAGCTTGAGTCGTTGGGAGATGATGATTTGTGTCTTTTTAACAACCGGGTGCGTCGTGTCTATGATAAGAGGATGTTCAAAAGACACGGCACAAAGACCGGATGCTTTGAGTGTGGTGATCCAGGACACTTCATCGCCGACTGCCCCAAGCGCAATGGCCACAAGAAGGGCACCGGTGGTGGCTTCCACGACTCCGGCAAGCACGACAGCTCCTCCTTCAACAAGGGCAAGCCAAAGACCAGATTCTTCAGAAAGGCCCTGAAGGACTACCGGCGAGGAGAACAAGAAGCGCGACAAGGCCTTCTTCGCTGAGATGGAGAAGAGCTACTCCAAGCGGTCCACATCTTCTTCCTCTTCATCGAGCTCAAGCGATGAGGAGATCATCATCAGGAAGGGGAAGGACAAGGACGATCCAGCAGGCCTTTGCTTCATGGCCTTCGGGGACAGACCGAAGAGCCGCTCACACCAGCGCCGAAGATCCCGCAAGAGTTTCTGCTCAATGGCTCTTGGGGATAAGGAAGAGAAGGGCTCCTCCGATGACTCCGACGACGACGACAATGAAAAGGTATCATCCTATGAACGCGAAATCGTTGATTTACTTGAAAGCAATCGTCAGGAGTTAAAGTATCGGGAAAAACTGCTTAGAGGGGCTAAGAAGAGGATAGATGAGTTAGAGAGTGAGCTTGTCGTGGCCAACGGCAGAATTGAGAGTCTATCTTCTTCTCCTTGCTTGGGTGATAGCAGTGAGTGCCCAAAGTGTGAGGTGCTTCTGTGTGACCTGTCGACTCTGAAGTCCAGGTACACAGAAAGGGTTGATGAGAGGGACGCTTTGGCCACTGAGCTTGAAAGCGCTCAGCTAGAGCTGAAAGATGCTCAAGCCACTGTCGTCGTACCCTGTGCTGATTGCCCATCTCATCTTGCTAGTTTAGCTGAGCTGAAAGTCAAGGGCGATAAGCATCTGGGTGATTTGGAGAGAATGAGAGTTGAGCTTGCGCAGACTAGGCTAGAGCTTGAGACATTGTCAGTTCCACCCACTGTCTGTGAGAACTGTCTGTCTCTTAGAATGGAGTTGATTAAGCTGAAAGCCGAGAAGTCTGTCCAGATAGATAGTGAGTGTGAGACCTGCTTGTCTCAGGTGGAGGTACTAGCTTCTTTGAGAGAGGAGCTAGCTGATTCTCAGAATGAGAACTTTTACCTCCGGTCTATCCTGAGTTGGATCAGTGCAAGAGAGCCACAGCTCGGCATGATGATCCAGCAGTTCAAGAGACAGAATGGGTTTGGGGTAGGTTACACCTATACCAAGGCTGACTTTGAGAGTGCCATTAGCCGGGCAGTGGAGTGGAGTAAAATGACTCCTGAGCAGAGATATCCCAAGACCCATTCCACTGAGTCTTCCCAGGCTTGTCAGCCCAAGGATGGAGTAATCCATGAACAACCCAAAGCTCCACCCAAGAAGCCCATCTGGGTTCCAAAGCCCAAACACCTCCACACTTCTCTTGACTCTCTCCCTGGACCCTCTCAACCCAAGAAGACTACACCGAATACCACTAAGCCCAAGAACCCCAAGCCTCAACCACATCCCAAGAAGCCCACCTATCATTGTGAGTACTGTCAGAGAGACGGGCATCTTGCGGAGTTTTGCTTCAGGAGGAAGCGGGTTGAGAGAGCAGAGCGTGCTCGTGGTGGTCAGGAGCAGTTCTACCAGCAGGGTGGTAGACTGCGTGTTCCTCGACGCGGGGAGAGGCTGGAGGCCAGGCCGCGTCGTGTAGGTGGTGGTAGAGGAGACGGCTTTCATGCCCGTGCTCCAGATGGTGGTGCTCGTTCCGGTAGAGCTCCAGGCCGTTTTGGCTACGGACCTGGACCTCGTGGCCGAGGTTTTAAGCAGAACCGAGGACCGCGCTTTGAGCCGCGTTTTGGTCCAAACTTTTCTGATGATTTCTGCTTTCCGTCTTTTGAGCAGATGGCTCGACACTGGTTTAGCTCTTTTGCTAAACCCGGTGCCGGACCATTTGCTCCCACTTACGACCACTGATTGTGCAGGATCGGGGACTGGAGGACGTTTGGATCATGGACTCAGGATGCTCTCGCCACATGACGGGACATCGCAGATGGTTCTCCAGTCTCACTTCCCCGAGCTCCAAAGAGTACATCACCTTCGGGAACAGTGGTCAAGGGAAAGTAAGTGGCATTGGCTCAATTCGCATTTCAGACCATTTTTCTTTAAAGAACGTTGCTTTGGTTGGAAACTTGAACTTCAATTTGATTTCTGTTTCGCAACTTCTTGAGGATGGTTTGGAGGTGCGGTTTAAGAAGGGCAATTCTTCTGTGTTTGATTCTAGAGGGTCTTTGATTTGTCAGATCTTACCTTTCGGTAAAGTTTTTCGAAATGACTTCTCTAGTTCTTTTGGCCCTTCTCGCTGTTTGATTGCTGGATCCTCTTCTGAGCTCTGGAAGTGGCATAGGAGGTTAGGCCATTTGAGTTTTGACCTGCTAGTCAGGTTGAGCTCTATGGACCTCATCCGAGGATTGCCCAAGCTTAAGATGGAGAAGGATCTAGTTTGCCATCCCTGTCGTCACGGGAAAATGGTTGCCGCTTCTCACTCACCTGTGACTCAGGTGATGACTTCGTATCCGGGCGAGCTGTTACACATGGACACTGTCGGTCCAGCTCGGGTACGCTCAGTCGGTGGGAAGTGGTACGCACTTGTGATTGTTGACGATTTTTCTCGATTCTCGTGGGTTTTCTTTTTGGAGTCTAAGGATGAAACTTTTCATTTTGTTCATGACCTGATTTTGAAGCTGAAGAATGAGAACAATGGTCGGATGCGAGCAATTCGCTCCGACAACGGCTCTGAGTTCAAGAACTCTCAGTTCGTCAGCTTCTGTAGTGATCAGGGTCTTGACCATCAGTTTTCTGCTCCTTACACTCCCCCACAGAATGGCGTTGTGGAACGAAAGAACCGCACGCTAGTCGAGATGGCCAGGACGATGCTCGATGAGCACAGGACTCCTAGGCGCTTTTGGGCTGAAGCCATGAACACGGCTTGCTATCTGGCCAACCGCATTTTTCTTAGAGCTTACCTTAGTAAGACCTCATATGAGTTGCGGTTTGGCAGACAGCCCAAGGTGAGTCACTTGCGAGCATTTGGCTGCAAGTGCTTTGTGCTCAAGAAGGGTGGGCATTTGGACAAGTTTGAGTCTCGTTGCTGGGATGGTGTTTTTCTTGGTTACGCTTTGCATTCTCGAGGCTTCCGTGTTTGGAACCTCGACTCCCAGCAGCTTGTCGAGACTTGCGAGGTTTCTTTTGATGAGTCCTTGCCTTCTTCATCTCCTTCTTTTGAGCTTTCTGGTGATGGTGAGCTCGGAGAGTCCATCTTCGAGGAAGATGAGGATACTCCAGCTGCTGATGAGGGTGGGCCTTCTGCACCTCCTGCAGAACCCACACCTTCTGAGACTTCGACTGAGGACGAGGGCGGACCTCTGATAACTTCTTCCACTTCGATCGAGCCCCCTCAGTCGAGTCCAGAGGTGCCAGCTGCTGACTCCGGTGAGGTGACTTCAGATCACCAGGGATCCCGAGCAGTTCAGCGTGATCACCCCTCAGAGCTCATCATCGGTGATGTGTCTTCAAGAACTTTGCGTTCGTCTGTTGACTCTCTTGCTGTGTTTGCTGAATCTGCTTTTGTTGCATCTTTTGAGCCCAGAGACATTTCTCATGCTCTTTCTGACTCGAACTGGATTAATGCCATGCAAGAAGAGCTTGAGAATTTTGTCCGCAATCGGGTTTGGACTCTAGTAGAGCTGCCACCAGGATGCAACCCCATAGGCACCAAGTGGGTGTTCAAGAACAAGCAAGGTGAAGATGGGGTTGTGGTGCGCAACAAAGCTCGACTAGTTGCCCAGGGTTTCTGCCAAAAGGAAGGTATTGATTTTGAAGAAACTTTCGCCCCTGTTGCCCGTCTTGAGTCCATTCGCATTCTTTTAGCTTTTGCCGCTTCGAAGGGTTTTAAGCTTTTTCAAATGGACGTCAAGAGTGCTTTTCTGAACGGGTACATAGAGGAGGAGGTTTATGTTAGGCAGCCCCCCGGTTTTGAGAACCCCAAGTTTCCTCGACATGTTTTTAAGCTGCAGAAAGCTTTATACGGGTTAAAGCAAGCCCCCAGGGCTTGGTATGACCGGTTAAAGCAGTTTTTGTTGGGGAAGGGATTTGTGATGGGTTCTGTGGATAAGACTCTCTTCTTGCTCAGAGATGCTTCAGATTTTTTAGTCGCTCAGATATACGTGGACGATATTATCTTTGGCGGTACTACTAATGATCTTGTGTCCAAGTTTTCTGAGCAGATGCACAGTGAGTTTGAGATGAGCCTCATGGGTGAGCTCAAGTACTTTCTAGGGCTCCAGATCAAGCAGACCAAGGAAGGCACCTTCATCCACCAGGGTAAGTACACTCGAGACATGTTGAAGAAATTCGACTTTGGTGGAGAGCTGAAGCCTCAGATGACCCCAATGGGTACATCTGGGGGCCTGGACAAGGACGAGAGCAGCGTCAAGGTCAATGAGAGAGAGTTTCGAGGGATGATCGGTTCGCTGCTGTACTTGACAGCGACGAGGCCAGACATACAGTTCGCCGTGGGACTGTGCGCGCGCTTCCAGTCTTCACCACGCGCGTCTCATCGGCAAGCTGTCAAGCGTATCTTCAGGTATCTTACCTATGCGCCTGATCTTGGTCTTTACTATTCAGCATCATCATCTCTTGATTTATCTGGCTTTTCGGACGCTGACTTTGGTGGGTGCCGGTTGGATCGCAAGTCGACTTCCGGTACTTGCCAGTTTCTTGGTTCTTCTCTTGTCTCTTGGTCTTCTCGAAAGCAATCTGGAGTTGCTCTTTCGACCACTGAGGCTGAGTATGTAGCTGCTGCTAGCTGCTGCTCACAGTTGGTTTGGATGATTTCCACTTTGAGAGATTTTGGGTTGTTCTTTCCTACCAGAGTTCCTTTGTTTTGCGACAGCACCAGTGCAATTAGTGTAGGGAAAAACCCATGTCTCCATTCAAAAACCAAACACATTGATGTGTGCTTTCACTTTTTGCGGGATCAATATGAGAAAGGTGTCATTGACCTTGTTCATGTTGATACCCATCATCAGTTGGCTGACATTTTCACCAAACCCCTAGATCAGTCTACTTTTGAGCGTTTACGAGGGGATTTGGGTGTTGTGTATCCTTTTTAGGATATTTTGAGTCAGTTTTCTTTCTTCTTTACTCTTTTCTTGAGTCTTTTTGTGTGTGTTCATATCATACATATTCACATATCACACTTTTGAGTCTGCTTCTGTTATATGATTGAACTGCTTTACTTATTCTAGCTGGTACATGCTTTTGATTACTTGTCAATGATCATGCTTTGTTTCAGTTCGCTTGATATGTCTGATATCTGTCATATGCATGGCTTTTACGCTTTCAACTTGAAAAATGATCACCATTGCTTCTGGTAACTAGCATGTGTAGGCTGAGTGCTTTTGCTATCTGTTACATGCCTTGTAGCTAGTTCATCACATAGATGCAGATATGCAACTTGGACATCTTTATGCTTTAACATGGAAAATGTGCTATAAAAATGATAAAAATCAAAAATGAATGAAAATTCCATGCCTTTTTATGCTTAAGTTGAAAAGATCCAAGTGGGTTTGCCTTGTCGCATTGCATTGTTCTGGACTGCTTGCCATAGCACTTTGGTATGAACCAAGACAGTGTAGTGTATGCCAAGACCAATGTCTTAAGCTTCTGATGGTCCAGTTCTTGCCTAGGCTTGACTTGGTCGGTTAGCATAAGGTTTGACATGCAAATAACCCTTGGCAAAAATGAAAAAGGACAATGAAAAAGCCTGAAAATTAAAAAGACAACAAGTTTGCTGAAGCACTTTGTTTTGGACGAGGCTTATCTTGGTAGATATCAGTTAGCTTCTGCATCTCATACTTTACCTTGCTTGTTAACTGGAAAATGTGGTGATGCCTTTGTTTGCAAAAACTGAAAAATGCGTGCTAAATGACTTTCTTTGGATATCATCTGTTGTACTGATCATGCCATGTGACTTCGACAGTAGTTCTTTTGCTATACTTGTTAGATGTTGTAATTGCAGTCAATCATATCTGAGAAGCATGCTTTCTACACTCCACCCGCACCCCAGTTGCATTCATTGCATATTTTGAGGGGGAGTTGCATTTCAGGGGGAGTCTGCGTCTTAGAGTGCTTGATGAGTTCACTTGTCAACAAGGGGGAGAAATTTTTGGTATAAGAGTTTAAGGGGGAGTTTTGGCTTTCTCTGGGATTTGTTTCAGGGGGAGTTTTTGTCCCGTTTGTCCTTACTCTTTTGATATCCTTGTTGATGTTTCTGGGATTGCACTCGTTTTCGAGTTTTTTACTTTATTCTTCTTCTTCTTTGTTTTCTTGTGTTTTTGTTTTCGTGTTTCCACAGTTGATTGCAGGTACTGAAGAGCAGATGAAGAGAAGTGTTGACAATGCACTCATCAAGGGGGAGATTGAGGAGCCATGCTGAATAGCGTGGGCCTCATGGCTCCAGATGTGATGAGTCATTGTCAACGATAGTCAAAGAGGACTGAATAGAGAGAGAAGACCTGCTGCGTCTGGGCCGCATGTGACTCAGGTACACGGGCAGCGAGCGACTGTCGGGCAGAGGGGCCGCGAAGTCGGGCTGGCCCAATCCGGGTACATGGGCTAGGAGTAGCAGAGGATCCACTGGACTGTTGACCGGGATTGACTCAGGTACACGGGCGGCGAGTGATTGCCGGGTTGAGGGAGCCGCGGAATCGGGCCGGCCCAATCCGGGTACCCGGTGCGAAGACGGTGGACGCTTTGTCAGTTTCGGCGCAAAACTGACGACCGTTGATTTTGGATCGAACCGTCCTGGAGCGAAGCCGTAGCTGCTACGAAAGCTCCGCATCAGGACAAGTTACCTTTATTTAGGATTTTACTATTTTGCCTTTAGGCCCACAGTCTGTCAGTCGAGTCTGTAAAAATATCCTAAGGGCAGTTTAGTCTTTTCCATTTATTTCAGCGTCTGTAAAAAATCCCCAGGGGTATTTCTGCATTTTACCCATTTATTGGGCTGCCTATAAATAGGCCCCAATAGCCTAGGGTTAGGGCACCCATTTTTTGAAATATCACTTTACCAATTCTGAAATTCGTGGGTCATTTTTCCTTCCTCTCCACTGTTCTTCCGCCGCTGCCAGTGTGTTTATTCCTTATGAGCTGGAATCGCTGTCGCTGCTTCTTCTCTGTTTTTCCCTAGCCAACGTTGCTAGCCGGTTCCCTACGTCGCAGCATCTAGCACGGCTGGATGCCTCCTAGCGGAAGCTAGGCATTTGTGCTGCAGCCCCTACGGCCAGCCAGCGTGGCTGCTAGCAGCAAACCAGCGGCGTGAAGCACACAACTTCAATCCTATCGGCTGAAGCTTCATCACGGCAAGTAGTATATATATATTCATCGTTTCCCGTGCAAAATGTTTTAATTAGTGCAGAAATTGTTTTTTTTGTTTGGCCTATTTTTCTTTGCTGTGAGCACATCAACGTGGTCAGCATGTGCAGTTTAGGACTAGCACAACTGCAGCGTGTGGTGTGATTATGGCTGAAGCAACGCACGCAGCGATCGCTATGCACTGAATGTGTTCGACGGAATGCGGAGACAACAAATGAACATTAATTTCATATCCTCGTTTTGCGTGTATTTACAGTTACGTCGGTGTTGTTAATCCTATGTTTAATCCTTGGTATCACGAGTACTGTAGCAGCGATTTTTTTTCTAAAGCATCAGGGTTCTGTTTCATTCAACGAATCAATCGAAACCATGATTAGTACTAATTACATTTCTCGATTTGCGTGTTAATGAAATATTCATGTGTTGCCTTGTCTTACTTACTGATAGTACTATTTCAATATCTTCCGAAACATCCGATTGCATGTGATGGCATACTGCTAAGAATTAATTTTTCCATGAATATATTTCATCTGTTGATTTAATCTTTGTGCTGTCATTACATCTGTTGGTTCATCTGCTGTCTTGATAGATGATATTGATTCTGGTGTTTTAATATGTGCACTGTTTTATTTCGGTTAGAACATCACAGTTTACCATCTTCATATGTGTTTGTTTGATTAAATGCCTGTGAGTTAATTAATCTGTTGAACCTGCCATTAAGCACTGTGGTGGCATCTTTTCAATTAGGACACCGGTTGTTTTAAGCTAGATTATTTTAAGTACCTGCGATCTGTTTGCTTCAGAGGTTTTTGTTTGTCGAGGTGCGTTGGGTGTTGGGAGCAGGCCATTGATTCGAAAGAATTTTTTAGGCGCCCATTCACCCCCCCTCTGGTCGCTACTTTCGGTCCTACATCCGCTCACAAAAATACTTCGAAGCTTATCAACACAGACCGCACACCGAAAATCGAAGATTGAGCGAAGCCTTCGAAGATGCTAAGTCGAAGCCTGTCTCACGGAGCTGAGGGGCTTCGAACAGAGAAAGACTTCGCCAGAGACACAGCCAGAAAAGGTAATAGACCCTGTCAGCTTCGATCAAAAAGCTGTGCAGTAGAAGGTGAAAAGCTGCACAGAAAACTGTAGCTGCAGGGAAGTAGTACTACTTGCAACAGCAAGAACTAGTACTACTAGAATGAAGAACACACCCAGCCGAAGCCTCCAAAACCTCAAAAATCACGGGAAAAACTTGCTATGCTAATGAAATGCAGCCATTTAAAACCTTTGCAGATGCAGCACACAATGAAATAGGGCATTTACTGCAACAATTAAAAGCAAAGCATTAAACACATGAGCAAATGCTTCCTGGCGGCGCAAGCAGGGAACCAAGAGAGGAGAGAGGCAATGCAAGAGACAAAAAGTGACCCAAAAGAGTGGATTTGATTTCAGCACAAAGGGGTGGTCCAAACCCTAGGGATTGGGGTCCTATTTATAGGCAGCCCAACACTAGGAATATTCTACCAGCCCCTTAGGGTTTTTACAGACTCAAAAATAAAAGAAAAGACTCTACTGCCCTTAGGAATTTTTACAGACACGACTGACTGACTGTGGGCCTAGAGTTACAGATGACTTATCCGGAAGCTAAGTTTTCGTAGCGACTACGGCTTCTCTTCTAGACAGTCGGATACAGAATCAATGGTTGTCAGTTTTGCGCTGAAACTGACAAAGCCTCCACCGGCTTTGCACCAGGTACCCGGATTGGGCCGGCCCGACTCCGCAGCTCTCTCAGCCCGCCAATCGCTCACCGCCCGTGTACCTGAGTCAGTCCTGGTCAACAGCGCAGTGGGTCTTCTACTGCTTCTAGCCCATGCACCCGGATTGGGCCAGCCCGACTTCGCAGCCTCCTCTGCCCGACAGTCGCTCGCTGCCCGTGTACCTGAGTCACACGCGGCCCATGAAACAGCAGATCTCCTCTTCTTTTGTCCTCTTTGACTATCGTTGACAATGACTCATCACTTCTGGAGCCATGAGGCCCACGCTATTCAGCATGGCTCCTCAATCTCCCCCTTGATGAGTGCATTGTCAACACTCCTCTTTTCACAGCTCTTCAGCACCTACGAACAAATGTGGAAACACGAAAACAAAACACAAGAAAACAAAGAAGAAGAAAAATAAGGTAAAAGTTTAACCCTAATAACCAAAAGCCAACCAAAAGCAAGAAACGGTCATTATGGTTAACCAAAACGTAAAAAGCTCAAAATGAGTGCGATTTCAGAATAACAAGGATATCAATAGAGTAAGAACTCCCCCTTAAACTCTGATCCCAAATTTTCTCCCCCTTGTTGACAAGTGAACTCATCAAGCACTCAAAAGAGACACAGACTCCCCTTGAAATGCGACTCCCCCTCAAAATATGCAGTAAATGCAACTGGGGTGCAGGTGGAGTGAAGAAAGCATGCTTCTCAGATATGATTGACTGCAGTTACAACGTCTAACAAGTATAGCAAAAGAGATACTGTCTAAGACACATGGCATGATCAGTGCAACATATGATATCTAAAGAAAGTCATTAGCACACATTTTTTAGTTTTGGCAAACAAAAGCATCACCACATTGTCCAGTAAACAAGCAAGGTAAAACATGAGATGCAGAGGCTAACTGATATCTACCAAGATAAGCAATGTCCAAACCAAAGTGCTTCATCAAACTTGTTATCTTTTAAATGTTCAGGCTTTTACAGAATTCCTTTTTCATTTATGCCAAGGGTTATTTGCATGTCAATCCTTATGCTAACCGACCAAGTCAAGCCTAGGCCAGAACTGGACCATCAGAAGCTTAAGACATTGGTCTTGGCATACACTACACTGTCCTAGTTCATACCAAAGTGCTATGGTAAGCAGTCCAGAACAATGTAATGCGACAGAGCAAACCCACTTGGATCTTTTCAAGTTATGCACAAAAAGGCATGGAATTTTCATTGTTCTCGAATTTTCATCATTTTTATAGCACATTTCCATGTTTAAAGCATACACATGTCCAAGTTGCATATCTGCATCTATGTGATGAACTAGCTACAAGGCATGTAACAGATAACAAAAGCACTCAGCCTACACGAGCTATTTACCGGAAGCAATGGTGATCATTTTTCAAGTTTAAAGCATAAAAGCCATGCATATGACGGATATCAGACATATCATTTGAACTGAAGCAAAGCATGATCATCGACAAGTAGTCAAAAGCATGTACAAGCTAGAATAAGTAAAGCAGTTCAATCATATAACAGAAGCATCTCTAAAATGTGATATGTGAATATGCAAGATATGAACACACACAAAAAGACTCAAGAAAAGAGTAAAGAAGAAGGAAAACTGATGCAAAATATCCTAAAAAGGATACACAACACCCAAATCCCCTCGTAAACGCTCAAATGTAGACTGATCTAGGGGTTTGGTGAAAATATCAGCCAACTGATGATGGGTATCAACATGAACAAGGTCAATGACACCTTTCTCATATTGATCCCGCAAGAAGTGAAAGCGCACATCAATATGTTTGGTTTTTGAATGGAGACACGGGTTTTTCCCTACACTAATAGCACTCGTGCTGTCGCAAAACAATGGAACCCTGGTAGGAAAGAACAACCCAAAATCTCGTAGAGTGGAAATCATCCAAACCAATTGTGAGCAGCAGCTACGTACTCAGCCTCTGTGGTCGAAAGAGCAACTCCAGATTGCTTTCGAGAAGACCAAGATACAAGGGAAGAACCGAGAAACTGGCAAGTACCGGAAGTCGACTTGCGATCCAACCGGCACCCACCAAAGTCAGCGTCCGAGAAGCCAGATAAATCAAGAGATGATGATGCTGAATAATAAAGACCAAGATCAGGCGCATAGGTGAGATACCTGAAAATGCGCTTGACAGCCTGCCGGTGAGACGCGCGTGGTGAAGACTGAAAACGCGCACAAAGTCCCACGGCGAACTGTATATCTGGCCTCGTTGCTGTCAAGTACAGCAGTGAACCGATCATCCCTCGAAACTCTCTCTCATTGACCTTGACACTGCTCTCGTCCTTGTCCAGACCCCCAGAAGTGCCCATCGGGGTCATCTGCGGCTTCAATTCACCACCAAAGTCAAATTTCTTAAGCATATCACGAGTGTACTTACCTTGGTGGATGAAGGTGCCGTCCTTGGTCTGCTTGATCTGGAGCCCTAAGAAATACTTGAGCTCACCCATGAAGCTCATCTCAAACTCACTGTGCATCTGCTCAGAAAACTTGGACACAAGAGAATCAGTAGTACCGCCAAAGATAATATCGTCCAAGTAAATCTGAGCAACTAAAAAATCTGAAGCAACTCTGAGCAAAAAGAGAGTTTTGTCCACAGAACCCATCACAAAGCCCTTCCCCAACAAAAATTGCTTTAACCGGTCATACCAAGCTCTGGGGGCTTGCTTCAACCCGTATAAAGCTTTGTGCAATTTAAAAACATGTCGAGGAAACTTCGGGTTCTCAAAACCGGGGGGTTGCCTAACATAAACCTCCTCTTCTATGTACCCGTTCAGAAAAGCACTCTTAACATCCATTTGAAAAAGCTTAAAACCCTTCGAAACAGCAAAAGCTAGAAGAATACGAATGGACTCAAGACGGGCAACAGGAGCGAAGGTTTATTCAAAGTCAATACCTTCCTTCTGGCAATAACCCTGGGCAACTAGTCGAGCCTTGTTGCACACCACAACCCCATCTTCACCTTGTTTGTTTTTGAATACCCACTTGGTGCCTATAGGGTTGCATCCTGGTGGCGGCTCAACTAATGTCCAAACCCGATTGCGGACAAAATTTTCAAGCTCTTCTTGCATAGCATTAATCCAATTTGAATCAGAAAGAGCATGAGAAACATCTCTAGGCTCAAAAGATGCAACAAACGCAGATTCAGCAAACACAGCGAGAGAGGCAGAAGAACGCAAAGTCCTCTCAGTCAAATCACCTATGATGAGCTCTGAGGGATGGTCACGCTGAACTGCTCGGGTTCCCTGGTGATCTGAAGTCACCTCACCGGAGTCAGCAGCTGGCACCTCTGGACTCGACTGAGGGGGCTCGATCGAAGTGGAAGAAGTGATCAGAGGTCCGCCCTCATCATCAGTCGTAGTCTCAGAAGGTGTGGGCTCTGCGGGGGATGCAGAAAGCCCACCCTCATCAGCAGCTGGAGTATCCTCATCTTCCTCAAAGATGGACTCTCCAAGCTCATCATCACCAGAAAGCTCAAAAGAAGGAGTCAAAGAAGGCAAGGACTCATCAAATGAAACCTCACAGGTCTCGACAAGCAGCTGGGATTCGAGGTTCCAAACACGGAAGCCTCGAGAATGCAATGCATAACCAAGAAAAACACCATCTGTTGGCGTAAAAGATTACGCTAACAGGTTTCTGTAGAAAAGAAACTAACAAACGAAGTGTTTGCGAAGCAAACTGTTCTAAGCCTCCGAAAGGATAATAGCTTAGAATAGTTCGAAAGTGTGTATTGATTCACTTGTAATTGGTCCTCATTACAGGGTAAAATGGGGGGTATTTATAGGCTTAAACATTAAGGAAAAGACCTATTTACCCCTCTATTACAACCGACATTAAGGAAACTATTCGGTTTCCTTAATAGGGCTAAAATGGTAAAAAACTAATCTAATAGGATAGAAGATAAGTCTTCCATCTTAGGTGGCAGAAAAGATCCTGAAGGACTTTGGTCCGAAGACATACTTCGAACCAATGCCTGCCTTCGGGCTTCGAACCAGGTTCCATGCACCTTCGAAGATGGCCTTCGGACAATCTTCGAACTGGTTGGCTGTCTTCATTCTGCTTTGGCAATAACCCCGAAGATGAGATATTTTCCCCCAACAGTAGCCCCTCGAATACGCTTCTCCGTTCGACCTGTAACATTAGGAGAGCAGTATACGGAAAGAAAAGATAACCAATCATAGGGGTTATTGATTTTTGTTTTATCTCCGAAATACATGAAGATATGAACTTCAAATCAGTCATAAGATAATTACTTTTCGAACTATCTTAGAACTGACTCAGGAAGTTCGAAAGTCTTTTTAGACTTAGAAAATATAACCGTTAGTTTCTGTTTCTAACGGAGTTATACAAGGCGTTATTTTCGGAGGAAAATAACAGGTGGGAATGCGAAAGGGCAGAGCCCAAACGGTAACAAACGGAAAGTTTAGACTATAAATAAAGGACTCCAGAACTTACTCGATTACCTTTTCACCGCTTGTTCTCAGTCAAAAGCCTTCTGAGCCCTTTGAATTCTTGAACCCTAGCTTTCGAGTTCTTGAACCCTAGTTCCCACTCTCTCAAGTCGATCCAGCAATTGCGATGGCGAAAACCAAAGGCTCTGCACCTCCTTCGACCTTGGCTCGTCAGCAAGCGGCTGCGGCAGCGGCAGCGGCAACAATGGCGGCGACGCCTTCGATGCAGGCGACAACTTCCATGGCGGCAAAGGGAAAAAATCCTCAAATCCCCGATGTCCAAGGTCTGTGCCCACCCTCAACCAAGTACTTGGATCAATCTTTTGAGTTGGGACGGTCTACCTGCAAGAAAGAATCTTTGGCAGTCGCGGCTGGGGGGAATATTAGTAATGGGGTTATGATTCGGAAGCCGGGCAAAGAATTAATTCCATCACCAAGACCCGGAGAAGTTGTAGTGTTCGAAGCTTTTTTTGAAGCGGGCTTGGGCCTCCTGGCTGTGGATTTTTTAGCCGAAGTACTTGACTTGTTTCACGTAACCCTCCCCCAGCTATCTCCGAATGCTGTAGCCAGACTAGCTATCTTCGAGTGGGCACTGAGAGCCGAAGGTTGTGAGGGGAGGGCTGAAATCTTTGCTGCGCTGCATAGAGCGACTTGTCAGCCAAAGACCTTCGTAGGCTCCGGAGGTGAGAAAGTGGTAGTTTCCTTCGGAAGCATCAATTTTAGGCTTCGTGATGAATATGCCCTGCAATTCCCTGCCAAGGCCATCAATGCTAGATGGTACACCGACTGGGTTCTGAGGTGGTTTTATGCTGAAGTTGGAGTGGGTAGTCCTCTGGCTGGTCCCCTCAAGGAAATCCAGTTCCGGAAGGAAGCCTTAGTACAACCCGACGAAGGCCAACTCGAAACTCGCCTCAACTTGCTTCAGAAAATCAGCAAAAGGTTGAGCATGCGGGACTTAGCCGAAGAGTTCATCGGACTTCAAATTCCTCCGTTGATGGCCAACTGGCCTATCGCCTTCGAAGATGACTCGGAAGGCGGTCTTCGCAAGATAAGCTATACTTTGAGCCCTGCAGGTAACTTCGAAACCAATACGCATAGTACATATTTACTTCGAAGAAAGATTAACTTGAATTATTTTTTAGCTTCTTCAGCCCCTATTACTTCAGAGCAAATTGTAAGGGCTTCGGAGAAGATTTTGGGTGCTCCAACTCCGTCAGAAAAAGAATGGCGAATCAAATTAGTCGGAAGTTGGGAGCGTTTTAACAGAGTATGGGGAATGCTGGAGTTGACTCCACCCCCTCTGACGGACTGGGTGCCTCAGGAGAAAGGCCCCAAGAAAAGAGTAGCTGAAGCCGGAGCTTCAGGCTCAGCAAAGACTCCGGTGAAGAAGGTGGCTCGAAAACCTAAGAATCTCGCACCTTTGGATCCTGCTCCTTCAAACTTAAGAACCTCACTTTCTGGTTCTAAAGAGGACGAAGGTATTTTATTAGTAAAATTAATTGATGAAGATGCAACTCAACGAAGTATTCACATTGAAGATACTGCAGGTATTCTGGAGCCTCAAGCCAACATCGAAGAAGTAAGAGCTCCGGATACCCAGGGAGAACAATTCGAAGCCCCTATGGGTGTAGATGAGGCCGAAGTGCCTGCGAACATACTGGAGTCTGGAGATAATGCTGATCAACCAATGACTTCGGTAGTTCAAGAAGATACCACTCAGGCTGGAGTTCCTGTGGATGAAAGTGGAGTCGAAGTCACTATGGCTTCGATTCTCGAAGAAGTAACGAGGACTCTTCAGGACGATGCTCCTGCAGTCCAAGATTTAACGGCTGATTCGGATGAGGACTACACTTTTGATCCTCCGATCAGTCCGGTGCTCGATATTCCAGAGAATGTCGAAGGTAAATTTTGCTTAATTCTTATCAAATTTTGCAAAATTATACAATGTGTAATATTTTTGTTTTTTCAGAGCCTCATGTTGTCGAAGTATCCCTCGAAGATACAATTCAAAGACCTTCGACAACTTCAGGGCCACAACCGGGAATTGCTCTACCGGGGCCTGGAAGAGGAAAAAGACACATCGAGCCTCTCCCTGCTCAAGGATCGACTTCATCTGAGTCAACAGATGAAAGTGAATCGACTGAGGGGAGGCCATCTTCAGAAGTTCCAAGGGCCTCGGAAGAGCCCTCCGGATCTTCGCTAAGCAGAGCTCATCAGAAGGCTTTAGCACTGCTTCCTCTCATAACTCCATTTTTGGAGGAGAAAACCGGACTTGGGACTTTGGTTAAACCTTTGGGTGAAGCCAGTCGCAAAGTCGGGGAAACAGAGCTAGTAGCCCTTTTAAGCAGAGCAAAGGGTTCGGAGCTTAATGTTGCTGTGGAAAGAGCAGCTTATCAGGTATAAAGCATCTTCGAACCAAATAATGAATTATATATGAATAATTTCTTATTCCAGCTTTTCTTTTTTCTTAGCAAGCAGTCTTAGCCCGCGCTGCAGCTTTATCGAGCGAAAACGAAATTGCTCAACTTCGGGAAGAGAACGAGACTCTTCAAAGAAATTTTAACTTCTCCGAAGGTCGAGTAGCTCAGATGGACAATGTAATAATAGCAGAGCGGAGGGCTAGGCAAAGCTTGGAGGCTGCAAAGAAAGAGCTCGAAGCAGAAAGAATTGTGCTTCGAGCGGAGATTGAAAGATTGCGGACGGAGGATGCTGCGAAGGACTCCGCACTTGTAAGGCTACAAGAAGAGGCTGGCCAACTCCGAACTCAAAAGAATGCTTTGACTACGGAGAACGCTAGAATCTCCGGAGTTTTAGCTGAAACAACTTCGGCCAAGGATATGCTTATTGAAGAAAAGGTTAAGTCCGAGAAGGTGGCTTCGGAGGTCATCGAACAAATGTTAGGTGTCTTGGAGTACTTCGGTACTACTGGATCACTACCTTCAGATGACAATGTAACTCTGCTGCGCCGGCTAAAGAGGATCCAAGGAGCAGCGAAGCAAATGAAGACGGCAGGCATACGTTATGGAGAACTCTCCGGACAAGTGTCTGCCCTTGGAATACTTCGCTACTACGAGGATTTAGGGCGAACAATCACTCCGAGCGCAGAGAACTCTATCATCTTCGACGACGACCGACTTCTAAAACCTTCCGAAGGTGTAGCTGCTGCTTGGCGAGCCTTCCAAACTTCGTGGAGAGCCGAAGGTCGATCTGCGATCAAGGCTTGGATTGATGAAGGCCAACGCCAGAAGCAAGTTCGGAGCCAAGCTTCGAGCAGTCAGCCTCCTCCGAACCCGCAGGTTTAGGATTATTTAGGATTTTTTGATTATGTAAAGCTGATGCTTGTAAATATTTATCAATGAAAATCTTGTTTGTCATATTTTTAGGCTTTGCCTCTTATGGAAGATATCGAAGTGTTAGAACTTGACAGCGAACTTCGCTCACTGTGGAACACCTTCGAACTTCTAAAGAGTTATAAACGTCCTCGATTCCTTATCCCTCGAGATGACTCCGGCGTTATTGCGCCCGAAGTAATCAAAGACGTATTGTCTTATATTAAAGAGGAAGATAAAGAGAGCGACGCAAACACCTCGTCTTCTGAAGACACTAATTGGTCCGAAGACGAAGGTGAAGCCCAAAATAAAAGATCTGAAGATCTTAGAAGCTGGGAGAGAAGCCCCGAGCGGCTTCGAACTTGGGCCGAACTTCAACAAGAACTGAAGGATTTTAGAGCTTCGAAGGGGAGAAAGAGAGTTAAACGTAAAGTTCTTAGAACTTCCGATGTTGGAACTAGTCGTTCCACCCCTAGCTCTCGGGACCGAAGAGGTCTCCGATTCCTTCTTGGTATAGATACCAATTTTTCATAATGTAATCTGTAAATACATTTATTTTGATAATGAATGCCGATTTAAAATTGTCTCCATATTACTAGCCCCTCTTTGGGTATAAGCAACTTCGAACTGTATTCAAAGATGGTTATGCGCAAAGAAAAACTTCGGAGTACAATTTTTCCTTGGGGGTTCGGAGCCCCTCTGTCATTTTTAAAGATCTTTTGAAACCTTATGAAATATCTTCGACTATTTGTAGTCAAAAGAATGGTAACTTGGTACCCTTGTTTGCTTTACGAAAGAAATCAATTAAGATAACTTCGAGGACACTTTAGTGTCTTAAGAAATTTGCCACTTTGGACGCATATGAACAGACATTCGAAGCTCATGGCTTAAATGCTGTTTTGCTTTAGCCACCTTCGGCTGTTATTTGCAGAAATCTACCAGCCGGAGCTTGGATTTCGCAGAAATTGTAGCCACCTTCGGCTATTTTTGCAGAAGTCTACCAGCCGGAGCTTGGACTTCGCAGAATTTGGCCACTTGGGCTCTTTTTTGCAAAAGTCTACCAGCCGGAGCTTGGACTTCGCAGAATTTGGCCACTTGGGCTCTTTTTTGCAGAAGTCTACCAGCCGGAGCTTGGACTTCGCAGAATTTGGCCACCTTCGGCTCTTTTTACGGAAGTCTGACAAGCTGCAGCTTGGACTCCGCAGATTTTGGCCACCTTCGGCTCTTTTTACGGAAGTCTACCAACCGAAGCTTGGACTCCGTAGAATGTGGTATTGGCTCTTTTACGGATGCCTACAAGGTATCAGCTTGGGCTCCGGATGGATTTCAGCCACCACACCGGAGGCTTCGACTTTAAGGGTTCGAAGTCCGGAAATACAGCCCTGCTTAATACACTTCCCTCTCGAACGACTTCCGTCCCAGCGCGTCCGCTCGGGAGACTAGGAGCGTCAAGGGGAAGGCAAGCTACAGGGTGTATGCTTTATTAATTTAGAGGTGATTACAAGCGAATTACAAGGAGCCCTTATGCGAAGTATCGCTTTAGGTGCTCCGCATGCCAAGTATGTGCTAACTCTTCACCTTCTAAATTAGCTAATTTAAATGAACCAGGGCGCCCCGAGCGGACGATTAGATATGGACCTTCCCATTTATTGCCTAACTTCCCTGGTGCTATAATGCTTCGTAGAACAAGATGACCCGGTCTTAACTCGCTGAGCTTAACCTTCGGGTCATACCAAGTCTTCGTCTGCTGATGATACTTTGATAAATTGGCTACAGCTCGAAGCCTTGTTTCTTCTGACAAATCTAACGAAGCTTGTCTTTCTTCTTCGATGTCTGGTTCGGTGCTGCGAAGTGATCCTCCTTTGAGCTCCGTTGGAGTCATAGCTTCATCTCCGAATAGTAGTCTGAATGGAGTAAAACCTGTGGACCTTGTTTGCGTAGTCCGAATGGACCACAGAATCTTCGGAAGTTCTTCGGTCCACAGTCCCTTTGATAATCCTACTATTCTTCGATTTAGCCCTGATAAGATATTTCCATTGGCTCGCTCAACTGCTCCATTTGACTGAGGATGTCTCACTGCAGCAAAACATAGTTGAATGCCTAGGTCTTCGCAAAACTTCCTGAAGGGTTCTGCATCGAACTGTGTTCCATTGTCAACTATGAGATATCTAGGCACTCCGAACCGGCAAATAATGTTTTTCCAGAAGAATTTCTGTACATTATTCGAAGTGATAGCTGTTAAGGGCTCTGCTTCGACCCACTTAGAAAAATATTCGATAGCTACCACTGCGAACTTTAAATTTCCCTTTGCTAACGGAAAGGGACCAATTAGATCCATACCCCATCTGGCCATAGGCCATACCGGAGCAATGACTTGAAGAGCTGTTGGTGGGCGATGACTCCGTCGACCCATCCACTGGCATCCTTGACAAGTGCGGACCAAGCTCTCCGCATCAGCTGTTATTGTGGGCCAATAAAGCCCCTGGCGAAGTGTTTTTCCTGCCAGAGCTCTAGGGGCTAAATGACTTCCACAAAGGCCTTCGTGAATTTCTCGAAGAATTTCTTGGCCTTCGGCTTGAGATATACATCGGAGTAGAGGGGAACATACTCCGGCCTTGTATAATATACCGTTGATTAACTGATAGTTTCTTGCTCTGAGCTTTAATCTTGACAATTGGGGCTCTTCGGGCAAATTTGTTCCTCCTTGCAAGAGTTCTATGATTGAATCTTTCCAATCTGCACTAGGAATGCAGAGAATCTCTGCAGAAGCAACTTGTGGCACCGAAGGTATATTGAGCTCCTCATAGAAAGCTTCGTCAGGCACATCCACAGCTCCGGCAGCAGCCTTCGCTAAAATGTCCGCTTGCACGTTTTCAGCTCTTGGTATACTCCGAATGGAAATACCCTTGAAATGTGCTTCGATCTTGCGAATTTCTTCCAAGTACTTTGCAAGCTGTGGATGTTGGACTTGAAAACTTTTGTCTACGTGCCCTGCTACTATCTGAGAATCTGTTTTTATAATTATTCTTGTAGCCCCTAGAGCACGTGCTTTCCGGAGTCCCAATAATATTCCTTCGTACTCCGCTATATTATTGGTAGACTTAAAGTTGAGTATTGCGGAGTACATTGCTCTTTGTCCTGACGGTGAAATTAATACTGCCCCAATGCCTGCTCCGGATGCTTGAAAAGCCCCATCGGAGTAAATAGTCCAAACTCCATCATCTGATTTCTCCGGAGTCAGCTTCGTAGGTGGAGTCCACTCTGCTACGAAGTCTGCTAGAACTTGAGATTTGATAGCTGTCCTTGCCAGGAAAGATATGCCGAAGGGTGCTAGCTCTACTGCCCACTTTCCAATCCTTCCGGTGGAATCTTTGCTTCGGAGCATATCTCCTAAAGGATATGAAGTTGGTACAATTACATTATGAGCCAAAAAATAATGCCTTAGCTTCCTCGAAGCCATTATCAGAGCATAAACGAACTTTTCAAGTTCGGAGTATCTTGTCTTTGCTCCTGACAATGCTTCGGATACAAAATAGACAGGATTTTGGACCAACTTCCCATTGATATCAGCTTCTCTGACAAGGACTGCGCTGACAGCTGAGCCTGTAGCTGCAAGATACAGAAGTAGGGTTTCGTCCGCAATAGGCACCGTAAGTGTAGCAAGATTGCTGAGATAATTTTTAATGTCTTCGAAGCTTCTCTGACACTCCGGTGTCCATGCAAAATCTTCGGACCCTTTCAAAGCTTTAAAGATTGGCAAACTCCTCTCCGCAGACCTTGATAAAAACCTGCTAAGTGCGGCCAGACGTCCAGTCAGCTTTTGCACTTGCTTTAAATTCTCGGGAGGAGCCATCTTCTGCAGCGCAGTTATTTGAGTAGGGCTAGCTTCAATTCCCCTGCTTGAAACTAAGTACCCTAACAACTTTCCAGCCTTAGCTCCGAATATACATTTTTCGGGGTTAAGGCGGATCCCACATGCCCGAAGGCTATTGAATGTTTCTGCTAAGTCTAGGCTATGTTGGTGCTTTAGAGCACTCTTTATTACAATATCATCCATATAGGCCTCCACATTGCGACCTAATTGATGACCTAGAGCCTTAGCAACTAATCTTGAAAAAGTAGCCCCGGCATTTCTTAGGCCGAAGGGCATTCTTACATAACAGAAGACTCCTGAAGGAGTTACAAAGCTCGTCTTGATTTCATCTTCGCGCTTCAACCATATTTGATGATATCCAGAATACGCGTCGAGGAAGCTTAGTAACTCCGAACCTGCAGTGGAGTCAACTAGTTGATCAATTCGGGGCATGGGGTAGGGGTCACGTGGGCACGCTTTATTCAAAGATGTAAAATCAATGCACATGCGCCACTTCCCGGAAGACTTCTTCCTGACGAAGACTGGGTTGGCTAGCCATTCTGTATGGGCCACTTCTCTGATAATCCCAGCCTTCAACAGTTTTTCAACTTCGTCCTTAGCTAGAGCAGCTCTCTCTGCGGACATCTTCCGGAGCCCTTGTCGAACAGGCCGGGCCTTCGGGTTTACAAGCAAGCTGTGCTCAATAATATCCCGATCGACTCCGGTGATATCTTCGTCAGACCAGGCGAAGACATCCAAATTTTCTCCTACAACCTTTTCCAAGGAAGTTGCAACTTCGGGAGGTAAATCTTTACCAAACTGAAAAGTGTACTCTTTACCACCTTTGACAATGATCTTCGTTGCAATTTCTCCTTCGGGACTTGGTCTTGGAAATGACTTCTTTAAAGCTTCGGAGGAGGCTGAAAAAATTTCTCCATTATCTTGGACACTGTTTACTTGCCTCGGATCAAGAGGAGGACCATGACCATATTCTGCTCTCCGAGCTATGGCTTGATCTCCGAAGACTGTCAGAACTCCTGATTGTGTGGGCATCTTCATGCACAAGTAATTGTGATGCGCCACAGCTCCGAACTGATTCAACATGCCTCGGCCAAAGATAACATTATAAGCATACGGGGCATCCACCACATCAAAGATAACTTCTTCAGTTCGGGCTAGTAAACCTTCTCCGAAGGTTACTTCCAGGCCTATCTGGCCAAGTGCATCTAGCGGGGGTCCTGCGAAGCCTTGCAGAGGACGAGCCGCTGGAAGGAGATGCTTCCGGGAAATGCATAACTGATCGAAGGCTTGTACAAATATGATATCTGCCGAGCTACCTCCGTCAATTAGCACCCTTCGAACTTCTGTCCCCGCAATATCAGCAGTAATAACCAATGGATCTGCATGCGGGAACTTGATACCAGCTGCATCCTCCGCAGAGAAAGATATTGGAACATGAGACCACTCCGGCATTGCAGCTGCAGATGACGAAGTTCCAATGTGGCCTACTTCTCGAACGTACTCTCTTCGCTGTCTCTTGGACATGCTTCCGAGGGTACCTCCTCCGGAGATAGGGAGAACTACTCTCTTCCCTCTATCTTGCCCTTCTTCTTGCTTCGGAGGTGGCATAACATTGGCCACCGAAGGATGCCTTGCAGCATCAAGATTTTCTATCCGCGCCACAGCCTGGACCGGCTCCGAGCGCACTGCTGCTGCCGGACATCGGTCGGTACTACCTCGACCCGAAGTTCTCTCCAAGTATTCTCCCCGAAGGGTAAGAATAGCCTTGCAGGTGTCAGTTGCATGGCTTCGGTTCTCTCCATGAATACAGCAAAAAAGGGTCTGGCCCTTGCCAGCCGTTTTCCCTGGCGGCCTCCAGCCGTTGGACTTGTTCCCTGCAGACTGTGGAGCTCTTGGTGCAAACTTCTGCGGGGGTGCAATGTTTAAGACCTCAGAACGAGGGTGCTTTTGCCCTCTTCTTCTATCATGTTGCACTTCGAAGACTGGTTCTTGCGGCTGAGCCGAAGTCTTCACCTCTGCTTTAACTTCTGTCAACACTGTCGAAGTAGCAGTAGTCCTCCGAAGCCAACCTTCTTCCGACTTCGAGTACTCCTCGAAGTACGACATCAACTGTGATACTGTGGTGATGCTCTTCCGATGCAATTTATCTAGAAGGCCTTTATGACTGACGCCTTCCCGAGCTGCATCAACCACCGAAGATATGGACAGCCCCCGAATTTGCGACTTCGTGTGAGCGAAGCGCTTGAAGTACTGCCTCAATGTTTCTCCGGGGAGCTGTTTCACTTGGAAAAGGCTTCCTGTCGACATGGGGGGCACGAAGGTGCCCTGAAAGTTACTTATGAACTTCTTCTTCAACTGTGACCATGAAGTGATTGATCCTGGTTTTAAAGACCAGAACCATCTCAACGCCACTCCTTGAAGGGCTAACGGGAAGCACTTCGCCATAGTTTCTCTGTCTCCGCCACTAGCTTCAATTGCTAGGGCATAAGAACGCGCAAACTCACTGGGATCTTCGTCTCCGGCATACTTGCTAAGCTTCGAAGCTTTGAACCTCGGATCGAAGCGAACCTTCTGAAGCTCGGGATGCAACGGAGATTCATTGTCGTAAGAGGCGTTCTCCGGGGCTTCGGGATAGTCAAGATCGTCGTCTTCGTGCACTTCGGGGATAACTGGGGTGGCTTGAGGGCGAAGCCTGTTCGCAGCCTCCTGTCGCCACCTCGCTACCTCGGCTTGAAGATTGGCCATTTGAGTGGCCATATCTCGAAAGCTATCTTCATCTCCTCCGGAAGGACCTTCCGGGTCTTGAGAACTGGTATGATCAGTTCCAATCGTAATAGAGGGTGGCAGAGTGGCTCCGGGCGGTCGGAGTGTAGAAGGGGTTGGTGGAGAGGTTTCATATCCTCGAGGGATAGAAGCCCCTTGCGGAGTTAGAGGTGGAGGGATAGTCGAAGACCCTCCGACTTCGACTGTGTCGAAGGGTATCTCTCCGGAGATCCGAGAGGACCTCCGAGTGGGATTGCGAGGTGCGCTCCGCTTAGAAGGCATGATGCAAAAGGTTGGTAGAGAACGAAGTTTTTTGGACTAAGTTCCCCACGGACGGCGCCAACTGTTGGCGTAAAAGATTACGCTAACAGGTTTCTGTAGAAAAGAAACTAACAAACGAAGTGTTTGCGAAGCAAACTGTTCTAAGCCTCCGAAAGGATAATAGCTTAGAATAGTTCGAAAGTGTGTATTGATTCACTTGTAATTGGTCCTCATTACAGGGTAAAATGGGGGGTATTTATAGGCTTAAACATTAAGGAAAAGACCTATTTACCCCTCTATTACAACCGACATTAAGGAAACTATTCGGTTTCCTTAATAGGGCTAAAATGGTAAAAAACTAATCTAATAGGATAGAAGATAAGTCTTCCATCTTAGGTGGCAGAAAAGATCCTGAAGGACTTTGGTTCGAAGACATACTTCGAACCAATGCCTGCCTTCGGGCTTCGAACCAGGTTCCATGCACCTTCGAAGATGGCCTTCGGACAATCTTCGAACTGGTTGGCTGTCTTCATTCTGCTTTGGCAATAACCCCGAAGATGAGATATTTTCCCCCAACACCATCCCAGCAACGAGACTCAAACTTGTCCAAGTGCCCTCCCTTCTTGAGCACAAAGCACTTGCAGCCAAACGCTCGCAAGTGGCTCACCTTGGGCTGTCTGCCAAACCGCAACTCATATGATGTCTTACCAAGGTAAGCTCTAAGAAAAATCCGGTTGGCCAGATAGCAAGACGTGTTCATGGCTTCAGCCCAAAAACGCCTAGGAGTCCTGTGCTCATCGAGCATCGTCCTGGCCATCTCGACTAGCGTGCGGTTCTTTCGTTCCACAACGCCATTCTGTGGGGGAGTGTAAGGAGAAGAAAACTGATGGTCCAGACCCTGATCACTACAGAAGCTGACGAACTGAGAGTTCTTGAACTCAGAGCCGTTGTCGGAGCGAATTGCTCGCATCCGACCATTGTTCTCATTCTTCAGCTTCAAAATCAGGTCATGGACAAATTGAAAAGTTTCATCCTTAGACTCCAAAAAGAAAACCCACGAGAATCGAGAAAAGTCGTCAACAATTACAAGTGCATACCACTTCCCACCGACTGAGCGTACCCGAGCTGGACCTACAGTGTCCAAATGTAAAAGCTCGCCCGGATACGATGTCATCACCTGAGTCACATGTGAGTGAGAAGCGGCAACCATTTTCCCATGACGACAGGGATGACAAACCAGATCCTTTTCCATCTTAAGCTTGGGCAATCCTCGGATGAGGTCCATAGAGCTTAACCTGACTAGCAGATCAAAACTCAAGTGACCTAACCTCCTATGCCACTTCCAGAGCTCAGAAGAAGATCCAGCAATCAAACAACGAGAAGGGCCAAAAGAACTAGAGAAGTCAATTCGAAAAACTTTACCGAAGGGTAAAATCTGACAAACCAAAAACCCTCTAGAATCATCCACAGAAGAATTGCCCTTCTTAAAACGCACTTCCAAACCATCCTCAAGAAGTTGCGAAACAGAGATTAAATTAAAGTTCAAATTTTTAACCAAAGCAACATTCTTTAAAGAGAAATGATCTGAAATGCTAATAGAGCCTATGCCACTTACTTTCCCTTGACCGCTGTTCCCGAATGTGATGTATTCTTTGGAGCTCGGGGGAGTGAGACTGGAGAACCATCTGCGATGTCCCCTCATGTGGCGAGAACATCCTGAGTCCATGATCCAAACATCCTCCAGTCCCCGGTCCTGCACAATCAGTGTCTGTAAGTGGGAGCAAATGGTCCGGCACCAGGTTTAGCAAAAGAGCTAAACCAGTGTCGAGCCATCTGCTCAAAAGATGGAAAGCGAAAACCATCAAAAGAGGTTGGACCAAAACACGGCTCAAAGCGCGGTCCTCGGTTCTGCCTAACCCTACGGCCACGAGGTCCAGAACCGTAGCCAACTCGGTCTGGAACTCTGCCGGAACGAACACCACCAACTGGAGCACGGGCAAGAAAACCGTCTCCTCTACCACCACCTACACGACGCGGCCTGGCCTCCAGCCTCTCCCCGCACCGAGGAACACGCAGTCTACCACCCTGCTGGTAGAACTGCTCCTGATCACTACGAGCCCTCTCTGCTCTCTCAACCCGCTTCCTCCTGAAGCAAAACTCCGCAAGATGCCCGTCTCTCTGACAGTACTCACAATGATAGGTAGGCTTCTTGGGATGTGGTTGAGGCTTGGGGTTCTTGGGCTTGATGGTGATTGGTGTTGTCTTCTTGGGCTGAGAGGGTCCAGGAAAAGAGTCAAGTGAAGTGTGGAGATTTTTGGGCTTTGGGACCCAGATAGGCTTCATGGGTGGAGCTTTAGGTGGTTCATGAATCACTCCATCCTTGGGCTGACAAGCCTGGGAGGTCTCAGTGGAGTGAGTCTTGGGATATCTCTGCTCAGGAGTCATTTTACTCCACTCCACTGCCCGGCTAATGGCACTCTCAAAGTCAGCCTTGGTGTAGGTGTAACCTACCCCAAACCCATCCTGCCTCTTGAACTGCTGGATCATCATGCCGAGCTGTGGCTCTCTGGCACTGATCCAACTCAGGATAGAACGGAGGTAAAAGTTCTCATTCTGAGAATCTGCTAGCTCCTCTCTCAAGGAAGCTAGAACCTCCACCTGAGACAAGCAGGTCTCACACTCACTTTCTACTTGGACAGACTTTTCGGCTTTCAGCTTAATCAACTCCATTCTAAGAGACAGGCAGTTCTCACAGACAGTGGGTGGAACTGACAGTGTCTCAAGCTCTAGCCTAGTCTGGGCAAGCTCAGCTCTCAACCTCTCTAAATCACCCAAATGCTCATCGCCCTTGGATTTCAGCTCAGCTAAGGCAACTAGATGAGATGGGCAATCAACACAGGGTGCGACGACAGTGGCTTGAGCATCTTTCAGCTCCAGCTGAGCGCTTTCAAGCTCAGTGGCCAAAGCGTCCCTCTCATCAACCCTTTCTGTGTACCTGGACTTCAGAGTCGACAGATCACACAGAAGCACCTCACACTTCGGGCACTCACTGCTATCACCCAAGCAAGGGGAAGAAGATAGACTTTCTATTCTACCGTTGGCCACGGCAAGCTCACTCTCTAACTCGTCTATCCTTTTCTTAGCCCCCCTAAGCAGTTTCTCCCGATACTTCAACTCCTGACGATTGCTCTCAAGTAAATCAACAATTTCACGCTCATAAGATGATACCTTGCTGTCGTCGTCGTCGGAGTCGTCGGAGGAGCTCTTTTCTTCTCTATCCCCAAGAGCCATTGAGCAGAAGCTCTTGCGGGATCTTCGACGCTGGTGTGAGCGGCTCTTCGGCTTGTCTCCGAAGGCCATGAAGCAAAGGCCCGCCGGATCGTCCTTGTCCTTCCCCTTCCTGATGGCGATCTCCTCATCGCTTGAGCTTGATGAAGAGGAAGAAGACGTGGACTGCTTGGAGTAGCTCTTCTCCATCTCGGCGAAGAAGGCCTTGTCGCGCTTCTTGTTCTCTCGCCGGTAGTCCTTCAGGGCCTTCTTGAAGAAGCGAGTCTTCGGCTTGCCCTTGTTGAAGGAGGGGCTCTCATGCTTGCCGGAGTCGTGGAAGCTGCCACCGGTGCCCTTCTTGTATCCATTTCGCTTGGGGCAGTCGGCGATGAAGTGTCCTGGATCACCACATTCAAAGCATCCGGATTTTGTGCCGTGTCTTTTGAACATTCTCTTATCATAGACACGACGCACCCGGTTGTTAAAGAGACACAAATCATCATCTCCCAAAAACTCAAGCTGGTCCTCAGTGATAGACATCAAAGAGAACCCAGCACAGCTCACAGCAGAGGGATCAACTGAAGGTGCAGCAAGGGCCAGGGATTTTGATCCAGAGCCAGTGAGATTTGATCTCAACTGGATATCTACCTCAGTGGCCTTCAGCTTGCTAAACAACTCAGAAATGGTCAAGGTATCGTAAGAAGTGCTCTCAACGATAGAGGATACCTTGATCTCCCAGATCTTTGGGTCCAAGGTATGGAGAACCTTGAGCGCCTGCTCATGATCTGAGACTAACTGAGCACCCTCAGCCTTGTTGTCCCGAAGCTTGTTAATGATCGACTGAAAGCGACCAAACAAAGCCTCAACAGATTCACCCGGCTTCTGTGTGAAGTTCTCATATTCACGCCGGTAGGTCTGATAGAGCCGAGCCTTGACCTGTGTTGTTCCCTCATGGTGTGCCTTGAGGGTAGCCCAGATCTCTCTCGCAGTGGAGAGATGACTCACACGCTCAAACTCAGTGGGACCTAAGCCAGAAAACAGAATGTTCACAGCCTTACTGTTGCTCAGATGCTGAGCAATGATACCAGCAGTACCTTGCTCAGTAACTGGCAAAATGACAAACGTGGTGTGAACGCAAATGTCCCATATGTCCGAACCCTGGCTCATGAGATAGGCTCGCATGCGAGTCTTCCAATAATTATAGCCATAGGCTTCCAAGGACGGGACCTTGCCGGGAGACGTCATGATCACTACTGGGGTTTAGAACCGGTTAAGGTATGGAAAAACCCTAACCTCGCTCTGATACCACTTGTAGGACCGAAAGTAGCGACCAGAGGGGGGGTGAATGGGCGCCTTAAAAATTCTTTCGAATCAATGGCCTGTTCCCAATACCCAACGCACCTCAAAAGACTACGCAGCAAAAAATGAACAGAAGGCCTAAGTCTAAAGGTTTCTAACCTAGAAAACAGTGTAATACTAAAGTAGAGCAACTAGGCAGATGAACAAGGTGTAACAGGCCTAAACTTCTCAATGAAATGATCTAAGTATGTGTAAGATGAAAAGAGAAGTTACTGTCCAAATTTGTCTCCTGATCGGAATTTGGCGAAGCCCCCTTCGCACGTCGAGGTCTGCTTCGGAGGTTGGTGACGGAGCCTGTCCGAGATGCCGAAGGTGTCACGGTCTAGCCTAGTTCTAAGTGGCAAGTTGCGAAGTGTACTTCGGAGCGCAGTATGACAATGCCGGAGCCTGGTTCGAAGTATGTACTTCGAAGACAAGGCTTCGAACACAGCTTCGAACCAAGAGCTTCGGAGCAAGGTGACAGAGTCGGAGTCTGCTTCGAAGTGTGCACTTCGAAGACAAAACTTCGAACACAACTTTGAACCGAAAGCTTCGAAGCAAAACCTTCGAACAGAAAGCTTCGAACACAACACACAAAAGGACAACCTTCGAACAAATAAGCGAAGTCTGTCACACGACAGAAAATCAAGTCCGAAGCCTACACTCTATCTTCGAACAGGGAAAGCTTCGGAAGGAGAATCGAAGGTTGACACGCCACAAGGAAATCAAATCGAAGTCTATTAGAAATGACAAGCTTCGAACCCAACTTCGAAGCCTATTGAAGTGTGGACTTCGAACAGCTAAATTCGGAGTATGTTGTTCGAAGTATGCGATGCTGTCCGCTCACAAAAATACTTCGAAGCTTATCAACACAGACCGCACACCGAAAATCGAAGATTGAGCGAAGCCTTCGAAGATGCTAAGTCGAAGCCTGTCTCACGGAGCTGAGGGGCTTCGAACAGAGAAAGACTTCGCCAGAGACACAACCAGAAAAGGTAATAGACCCTGTCAGCTTCGATCAAAAAGCTGTGCAGTAGAAGGTGAAAAGCTGCACAGAAAACTGTAGCTGTAGGGAAGTAGTACTACTTGCAACAGCAAGAACTAGTACTACTAGAATGAAGAACACACCCAGCCGAAGCCTCCAAAACCTCAAAAATCACGGGAAAAACTTGCTATGCTAATGAAATGCAGCCATTTAAAACCTTTGCAGATGCAGCACACAATGAAATAGGGCATTTACTGCAACATTAAAAGCAAAGCATTAAACACAGGAGCAAATGCTTCCTGGCGGCGCAAGCAGGGAACCAAGAGAGGAGAGAGGCAATGCAAGAGACAAAAAGTGACCCAAAAGAGTGGATTTGATTTCAGCACAAAGGGGTGGTCCAAACCCTAGGGATTGGGGTCCTATTTATAGGCAGCCCAACACTAGGAATATTCTACCAGCCCCTTAGGGTTTTTACAGACTCAAAAATAAAAGAAAAGACTCTACTGACCTTAGGAATTTTTACAGACACGACTGACTGACTGTGGGCCTAGAGTTACAGATGACTTATCCGGAAGCTAAGTTTTCGTAGCGACTACGGCTTCTCTTCTGGACAGTCAGATACAGAATCAATGGTTGTCAGTTTTGCACTGAAACTGACAAAGCCTCCACCGGCTTTGCACCAGGTACCCGGATTGGGCCGGCCCGACTCCGCAGCTCTCTCAGCCCGGCAATCGCTCACCGCCCGTGTACCTGAGTCAGTCATGGTCAACAGCCCAGTGGGTCTTCTACTGCTTCTGGCCCATGCACCCGGATTGGGCCAGCCCGACTTCGCAGCCTCCTCTGCCCGACAGTCGCTCGCTGCCCGTGTACCAGAGTCACACGCGGCCCATGAAACAGCAGATCTCCTCTTCTTTTGTCCTCTTTGACTATCGTTGACAATGACTCATCACTTCTGGAGCCATGAGGCCCACGCTATTCAGCATGGCTCCTCAAGGTGGAGTGTAAAAAGCATGCTTCTTAGATATGATTGACTGCTATTACAACATCTAATAGATATAGCAAAAGATATATTGTCTAAGATACATGACATGATCAGTGCAATAGATGATATCTAAAGAGAGTCATTAGCACGCATTTTTCGATTTTTGCAAACAAAAGCATCACCACATTTTCTAGTTGACAAGCAAAGTAAAGCATGAGATGAAAAAGCTAACTGATATCTACCAAGAGAAGCATTGTCCATAGCAAAGTGTTTCAGCAAACTTGTCATCTTTTTAAAAATTTTCATACTTTTATTTTTCCTTTTTATTTTATTTCTTTTTCATTTATGCCAGGGGTTATTTGCATGTCAAACCTTATGCTAACCGACCAAGTCAAGCCTAGGCCAGAATTGGACCATCCGAAGCTTAAGACATTGGTCTTGGCATACATTACACCATCCTAGTTCATACCAAAGTGCTATGGTAAGCAGTCTGGAACAATGCAATGCGATAAAGCAAACCCACCTGGATCTTTTCTAATAATCATAAAAATGCATAAATTTCATTTTTCTAAATTTTTATCATTTTATAACGCATTTTTCATGTTTCAAGCATATAGATGTCCAAGTTGCATATCTGCATCTAAGTAAGGATCTAGCTACCAGTCATGTAAAAGATAGTGAAAGCATTCAGCCTACACATGCTAGTTACCAGAAGCAATGGTGATTATTTTTCAATTTTAAAGCATAAAAGCCATGCATATGACAAATATCAGATATATCATGTGAACTGAAATAGAACATGATCATCGACAAGTAATCAAAAAACATATACTAGCTAGAGAAAGTAAAGCAGATTAATCATATAACAGAAACAAGCTCAAAACATGATTGATGATTATGCATGATATGAACGCACACAAAAAGACTCAATAAAAAATAATGAAGAAAGAAAAACTGACTCAAAGTATCCTAAAAAAGATACACGACTCCCAAATCCCCTCGCAAACGCTCAAAAGTAGACTGATATAGGGATTTGGTAAAAATGTCAGCCAACTACTGATGGGTATCAACATGAACAAGATCAATGACCCTTTTCTTATATTGATTCCTCATAAAGTGAAAGCGCACATCAATATGTTTGGTTTTTGAATGAAGACATGGGTTTTTCCCTACACTAATTGCACTAGTGCTATCACAAAACAAAGGAACTCTGGAAGGGAAGAACAACCCAAAATCCCGCAAAGTAGAAATCATCCAGACCAATTGTGAGCAGCAGCTACATACTTAGCCTCAGTAGTAGAAAGTGCAACACCAGATTGTTTTCGAGAAGACCAAGAAACAAGCGAAGAACCAAGAAGCTGGCAAGTACCGGAAGTCGACTTGCGATCTAGCTGGGACCCACCAAAATCAGCGTCGGAAAAACTAGCTAAATCAAGAGACGATGATGCAGAATAAAAAAGACCTAAATCAGGAGCGTAAGTAAGATACCTGAAAATACGCTTCACAGCCTGCCGGTGAGATGGGCGTTGTGAAGACTAAAAACGCGCGCATGCACCCATGGCAAACTGAATGTCTGGTCTCATCACAGTCAAGTATAGCAGCGATCCGATCATCCCTCGATACTCTCTATCGTTTACCTTGACGCCGTTATCGTCCTTGTCCAGACCTCGAGATGTACCCATTGGGGTCATCTGTGGCTTTAGCTCTCCACCAAAGTCAAATTTCTTTAGCATGTCTCGTGTGTACTTACCCTGGTGGATGAAAATGCCGTTCTTGGTCTGCTTGATCTGAAGACCTAAAAAGTACTTGAGTTCTCCCATGAGACTCATCTCAAACTCGCTATGCATCTTCTCAAAAAACTTGGACACAAGCTCATTAGTAGAACCACCAAAAATAATATCATCCACATAAATCTGAGCAACCAATAAGTCTACGCCATCTCTAAGGAAGAAAAGAGTCTTGTCAACAGAGCCCGTCACAAAACCTTTCTGCAACAAAAACTGCTTTAGGCGATCATACCAAGCCCTAGAGGCTTGCTTCAGACCGTATAAATCCTTCTGCAACTTGAAAACATGTCGAGGAAACTTAGGGTTCTCAAAACCGGGGGATGCTTAACATATACCTCCTCCTCTATATACCCATTTAGAAAAGAACTCTTGACATCCATTTGATAAAGTTTAAAACCTTTAGAAGCAGCAAAGGCCAAAACAATACGAATGGAGTCAAGACGAGCAACAGGGGCGAAGGTCTCCTCAAAATCAATACCTTCTTTTTGGCAAAAACCATGTGCCACTAGTCGAGCTTGGTTGCACACCACAACTCCATCTTCACCTTGTTTGTTCTTAAACACCCGCTTGGTGCCCATGGTGTTGCATCCAGGTGGCAGCTCAAGTAGTGTCCAAACCCGATTGAGAACAAAATTTTCAAGCTCTTCTTGCATGACGTTTATCCAATTTGAATCAGAAAGAGCTTGAGAAACATCTCTGGGCTCAAAAGTAGCAACAAATGCAAACTCAACAAACATAGCAAGAGAACCAACTAAAGACCATAAGGATCTCTCCGTAAGATCACCGATGATGAGCTTTGAAGGGTGATCACGCTGAACTGCTTGGGATCCTAGGTGACCTAAAGTCACCTCACCAGAGTCAGCAACTGGCTCCTCTAGACTTGGCTGAGAGGTCATCTCACCGGAGTCAGCACCTGGCACCTCTAGACTCAGCCGAGGAGGCTCGATCAAAGTAGAAGGAGTGATCAGAGGCCCATCCTCATCCTTAGTCGAACTCTCAGAAGGTGTGGGGTCTACAGGCGGTGCAGATGACCCACCCTCATCATCAGCAGGAGTGTCATCATCTTCCTCGAAGATGGACTCTCCAAGCTCATCATCTCCATAAAGCTCAAAAGAGGGAGTTGTTGAAGGCATGTACTCATCAAAAGAAACCTCACAAGTCTCAACATGCTGCTGAGAGTCTAGGTTCCAAACACGAAATCCTTGAGAATGCAAAGCATAACCAAGAAAGACTCCATCCCAGCAACGAGACTCAAACTTGTCCAAATTCCCTCCCTTCTTAAGCACAAAGCACTTGCATCCAAAAGCTCGCAAGTGGCTCACCATGGGCTGCCTGCCAAACCGCAACTCATATGATGTCTTACCTAAGTAAGCTCTAAGAAAAATGCGGTTGACTAGATAGCAAGTTGTGTTCATTGCTTCAGCCCAAAAGTGCCTAGGAGTCCTATGCTCATCAAGCATCGTCCTGGCCATCTCGACTAGTGTGCGGTTCTTTCGTTCCACAACGCCGTTCTGTGGGGGAGTTTAAGGAGAAGAGAACTGATGATCAAGACCCTGATCACTACAGAAGCTGACAAATTGAGAGTTCTTAAACTCAGAGCTATTATCCGAACGAATTGCTCGCATTAGACCATTGTTCTCCTTCTTTAGCTTGAAAATCAGGTCATAAACATACTAAAAAGTCTCATCCTTAGACTCTAGAAAGTAAACCCACGAGAATCGAGAAAAATCGTCAACTATCACAAGGGCGTACCACTTCCCACCGACTGAGCGTACTCGAGCTAGAACTACTATGTCCATGTGCAACAACTATCCCGGGTACAAAGTCATCACCTGAGTCACAGGTGCGTGAGAAGCGGCAACCATTTTCCCAATCCGACATTGATGACACACTAGATCCTTCTCCACCTTAAGCTTAGGCAATCCTCGGATAAGGTCCATAGAACTCAATCTGACAAGCAGATCAAAACTCAAATGACCTAGCCTTCTATGCCACATCCAAAGCTCAGAGGAGGATCCGGCCATCAGATAGCGAGAAGGGCTAGAAGAATTAGAGAAATCAATACGAAAAACCTTACCGAAGGGTAAGATCTGGAAAACTAAAGATCCTCTAGAATCAACAACAAATGACATGCCCTTCTTAAAGTGCACTTCTAAACCATCCTCAAGAAGTTGCGAAACAGAAATTAGATTAAAGTCCAGATTTCCAACTAAAACAACATTCTTCAAAGAGAAATAATCAGAAATACGAATCGACCCAATACCTTGTACCTTCCCTTGACCAGTGTTCCTGAAAGTGATGTATTCCTTGGAGCTCGGGGGAGTGAGGTTGGAGAACCATCTGCGGTGTCCCGTCATGTGGAGAGAACATCCTGAATCCATGATCCACACGTCCTCTAGTCCTCGATCCTGCAAGATCAATGGTCATGAGTGGGAGCAAATGATCGAACACTAGGTTTTGCAAAGGTGCTAAACCAGTGTCGAGCCATCTGCTCGTAAGTAGGAAAGCAGAAGGAATCATATGAGTCTGGACCAAAACGCGGCTCAAAGTGCGGTCCTCTGTTCTGCCTAAAATCACGGCCACGAGGTCCAAAACCGTATCCATAATGATCTGGAACTCTGCCGGAACGAAAACAACCCTCTGAAGCACGATCATAAAAACCGTCTCCTCTACCACCACCTACACGACGTGGCCTGGCCTCTAGCCTCTCTCTACGTCGAGGAACTCTCTGTCTACCACCCTACTGGTAGAACTGCTCCTGCCCACCTCGAGCTCTCTCTGCTCGCTCAACCCGATTCCTCCTAAAGCAAAACTGCTCAAGATGCCCGTCTCTCTAACAAACTCACAATGATAGGTAGGCTTCTTGGGATGTGGTTGAGGCTTGGGATTCTTAGGCTTGGTGGTGTTGGGTGTAGCTTCTTTGGTGTGAGAGGGTCCAGGTAAAGAATCAAGAGAAGTGTGGAGAGGTTTAGGCTTTGGAACCCAGATTTGCTTCTTAGGTGGAGCTTTAGGTTGTTCTTGGAACACTCCATCCTTAGGCTGACTATACTTAAAGGACTCAGTGGAGTGAGTCTTGGGATATCTCTGTTCAGGAGTCATCTTACTCCACTCCACTACTCGGCTAATGGCACTCTCAAAATCAGCCTTGGTATAGGTGTAACCTACCCCAAACCCATCCTATCTCTTGAACTGCTGGATCATCATGCCAAGCTGTGGCTCTTTGGCACTAATCCAACTCAGGATCTGACGGAGGTATAAGTTCTCGTTCTGAACATTAGCTAGCTCCTCTCTCAAGGAAGCTAACACCTCCACCTAAGACAAGCAGATCTCACACTCTTTATCAACTTCGACAGACATCTCGGCTTTTAGCTTGATCAACTCCATTCTCATGGACAAGCAGTTCTCACAAACAGTGGGTGGAACTGACAAGGTCTCAAGCTCTAGCTTAGTCTGCTCCAACTCAGCTCTCACTCCAGCTAACTCGCTCAACTGCTCCAACTCACTACTATCACCCAAGCAAGGGGAAGACGATAGACTCTCAATCCTGCCATTCGCCATGGCAAGCTCACTCTCAAGCTCATCTATCCTCTTCTTAGCGCCTCTAAGTAGTTTCTCCCAATACTTCAACTCTTGACGGTTCTGTTCTAGTAAATTAACAACTTCTTGTTCATAGGAAGATACCTTCTCATCGTCGTCGTCGTCGGAGTCGTCGGAGGAGCCCTTTTCTTCCTTATCCCCAAGAGCCATTGAACAGAAGCTCTTGTGGGGTCTTCGGCTGTGACGCGAGAGACTCTTCGGCTTGTCCCCGAAGGCCATGATGCAGAGGCCCACTAGATCATCCCTGTCCTTCCCCTTCCTGATCACGATCTCTTCATCACTTGAACTAGAAGATGAGGATGAAGACGAGGATCTCTTGGAGTAGCTTTTATCCATCTCGGCGAAGAAGGCCTTGTCTCACTTCTTGTTCTCATGCCTGTAGTCCTTCAAAGCCTTTCGAAAGAATCTTGTCTTGGGCTTGCCCTTTGTGGAAGTAGAGTTGTCGTACTTGCCAGAGTCGTAGGAGTTGCCGCCGGTTCCCTTCTTGTAATTCTTCCGCTTGGGGCAGTCGGCGATGAAATGATCTAGATCACCACACTCAAAGCATCCGGATTTTGTGCCGTGTCTTTTTACCATTCGTTTATCATAGACACGTCGCACCCGGTTGTTAAACAAACACATATCATCATCTCCTAGCGAATCAAGCTATTCCTCGGAGATAGACATCAAAGAAAAAGCAGTACAACTCAAGGCAGTAGGATCAGCAGACGGTGTCGCAAGTGCCAGAGTCTTTGAGCCAGAACAAGTGAGATTTGATCTCAACTGGATATCGACCTCTGAGGCCTTGAGCTTACTAAAAAGCTCTGTGACAGTCAAGGTATCATAGGAAGCGCTATCAACAATAGAAGAAACCTTGATCTCCTAGATCTTAGGGTCCAAGGTATGGAGAACCTTAAGCGCATGTTCATGATCTGAGACCAGCTGATCACGCTCAGCCTTGTTGACGTGAAGCTTGTTAATGATCGATTGAAAACGACCAAACAAAGACTCAACAGTCTAACCTGGCTTCTGTGAGAAATTTTCATACTCACGCTGGTAGGTCTGATAGAGCCTAGCCTTGACCTGAGCTGTCCCCTCATGGTGTGCCTGGAGGGTAGGCCAGATCTCTCGAGCAGTGGTGAGATGGCTAACACGCTCAAACTCACTAGGACCTAGACTAGAGAATAAAATGTTCACCGCTTTACTATTGTTTTGATGTTGGGCAATTACATCAGCAGCAGTACCCTCAGCAAGAGGTACTATGGTGAAAGTAGGGTGAACACAAATCTCCCATATGTCCGAGCTCTGGCTCATAAGATAGGCTCGCATGCGAGTCTTCCAATAAGTTTAGTCGAAAGCTTCAAGGGACGGGATTTCGCCAGAAGACGTCATGATCGCTACCTTGGTTTAGAACCGATTAAGGTAAGAGGAAACCCTAACCTTGCACTGATACCACTTGTAGGACCAAAAGTAGCGACCAGAGGGGGGTGAATGGGCGCCTAAAAATTTCTTGCTAAACTATATCCTAATCCCAACACCCAAACGAACTTAACCAGACAAATAATATTAGCAAAGAAAATTACTGGAACTAAAGTTGTCTAGCCTAAATATGACAGGTGTCCTAATTAAAATGATATTAAAGATAAACTAAATAAAAATACTGCAGTAAAATAAAAACACTTAGATATATCACGAAATATTTGTATTGTAGTATATAAATAAAATACTAATCAAATGAATAAAACTTGGATCATTTAAAAATTAATTCAGAAATAAACCTAAATATTGCACGTAAAAACTAGAATAAAAAATTACTGCTCATCAAGCATCGTCCTGGCCATCTCGACTAGTGTGCGGTTCTTTCATTCCACAACGCCATTCTGTTGGGGAGTGTAAGGAGCAGAGAACTGATGATCAAGACCTTGATCACTACAGAAGCTGACAAATTGAGAGTTCTTAAACTCAGAGCTATTGTCCGAATGAATTGTTCGCATCAGACCATTGTTCTCGTTCTTCAGCTTCAAAATCAGGTCATGAACATACTAAAAAGTCTCATCCTTAGACTCTAGAAAGTAAACCCACGAGAATCGAGAAAAATCGTCAACTATCACAAGGGCGTACCACTTCCCACCGACTGAGTGTACTCGAGCTGGACCTACTATATCCATGTGCAGCAACTCTCCCGGGTACGAAGTCATCACCTGAGTCACAGGTGCGTGAGAAGCAGCAACCATTTTCCCATGACGACATGGATGACACACTAGATCCTTCTCCACCTTAAGCTTAGGCAATCCTCGGATAAGGTCCATAGAACTCAATCTGACAAGCAGATCAAAACTCAAATGACCTAGCCTTCTATGCCACTTCCAAAGCTCAGAGGAGGATCCAGCCATCAGATAGCGAGAAGGGCCAGTGCCTTCTATGCCACTTCCAAAGCTCAAAGGAGGATCCGGCCATCAGATAGCGAGAAGGGCCAAAAGAACTAGAGAAATCAATATGAAAAACCTTACCGAAGGGTAAGATCCGGCAAACTAAAGATCCTATAGAATCAACAACAGAATACATGCCCTTCTTAAAGCGCACTTCTAAACCATCCTCAAGAAGTTGCGAAACAGAAATTAGATTAAAGTTCAGATTTCCAACTAAAGCAACATTCTTCTAAGAGAAATAATCAGAAATACGAATCGACCCAATACCTTGTACCTTCCCTTGACCACTGTTCCCGAAAGTGATGTATTCCTTGGAGCTCGGGGGAGTGAGGCTCGAGAACCATCTGCGGTGTCCCGTCATGTGGCGAGAACATCCTGAATCCATGATCCACACGTCCTCCAGTCCTCGATCCTGCAAGATCAATGGTCATGAGTGGGAGCAAACGGTCGAACACCAGGATTAGCAAAGGTGCTAAACTAGTGTTGAGCCATCTGCTCGTAAGTAGGAAAGCAGAAGGAATCATATGAGTCTGGACCAAAACGTGGCTCAAAGCGCGGTCCTCTATTTTGCCTAAAATCACGACCATGAGGTCCAAAACCATATCCATAACGATCTGGAACTCTGCCGGAACGAAAACCACCCTCCGGAACACGATCATAAAAACCGTCTCTCTGCTAGCTCAACCCGCTTCCTCCTGAAGCAAAACTCCTCAAGATGCCCATCTCTCTGACAAAACTCACAGTGATAGGTAGGCTTCTTGGGATGTGGTTGAGGCTTGGGATTCTTAGGCTTGGTGGTGTTTAGAACCGATTTTTCCAGTCTTCCAATAAGTGTAGCCGAAAGCTTCAAGGGATGGGATTTTGCCAGAAGACGTCATGATCGCTACCTAGGTTTAGAACCGATTAAGGTAAGAGAAAACCCTAACCTTGCTCTGGTACAACTTGTAGGACCAAAAGTAGCGACCAGAAGGGGGGTGAATGGGCGCCTAAAAATGTCTTGCTAAACTATATCCTAATCCCAACACCCAAATGAACTTAACCAGACAAATAATATTAGCAAAGAAAATTACTGGAACTAAAGTTGTCTAGCCTAAAAATGACCGGTGTCCTAATTAAAATGATATTAAAGATAAACTAAATAAAAATACTGGAGGAAAATAAAAACACTTAGATATATCGCGAAATATTTATATTGTAGTCTAGAAATAAAATACTAATCAAATGAATAAAACTTGGATCATTTAAAAATTAATTCAGAAATAAACCTAAATATTGCACGTAAAAACTAGAATAAAAAAATTACTGCGACTAATAATTTTTTCTTTTTATATAAGCAGATTAAAAACACTTAAATAAATAATATGAGATAAGTAGTAAAAATTTAACAGATTATAATTAGTTACGAGATTAATAATTTTATGCTAATTAAAACTAGATAACTATTGATTTGAATAACTAGCTGAAAAATAGGAGATTAAAAAACTAACCTTCATGCCGATCTGCAAAACCGTTGCGCCGGGAAAATCCTCGTCGTCGGCTACCTTTCTGCCACGGATGAGATGCAACAACGCTGAAGATGTTTCTTGCCTGTGCTACATGCAGTAGACGATGCTAGCGTAGCTAGCCTGTGCTCCTGCTCCTTGGCTGCTGTATCCGCAAGCAATTGGCTGGCCTTTGCACGCCGTTCGCCCGCGTTAACACTTCTAATCGCCAAAAGCTGATTGCCAACAAGCTGCCGCCGTGCCACGCAGTTTCGTGGTGCCCGCGACTGAAGAAGAAAACGCAGCCTGAAAGGTTCCCGCCGAGAGCTGCTGCTGCGCATGCTGTGAGCATCAGTGGCGTGTCCGGCAACGCCGTGCCGAGAGATCGCCAGTGGCAAAAATTACTAAATTCCGAAATTACTAAAATACCCTTGGAAAAATTAACTAACACAAATAACAATATTCTGGACTTAAAAACTAAATATTAATATCCTAAAAAAAATAATCATAGGTTGTCAGTTTTGCGCCGAAACTGACAAAACGTCCACCGTCTTCGCATCGGGTACCCGGATTGGGCCGACCCGACCCCGCAACTTCCTTAGCCCAGCAATCACTCGCCGCCCGTGTACCTGAGTCAAACCCGGTCAACAGACCAGTGGATCCTCTGCCGCTCCTAGCCCATGTACCCGGATTGGGGTAGCCCGACTCCGCGGCTCCTCTGCCCGGCTGTCGCTCGCTGCCCGTGTACCTGAGTCACACATGCCTCAGACACGGCAAGTCTTCATGTCTCTTCTTGACTTCCGTTGAAAATCACTCATCACATCTGGAGTATCAAACCCATGTTCTTCAACATGGTTTCTCAGCGTGCTCCGGCCTATGCGGGTGTGTAGGAGCATGTGGCGCAGCCAACGTGGGAATAGCTACCGCAGGTGTAGGTGGAGGCGGCACATAATAAGCAGGGATAGCTTGGTCGTGAGTATAGTGGTTGGTCTCGGCCGTAGATGTCGAGGCCAGAGACGTGATAGCTTTGCCAGTACTATCGTCGGTTCTGCTATAAATGCGATTTACTGGGTGTATGCTAGCGATCAGAGTTGGAGGAACGACCTCGGTAAAGCCAAACCTTCTAAACGTTGCCTCTACCTAAGAGCTAACTGTTGAGTCTAGACGGTTGGCTAGCGAAGCTCTAACGGCTTGGTCTACAGACGTGGCTATCTTCTGCTCAATTTCGAAGGAAGACAAATGAAGTGACGCTGGTGGTACCTGAGTCCGGGCGAGGTTGGGGATGTTGACGTCGCACTTGATGAACACTCACGTGTCTTGACATAGCTCTCGAGCATGAGATCATGGACCTCTTTCATCTTTGCCTCGATCTCCGCCCGACCTTCCTCGGGGATATCTGCAAGGGTAGGTGTCATGATGTTGTGGTTGTCGATTTCTGTGCCCCCATGGTATTCATCGCCGTTGTAGACGTAGTAGTCGTTGTAGAGGTACTCACAGCCGATGTAGATGTACTCGTCATTGTCACGTTTTCCCCAGTGGAGTCACCAAAAAGTGTATTGACAAGAAAATGTGCCCCCATAGTTGGGCCGGCCGGTTTGACGATCCAAAAACGTCGTGAGACATTGACGTCGCGTTCTGACAACCCTTAATTAGTGGTAAGTGGAAAATGGAGTCGCCATGAAATTGAATTATATCTCTAAAAATATAACCTAATGTTGGCGTAAAAGATTACGCTAACAGGTTTCTGTAGAAAAGAAACTAACAAACGAAGTGTTTGTGAAGCAAACTGTTCTAAGCCTCCGAAAGGATAATAGCTTAGAATAGTTCGAAAGTGTATATTGAATCACTTGTATTCGGTCCCTATCACAGGGTGAAATGGGGGGTATTTATAGGCCTAAACATTAAGGAAAAGACCTATTTACCCCTCTATTACAACCGACATTAAGGAAACTATTCGGTTTCCTTAATAGGGCTAAAATGGTAAAAGACTAATCTAATAGGATAGAAGATAAGTCTTCCATCTTAGCTGGCAGAAAAGATCCTGAAAGGCTTTGGTTCGAAGACATACTTCGAACCAGTGCCTGTCTTCGGGCTTCAAACGAGGTTCTGGGCATCTTCGAAGATGATCTTCGGACAATCTTCGAACTGGTTGGGTGTCTTCATGCTGCTTTGGCAATAACCTCGAAGATGAGATATTTTCCCCCAACACCTAATCCCTCGAATACGCTTCTCCGTTTGACCTGTAATGTTTAGGAGAGCAGTATACGCAAGAAAAGTATTCATGCGTAGGGGTTAACAGATTTATATCATCTCCGAACTATGTGGAGATAAATGCTTCGGATTGGTATTCGAAGAAGTTACATTCGAAGTAACTTAGAAGTGTCTTTAGAAAGACTGAAGACTTTTTAGACTTAGAAAAAATAGCCGTTAACCTGTTTCTTCTAACAGAAGTTAAACGATCCGTTATTTTCGGAGGAAAATAACGGGCGAGAATGCGAAAGGGTAGAACCCAAACGGTAACAAACGGAACATTTAGACTATAAATAAAGAGCCCAAAACTTACCCAATTACCTTTTCACCGCTTCCTCTCAGTTAAAAGCTTTGTGAGCCCCTTGAGTTCTTGAGCCCTAGCCTTTGAGTTCTTGAGCCCTAGTCCTTGAGTTCTTTGAGCAATCGAGCGATCATAATGGTGAAGACCAAAGGATCTGCGCCTCCTTCGACTTTGGCTCGGCAACAGGCAGCCGCAGCAGCAGCAGCGGCGACATTGGCGGCGGCACCCTCGATGCAGGCGGGAACATCCATGGCGGCAGGGGGGAGAAATCCCCAAATCCCCGATGACCAAGGTCTGTGTCCACCTTCGACTAAATACTTGGATCAGTCTTTTGAGTTGGGGCCTTCTACCTGCAAGAGAGAATCTTTGGCAATCACAGCAGGGGGAAAGATTAGCAATGGAGTCATGATTCGGAAGCCGGGCAAAGAATCAATTCCATCACCAAGACCCGGAGAGGTTGTAGTGTTCGAAGCTTTTTTCGAAGCAGGCTTGGGCCTCCCTGCTGTGGATTTCTTGGCCGAAGTACTTGACCTGTTTCATGTAACCCTCCCTCAACTATCTCCGAATGCAGTAGCTAGATTAGCTATCTTCGAGTGGGCGCTGAGAGCCGAAGGTTGTGAGGGGAGGGCAGAAATCTTCGCTGCACTGCATAGAGCAACTTGTCAACCGAAGACCTTCGTAAGCTCCGGAGGTGAGAAAGTGGTGGTTGCCTTCGGAAGCATTAATTTTAGGCTTCGAGACGAATATGCTCTGCAATTCCCTGCTAAGGCTATCAATGCTAGATGGTACACTGATTGGGTTCTGAGGTGGTTTTATGCTGAGGTTGGAGCGAGCAGTCCTCTGGCTGGGCCTCTCAAGGAAATCCAGTTCCGGAAGGAAGCCTTAGTACAACCCGACGAAGGCCAACTCGAAACTCGCCTCAACTTGCTTCAGAAAATCAGCAAAAGGTTGAGCATGCGGGACTTAGCCGAAGAGTTCATCGGACTTCAAATTCCTCCGTTGATGGCCAACTGGCCTATCGCCTTCGAAGATGACTCGGAAGGCGGTCTTCGCAAGATAAGCTATACTTTGAGCCCTGCAGGTAACTTCGAAACCAATACGCATAGTACATATTTACTTCGAAGAAAGATTAACTTGAATTATTTTTTAGCTTCTTCAGCCCCTATTACTTCAGAGCAAATTGTAAGGGCTTCGGAGAAGATTTTGGGTGCTCCAACTCCGTCAGAAAAAGAATGGCGAATCAAATTAGTCGGAAGTTGGGAGCGTTTTAACAGAGTATGGGGAATGCTGGAGTTGACTCCACCCCCTCTGACGGACTGGGTGCCTCAGGAGAAAGGCCCCAAGAAAAGAGTAGCTGAAGCCGGAGCTTCAAGTTCAGCGAAAACTCCGGTGAAGAAGGTGGCTCGGAAGCCAAAGAATCTCGCACCTCCGGATCCTGCTCCTTCAAGCTCAAGAACCTCACTTTCTGGTTCTAAAGAGGATGAAGGTACTTTATTAGTGAAATTGATTGATGAAGATGCAGCTCAACGAAGTATTCACATTGAAGATACTGCAGGTATACCGGAGCCCCAAACCAACATCGAAGAAGTAAGAGCTCCGGATAACCAAGATGAACAAATCGAAGCCCCTATGGGTGGAGATGAAGCCGAAGTTCCTGCAACTTCGGTTGTGGAGGAAAGGGCTGATCACGGAGATGCTCCGACAGCGGAAAATCTAACTGCGGAGTCAGATGATGACTTCACTTTTGATCCTCCGATCAGTCCGGTACTTGATCTCCCAGAGAATGTTGAAGGTAAATTTTTGCATAATTCTTATCAATTTCTGCAAAATTATACAATGTATAATATTTCTGTTATTGTAGAGCCTCCTGTTGTCGAAGTACCCCTCGAAGATACAATTCAAAGGCCTTTGACAACTTCGGAGCCACAGCCGGAGGTTACTCTACAAGGGCCTGGAAGAGGTAAAAGGCACATAGAGCCTCTCCCGACTCAAGGATCGACTTCATCTGAGTCAACAGATGAAAGTGAATCAACTGAGGGGGGGCCATCTTCAGAAGTTCCAAGAGCCTCGGAAGAAATCTCCGGACCTTCGCTAAGCAGAGCTGATCAGAAGGCTTCAGAAATGCTTCCTCTCATAACTCCTTTTTTGGAGGAGAAAACCAGACTTGGGACTTTGGTTAAACCTTTGGGTCAAGCCAGTCGCAAAGTCGGGGAAACAGAACTGGTAGCCCTTTTAAGCAGAGCAAAGGGTTCGGAGCTTAACCTTGCTGTGGAAAGAGCAGCTTATCAGGTATAAAGCATCTTCGAACCAAATAGCAAATTATATATGAATAATTTCTTATTTCAGTTTTTCTTTTTTCTTAGCAAGCAGTCTTAGCCCGCGCTGCGGCTTTATCGAACGAACATGAAATTGCTCAACTTCGGGAAGAGAACGAAGCTCTTCAAAGAAATTTTAACTTCTTCGAAGGTCGAGTAGCTCAGATGGATAATGTAATATTAGCAGAGCGAAGGGCTAGGCAAAGCTTGGAGGCTGCGAAGAAAGAGCTCGAAGCAGAAAGAATTGTGCTTCGAGTGGAGGTTGAAAGACTGCGGACGGAGGATGCTGCTAAAGGGTCTGAACTTGTAAGACTTCAAGAAGAGGCTGGCCAACTCCGGACTCAAAAGAATGCTTTGACTACGGAGAACGCTAGAATCTCCGGAGTTTTAGCAGAAACGACTTCGGCCAAGGATGCGCTTATTGAAGAAAAGCTTAAGTCTGAGAGGGTGGCTTCGGAGGTCATCGAGCAGATGTTAGGTGTCTTGGAGTACTTCGGTACTACTAGATCACTACCTTCGGATGACAATGTGACTCTGCTGCGCCGGTTAAAGAGGATCCAAGGAGCAGCGAAGCAAATGAATACGACAGGCATGCGTTATGGAGAACTCTCCGGACAAGTGTCTGCCCTTGGATTACTTCGTTACTATGAGGATTTGGGCCGAACAATTACTCCGAGCGTAGAGGGCTCCATCATCTTCGACGACGCGAGACTTTTGACTCCTTCCGAAGGCGTGGCTGCCGCCTGGCGAGCCTTTCAAACTTCATGGAGAGCCGAAGGTCGATCTGCGATCAAGGCTTGGATTGATGAAGGCCAACGTCAGAAGCAAGTTCGGAGCCAAGCTTCGAGCAGTCAACCTCCTTCGAACCCGCAGGTTTAGGAATATTTTAGGATTTCTAATCATGTAAAGCTTTATGCTTGTAAACATTTATCAATGAAAGTCTTGTTTATCATATTTTTAGGCTTTTCCTCTTATGGAAGATATCGAAGTGTTAGAGCTTAACAGCGAACTTCGCTCACTGTGGAACACCTTCGAACTTCTAAAGAGTTATAAACGTCCTCGATTTCTTATTCCCCGAGATGACTCTGGCGTTATTGCGCCCGAAGTAATCAAAGACGTATTGTCTTATATTAAAGAGGAAGATAAAGAGATTGACGCAAACACCTCGCCTTCTGAAGACACTAATTGGTCCGAAGACGAAGGTGAAGCCCAAAATAAAAGATCTGAAGATCTTAGAAGCTGGGAAAGAAGTCCCGAGCGGCTTCGAACTTGGGCCGAGCTTCAACAAGAGCAGAAGGATTTAAGAGCTTCGAAGGGGAGGAAGAGAGTTAAACGTAAAGTTCTTAGAACTTCCGATGTTGGAACTAGTCGTTCCACCCCTAGCTCTCGGGACCGAAGAGGTCTCCGATTCCTTCTTGGTATAGATACCAATTTTTCATAATGTAATCTGTAAATACATTTATTTCAATAATGAATGCCGATTTAAAATTGTCTCCATATTTACTAGCCCCTCTTTGGGTATAAGCAACTTCGAACTGTATTCAAAGATGGTTATGCGCAAAGAAAAAACTTCGGAGTACAATTTTTTGGGGGTTCGGAGCCCCTCTGTCATTTAAAGATCTTTTGAAATCTTATGAAATGTCTTCGACTTTTTGTAATCGGAAGAATGGTAACTTGGTACCTTTGTTTAACGAAAGAAATCAATTGAGATAACTTCCAGGACACTTTAGTGTCTTATAGAATTTGTCACTTTGGACAGACATTCGAAGCTCATGGCTCAAATGTTGTTTTGTTTTAGCCACCTTCGGCTATTTTTGCAGAAGTCTACCAGCCAATGGCTTGGACTTCGCAGAGTTTGGCCACCTTCGACTCTTTTTACGGATGTCTACCAGCCAATGGCTTGGACTCCGTATAATTGTAGCCACCTTCGGCTATTTTTGCAGAAGTCTACCAGCCAATGGCTTGGACTTCGCAGAATTTGGCCACCTTCGACTCTTTTTACGGATGTCTGCAAGCTGCATCTTGGACTCCAAGATTTTGGCCACCTTCGGCTCTTTTTACGGAAGTCTACCAGCCAATGGCTTGGACTCCGTAGAATGTGGTATTGGCTCTTTTACGGATGCCTACAAGCCGTGACTTGGGCTCCGGATGGATTTCAGCCACCACACCGGAGACTTCGACTTTATGGGTACGAAGTCCGGAAATACAGCCCAGCTTAAAGACACTTCCCTCTCAGTCGACCCCACGGTTCCAGCCCGTCCGCTCGGGAAGCTGGGAGTGTATGAGGGGAAGGCAACTATCAGGGTGTACGCTTTATTAATTTAGAGGTGATTACAAGCGAATTACAAGGAGCCCTTATGCGAAGTATCGCTTTAGGTGCTCCGCATGCCAAGTATGTGCTAACTCTTCACCTTCTAAATTAGCTAATTTAAATGAACCAGGGCGCCCTGAGCGGACAATTAGATATGGACCTTCCCATTTATTGCCTAACTTCCCTGGTGCTATAATGCTTCGTAGAACCAGATGACCCGGCCTTAACTCGCTGAGCTTAACCTTCGGGTCATACCAAGTCTTCGTCTGCTGATGATACTTTGATAAATTAGCTACAGCCCGAAGTCTTGTTTCTTCTGACAAATCTAACGAAGCTTGTCTTTCTTCTTCGATGTCCGGTTCGGTGCTGCGAAACGACCCCCCTTTGAGCTCCGTCGGAGTCATAGCTTCATCTCCGAATAGTAGTCTGAACGGAGTAAAACCTGTGGACCTTGTTTGCGTAGTCCGAATGGACCACAGAATCTTCGGAAGCTCTTCGGTCCACAGTCCCTTTGATAACCCTACTATTCTTCGATTTAGCCCTGATAAAATATTTCCATTGGCTCGCTCAACGGCTCCATTCGACTGAGGATGTCTTACTGCAGCAAAACATAGTTGAATGCCTAGGTCTTCGCAAAACTTCCTGAAGGGTTCTGCGTCGAACTGTGTTCCATTATCAACTGTGAGATGTCTAGGCACTCCGAACCGGCAAATAATGTTCTTCCAGAAGAATTTCTGTACATTGTTCGAAGTGATAGCTGTTAAGGGCTCTGCTTCTACCCACTTAGAAAAATATTCAATGGCTACCACTGCGAACTTGAGATTTCCCTTTGCTAACGGAAAGGGACCAATTAGATCCATACCCCATCTGGCCATGGGCCATACTGGAGCTATGACTTGAAGAGCTGTTGGTGGGCGATGACTCCGTCGACCCATCCAATGACATCCTTGACAAGTGCGGACCAAGCTCTCCGCATCAGCTGTTATTGTGGGCCAATAAAGCCCCTGGCGAAGTGTTTTTCCTGCCAGAGCTCTAGGGGCTAAATGGCTTCCACAAAGGCATTCGTGAATTTCTCGAAGAATTTCTTGGCCTTCGGCTTGAGATATACATCGGAGTAGAGGGGAACATACTCCGGCCTTGTATAATATACCATTGATTAACTGATAGTTTCTTGCTCTGAGCTTTAATCTTGACAATTGGGGCTCTTCAGGCAAATTTGTTCCTCCTTGCAGAAGTTCTATGATCAAATCTTTCCAATCTGCACTAGGAATGCAAAGAATCTCCGCAGAGGCAATTTGTGGCACCGAAGGTACATTGAGCTCCTCATAGAAAGCTTCGTCAGGCACATCCACAGCTCCGGCTGCAGCCTTCGCTAAAATGTCCGCTTGCACGTTTTCAGCTCTTGGTATACTCCGAATAGAAATACCCTTGAAGTGTGCTTCGATCTTGCGGATTTCTTCTAAATACTTTGCAAGCTGTGGATGTCGGACTTGAAAACTTTTGTCTACGTGCCCTGCTACTATCTGAGAATCTGTTTTTATAATTATCCTTGTAGCCCCTAGAGCACGTGCTTTCCGAAGTCCCAATAAAATCCCTTCGTACTCCGCTATATTATTGGTAGACTTAAAGTTGAGTCTTGCGGAGTACATTGCTCTTTGCCCTGACGGTGAAATCAATACTGCCCCAATGCCTGCTCCGGATGCTTGGAAAGCCCCATCGGAGTAAATAATCCAAACTCCGTCATCTGATTTCTCTGGAGTTAACTTCGCAGGTGGAGTCCACTCTGCTACGAAGTCTGCTAGGACTTGGGATTTAATAGCTGTCCTTGCCAGGAAAGATATGCCGAAGGGTGCTAGCTCGACTGCCCACTTTCCAATCCTTCCAGTGGAGTCTTTGCTTCGGAGCATATCTCCTAAAGGATACGAAGTTGGTACAATTACATTATGAGCCAAAAAATAATGTCTTAGCTTCCTCGAAGCCATTATCAGAGCATAAACGAACTTCTCAAGTTCGGAGTATCTTGTCTTCGCTCCTGACAATGCTTCGGATACAAAATAGACAGGATTTTGGACCAACTTCCCATTGATATCCGCTTCTCTGACAAGGACTGCGCTGACAGCTGCACCTGTAGCTGCAAGATACAGGAGTAGGGTTTCGTCCGCAACAGGCATCGTGAGTGTAGCAAGACAGCTTTTCTGACACTCCGGTGTCCATGCAAAATCTTCGGACCCTTTCAAAGATTTAAATATTGGCAAGCTCCTCTCCGCAGACCTTGATAAAAACCTGCTAAGTGCGGCCAAACGTCCAGTCAGCTTTTGCACTTGCTTTAAATTCTCCGGAGGAGCCATCTTCTGCAGCGCAGTTATTTGAGTAGGGCTAGCTTCAATTCCCCTGCTTGAAACTAAGTACCCTAACAACTTTCCAGCCTTAGCTCCGAATATACATTTTTCGGGGTTAAGACGGATCCCACATGCCCGAAGGCTATTGAATGTTTCTGCTAAGTCTAGGCTATGTTGGTGCTTTAAAGCACTCTTTATTACAATATCATCCATATAGGCCTCCACATTGCAGCCTAGTTGATGACCTAGAGCCTTAGCGACTAATCTTGAAAAGGTAGCTCCGGCATTTCTTAGGCCGAAGGGCATTCTTACATAGCAGAAGACTCCCGAAGGAGTTACAAAGCTCGTCTTGATTTCATCTTCGCGCTTCAACCATATTTGATGATAACCAGAATACGCGTCAAGGAAGCTTAGTAACTCCGAACCTGCAGTGGAGTCAACTAATTGATCAATTCGGGGCATGGGGTAGGGGTCACATGGGCACGCTTTATTCAGAGATGTGAAATCAATGCACATGCGCCACTTCCCGGAAGACTTCTTCCTGACGAAGACTGGGTTGGCTAACCATTCTGTATGGGCCACTTCTCTGATAATCCTAGCCTTCAACAGTTTTTCAACTTCGTCCTTAGCTAGAGCAGCTCTCTCTACGGACATCTTCCGGAGTCCTTGTCGAACAGGCCGGGCCTTCGGGTTTACAAGCAAACTGTGCTCAATAATATCCCGATCGACTCCGGTGATATCTTCATCAGACCAAGCGAAGACATCCAAATTTTCTTCTATGACCTTTTCCAAGGAAGTTGCAACTTCAGGAGGTAAATCTTTACCAAATTGAAAAGTGTATTCTTTACCATCTTTGACAATGATCTTCGTTGCAATCTCTCCTTCGGGACTTGGTCTTGGAAATGACTTCTTCGAAGCTTCGGAGGAGGCTGAAAAAATTTCTCCATTATCTTGGACACTGTTTACTTGCCTCGGATCAAGAGGAGGACCGTGACCATATTCTGCCCTCCGAGCCATGGCTTGATCTCCGAAGATTGTCAGGACTCCTGCTTGTGTGGGCATCTTCATGCACAAGTAGTTGTGATGCGCCACAGCTCCGAACTGATTCAACATGCCCCGTCTGAAGATGACATTATAAGCATACGGGGCATCTACCACATCAAAGATAACTTCTTCAGTTCGGGCTAGTAAACCTTCTCCGAAGGTTACTTCCAGGCCTATCTGGCCAAGTGCATCAAGCGGAGGTCCTGCGAAGCCTTGCAGAGGACGAGCCGCTGGGAGGAGATGCTTCCGGGAAATGCATAACTGATCGAAGGCTTGTACAAAGATAATATCTGCTGAACTACCTCCGTCAATTAGCACCCTTCGGACTTCAGTCCCTGCAATATCAGCAGTGATTACCAATGGATCTGCATGCGGGAACTTAATACCAGCTGCATCCTCCGCAGAGAAAGATATTGGAACATGAGACCACTCCGGCATTGCAGCTGCAGATGATGAAGTCCCAATATGGCCTACTTCCCGAACGTACTCTCTTCGCTGTCTCTTGGACATGCTTCCGAGGGTACCTCCTCCGGAGATAGGGAGAACTACTCTCTTCCCTCTATCTTGCCCTTCTTCTTGCTTCGGAGGTGGCATAACATTGGCCACCGGAGGGTGCCTTGCAGCATCAAAATTTTCTATCCGCGCCACAGCTTGGACTGGGTCTGGGCGCGCTGCTGCTGGACTTCGGTCGGTACTGCCTCGACCCGAAGTTCTTTCCAAGTATTCTCCCCTTAGGGTAAGGATAGCCTTGCAAGTGTCAGTTGCATGGCTTCGATTTTCTCCATGAATACAGCAAAAAAGGGTCTGGCCTTTGCCAGCCGTTTTCCCTGGCGGCCTCCATCCGCTGGACTTGTTCCCCGCAGACTGTGGAGCTCTTGGTGCAAACTTCTGTGGGGGTGCAATGTTCAAGACTTCAGAGCGAGGGTGCTTTTGCCCTCTTCTTCGCTCATGCTGCACTTCGAAGACTGGTTCTTGCGGCTGTACCGAAGTCTTCACCTCTGTTTTAACTTCTTGCAATACCGTTGAAGCAGCAGCAGTCCTCCGAAGCCATCCTTCCTCTGACCTCGCATACTCATCGAAGTATGACATCAGCTGTGATACTGTGGTGATGCTCTTCCGATGCAGTTTATCCAGAAGGCCTTTATGACTGACGCCTTCCCGAGCCGCATCAACCACCGAGGATGTGGACAGCCCCCGAATTTGCGACTTCGTGTGAGCGAAGCGCTTGAAGTACTGCCTCAATGTTTCTCCGGGGAGCTGTTTCACTTGGAAAAGGCTTCCTGTTGACATGGGGGGCACGAAGGTGCCCTGAAAGTTACTTATGAACTTCCTCTTCAACTGAGACCAGGAATTGATTGATCCTAGCTTTAAAGACCAGAACCATCTCAACGCTACTCCTTGAAGAGCTAACGGGAAGCACTTCACCATAGTGTCTCTGTCTCCGCCGCTAGCCTCAATCGCTAGGGCGTAAGAACGCGCAAACTCTCCGGGATCTTCATCTCCGGCATATTTGCAGAGCTTCGAAGTTTTAAACTTCGGATCGAAGCGAACCTTCTGCAACTCTGGATGCAACGGAGATTCATTATCATAAGAGGCGTTCTCCGGGGCTTCGGGATAACCAAGATCGTCGTCTTCGGGCACTTCGGGGATAGCTGGGGTGGCTTGAGAACGAAGCCTGTTCGTAGCCTCTTGTCGCCACCTCCCTACCTCGGCTTGAAGGTTGGCCATTTGAGTGGCCATGTCTCCAAGGCTATCTTCATCTCCTCCGGAAGGACCTTCCGGGTCTTGAGAACTGGTATGATCAGTTCGAATCGGAATGGAGGGTGGCGGAGTGGCTCCGGGCGGTCGGAGTATGGAAGGGGTTGGCGGAGAGGTTTCGTATCCTCGAGGGATAGAAGCCCCTTGCGGAGTTTGAGGTGGAGGGATAGTCGAAGACCCTCCGACTTCGACTATGTCGAAGGGTATCTCTCCGGAGATCCGAGAGGACCTCCGAGTGGGATTGCGAGGTGCACTCCGCTTAGGAGGCATGATGTAAAAAGTTGGTAGAGAACGAAGTTTTTCGGACTAAGTTCCCCACGGACGGCGCCAACTGTTGGCGTAAAAGATTACGCTAACAGGTTTCTGTAGAAAAGAAACTAACAAACGAAGTGTTTGTGAAGCAAACTGTTATAAGCCTCCGAAAGGATAATAGCTTAGAATAGTTCGAAAGTGTATATTGAATCACTTGTATTCGGTCCCTATTACAGGGTGAAATGGGGGGTATTTATAGGCCTAAACATTAAGGAAAAGACCTATTTACCCCTCTATTACAACCGACATTAAGGAAACTATTCGATTTCCTTAATAGGGCTAAAATGGTAAAAGACTAATCTAATAGGATAGAAGATAAGTCTTCCATCTTAGCTGGCAGAAAAGATCCTGAAAGGCTTTGGTTCGAAGACATACTTCGAACCAGTGCCTGTCTTCGGGCTTCAAACGAGGTTCTGGGCATCTTCGAAGATGGTCTTCGGACAATCTTCGAACTGGTTGGGTGTCTTCATGCTGCTTTGGCAATAACCCCGAAGATGAGATATTTTCCCCCAACACCTAATTAACTGAAATAAATAGTGTTAGATCTAATCGGCCGATTTAGGCCGATTAGGCAGAAAAAATAAAAGGTGCCGTCATACCGGCCAAATAAGTCCGGTCGGACCGTACCATATAGGTAATTCTACTAAAAAATACTGAAGGGCTCCGAAGCATCCCAAAGGGGGCTTCGGCCTATTGGCTGGTCGGACCAGAGTAGGACTCCTGGTCAGAAGGGGTTCGCCGAAGATACCCTCGGCGTTCTAATGCGAAGCAGGCTCTAGGTGGTTGGACTAGTGGGGGACGTCTGGTCGGACCGACGATAGGCCTCGGTCAGACCGAGGGCTCTGACGTCACGGGGTCCGGTGCGAAGGGTGCTCCGGTGCGAGGTGTTTCAACTGTGGAGGGATCCTAGTTTGACCAGCAAAGACCACCCGGTCGGACCGAAGGGTGACTTAAGGCACGTGGCCTCAGCACGCGCGGTGCGAAGGGCTACAAGGACCGTGCCGGCAATAGCCTGATGGCCCGGCATGTCAATGCACGGTCAGACCGGTGAAGCATCATCGGTCGGACTGACAGACTCCAGTCTGATCGCCTAGGGGCTCCGGCGACCTTGTATATGAATATCAATCATCAAAACTTCTTGGTGATGATTTTGAAGATGATTCCTCTGCAAAATAGTATGAGATCAAATGCAATTCGGCCTAGAGACTGAATTCCCAAGAGTAGCAAGAAAACCGATAAAGACGATAAAAATCCGTTACGTGGATTAAATGGGTGATTCACAGGTGAATCAACAAGGTTTACCACATTTATGACATGATGCATGGAGGGCTTTCAGCGCAAACCCACGAAGATGGACTAAACTAATGCGAAAAGTAGATGAAAACTAGACGTACGATTCAAAACTAGGGTGATGCCCTTTGAATCGACCTCACCCCTTTATTTATAGGGGATAGTCTCAAGTTCCTCGACTCCTAAACTGAGTAGGATTCGGCCAAAAGTGGTTAGGATTTATTTAGAGATAAAAAATAGCACAAAATCAAACTCTATCTCTATTTCCAGACTTGGGCCGTCCTGACCGGACCCATTGGGCCGATCTGACTGGGCCTACATGGCCGGTCGGACCAACCTACCATGGCCGGTTGGACCGGCCTGTGCCAGGAAAGACATATTTTCGGCCCAAATTACCAAAAATTGATATTTTGACAATCTCGACTGTTAATGCCATTTTTTTTGCTGTCAACACTAGGTATATGAGTGAACCTATTATCTAAGAGTATCTTAGTTGGTCTTTGGTAAATTTCTTGTTCTTTTGGGGTATCACATTAGGATCATAAGGCATTGGATAAGTTTTGATGAGGCGAGTGTGTCTTTCGGTGAGACAATATATGTCGATTTTACTAGAGAGCCATTGGCGATCTAACTACAACCGTCTAGGGACGTTGTGCCTTATCAATTGTTACACCAACTCTAGAGGAGGTTGTAACTTGACGGAGGCACAACCAACCCAACCATGAGGGTTATCCTTGCAAGCATCGAAAACTAGTAAGAATAAGATAAAAAAGCATTGGTGGAGTTTTGTAACGTGTATCTGGTAAACTAGACGATCATGGGTTTACATGGCAAAGTAGCAAGGCTAAATTTTGATATAAACAAAAATCAACTTAAAAGTGGTGGTCAGGGAGTATATAAGAGGCTAGGGACGTGTGGGGGTCATCCAAAGAGAGCCATACATGAATACAACTCAGTTACAAGGTATGTGGGCTTAAACGGTTTAGACTGAATAAGTTACACACATTGTTTTGGTGATTGCGATCTCCTCGAATGGAATCTAGAGGTGTAGCTAGATCCGTTCGAAAGAGGATGTCTAAAGCTTTCCAAAAACTAGAGCTTCCATTTAAAAGTTATGTATGCTTTTGATACGGGAAGCCTAGCATCATCATCATTTCCTTCCTGTAATGATCAAGATATTACAAATCGTTTTGAAGGAGACATAACCCATTCTCGTGCAAAACAACTAAATCAACAGGTGAACTCGCTCTTAAATAAGAATAACATTACACATGAAAATCAGTTGCTACCTAATGCCCTTAATTTAATTGTCCTCATGTATGATAACATTGAAGAGTGGCCAAAGGAGTAGCACTTTATAGCCATCAATCAAGCAATGAATGCAATGAAGGCCATTTCAAATTCCAGTGACTAGTTAGGAGTAAAATGCTCATAGAAACTGCATCTTCAATCCAATAAATGTGTTTGACCACAACATAGAAAGCTTATGAGATAAGATTTCCAACGGATCTAGCCCCATCTAATAATTCCACCCGAGCAGAGAGTTATCATGGAATTAATATGGAGACCAGAAACTGTCAACCTCTTTTTTTCTTTAATCAGGGTGTTGCGGACCAATATTGGCTTAATGCCATGTAAAACGTACGATCAAAACTTAACACCTCTCCATCACTCTATCTCTCAATATCTTATATATAATAGGATCTTTCTCAGTGTGTAGAGGGGGATAGATTTCAGATTGAAACAATTATGCTTTATGCATGTTCTTGAGTGTTCTAGCTACCGACTGAATCATCTCTGAGAATTGTGCATTCCTTCCCATTGTTCTTGGAAACTCTTTGCGATTGCAATGATGATTGTATTTCGCTTGACTTGGTTGAGTGGACAATGTGAGGTTGGGAGAACTATGTGCTGCAGGTTGTTGTCATTGCAACGGTTGGCTGCACAAGACTCGTCAGGTTTCACGAGTATCTATGATTCTATGTCATGAATGTTGGGTGCATCATCATATTAGTTTTAATCTGGTGTTGTCCCTGAAGTCCTAGTCTGAGTCCATAACGTGTATAACTTTATCTCCACTTTCTATTGGCACAAAAATAACATCCCAAACTTGTATATTATCTTTGGATGGCCTTGACATGGTCCCCAATCAACTTCCATGATGTTTCATGCCCTTGATGTGCTCTCAACGTGTCACTTGATCCTTGTAAGAATTTTTGTAACTGAAAGAAGAGATATTTCATTGTGTAGCATCCTTAGCTCAAATATATAAAATGTAAATCTAATATAGAATGCATGCACCTTGGGTTGTTTATTGTAAAGCATAAGTATGGTCATATCTGAGTCGGTGATGTCCTCATCATTCTCTCCTTCTTGCCTGCAAACCGTTCTCAATTTTCTCAAATATATAAAATGTAAATCTAATATAGAATATCACTTGTTGTTTTAGAGTAGGACGAAACCAACTCACCTTAGCATTTGGTTGCTCGTGTCAGTGAAGAACCACCTGTGATAAAAGGATACGAAATTGTGGTGTTGTTGAATAGCTCAGCACACTCTCATTCTTGAAAACTAACCTGTGTATTTAAATCAAAACAAGAGAGTCTTGAGATAATAGTATTAGTTAAAACACCTTGCTCGAGATTACTATTTTCAGGTTTTACATGCAATTTCAAATCTAAATATATGTAAAATCTTTGGACAAAGTATAGTCCTTTATCATTATATTTTCCAATTATATGAAAAGTGATATGAGCAGGACATGATAGGTCAGTTCTAGTGAATAGTTTCTCATTTAAAGCACTAAGTTCACAAAGATCATCAAATTCAATATAACCGCAAGTATGTAAAGAAGATAACATCTTTTGTTCTTCCTTTTCACTAGCAATGTAAACAACATGTATCAAATCACTTAAAGGTTCAGCAACAAAATCAACATGTTCATTCACTAGTTGTGGGACAAACATAAGTGAAGTGTTGCACAACTCTTATTTATCACAAGGTGAGAAACCAAGGGTTCGTTTCGGAGTCCGTGATGAGTGATTGACAGATTTTATCCTCTAGATTCGAAGGGGTCCCTCTAAAGGGGTTCGGAGGTTGTATCACCGAAGGGTTCGGTTGCTGCAGCTGTTGCAGTGGAGTGTGACTACTGGAGGGGTCCGATAGTACACGATGACTTGGTCGTACCGAAGTGTTCGGTATTTTGGGTGGTACACCAGAGTGTGTACCAGAGATTGTTTACCCAAAGAGGTCTCTAGGGTACTGGATACACTTGTCTGTTTGTTTGTGGTGCGCAAATGACTTCGGAGGCGACGGACGGTTCACAGAAAGTGAACCTGGATCAAGTGGGAGGCTTGATGCCAGGTGAGCGGGGAGCTCTGTCACGAAGGCTGCGTGGGGTCAAGGTTGGGCCTCGGGTCAAGGTGCGCCAGGCGAAGATAGAGAGTGCAGAGCATGGCTCCGACTGAAGGTACCCCGAGACGAAGTCCTCGGAGGGGAGGCACTTCGAAGGGTAATCCGAAAGGAGTGACTTCGGAGTTTGGTGCACAAAGTCCTTAGCAATGAGGCAAGGTGTTTGAAGTCTGCTCCGGATGGAGGCACTCGAAGGTTCAACCAACGGAGGTCTCAGAAGTCGAGGTGCACCGAAGGCATGATCCGGGTGGGGTTCGTTGAGGAGTGTGCTCGGGGAGAGACACTACGACGAAGTGCTCAGGGAATGCTTCATGCAGAGGCCTTTGATGAAGAAGGGACTTCGAAGGGTGGTACTCCGAAGGTGGGGCTTCTGAGTGTGGTTGTCTTGAAGTACTTCAGCCATGCATGGCTTCGGTACACGGACTAACGGAGTTTGAGCTGGGAGTAGCTGCGAAGCCGTGGTGGTCCACTCTGGAGGTGATGGTGCAAAGGCTCAAGGGCTTTGATGGCTTCGGCTCAAAACCGTCACTGTATCAAAGGCTGACTTCGGTGAAGCGAAGGCCGTCTGGCTCAAGGCTTCTCACCGAAGCTACCGCACCCTTCGCGTGCGAAGGGGGGCTTTAGAAAAGCTGATGTTGTCTCCTCTGCGAAGACTGACAAAAGAAGCCTCCAAATAAAGTAGACTACCATTTGTACCCCCCTGTTCTGATGAGACAAACTCAGTGTAAACCCTAGGGGTAAAGTAGTCTATTCACATGATTGAATAGTGCCTATAAATAGTGAAGGCTGTCTAGGCAACAGTAACACTTTGAGCAGCCATTTTAGAACTCCTGTGCTAGCCGCCATTCTCATGTATTTAGATCTGTGAGTTCATTTTGTGTTCCCTGTTCTTGCAATGGACTTTTGATTATGTTCTTCTTTCACTGCTTGAACTTGTATTCTCTGTTACATTGCATGCTTTGATTCCTCTAGGCACCATTTCCTTCTGGGTGAGTTTGTGCACTTGTTCTCTTCTAGAGGAGTGTGTGAGAGGTCTGGGCTTGTGAAGTGTGATTTTCAGTGTGTTCGCTCTGTGTCAACTAAGGTAACCCCTCACCATTTACTAGCGAAGCACTGAGTGGTCCGTAGTCGAAGTCTGTTTTCTTCCCTTGTAGAAATCCTCAACACAGTGTTTCTGTGTGAGTTTAGACCTTCGGAATACGAAGCCTAGTACCAGTTGCGAGTGCAGAGTATCTGGTCAAAGTCCTCAAAGGGAAGTCATCTCTTACAAAGGGTGAAGTGCGAAGTCTGCTCAAAGGCACCCTGTGTGCGGAGCCTGCATTGACTTAGCAGAGTTGAGTTTTTGGTGTTGTGGGTTGAGAGAAGTATTCTTGACATTGAACTTTTGCTCCTCGAGAAGCCCGGTTTCTGAGCTGTGAAATACCTCCGAACCAGACCTCCGAAGGGTGTGTTCGAAGCCCGTTCCGCAGAAGACAGTTTTAAAACAGAAGGCTATCTTTAGCCTGAAATTTTAAAAGCTCCCATTCACCCCCTCTAGTCGTCGTTTCCGATACAACACAAGGAATAACATCAAAATCATCTTGTGACAAATGAATTTCAGAAATAGATCCCACTATTGGACGTATACCTGCTCAAGTAATGGAACCAACATAGTCACCGTCTCATTTTCCTCATTTAGGCGTGTGCTATGAACATCCTGCAAAACTATAGTAATAGGAGGTACAAGGGATTGCTGCTTCTTTGATTTCGTATCATCTTTGCGTAATAAAATTAGTCATTCAGAAGCTTCATTATGAAATAATTCACTTTGCACTTGTTTTCTATCATTGCACACCCAATTTTATGGCCATGGTCCTTTTTGGCCATGGTCCAATGAGCCCCACTCTCCTTGTTACTTCTATATTGATGCATCGAACGCGTTCCTTTTTGGCCATGGTCCAATGAGCCCCACTCTCCTTGATGTCACTGCCTTGACCTCCCTATACATCACTTCTAAAGACAATCCATTCTCCTTCCTCTCCAAACCCTCTCACCACTTTGACATCAAATCCAATGGTGGCTGGGAAAAATATATTACAACCCACAAAAAACAGACTGGCTCCGTCAGTGTGTGTGAGCACGTCACCTTCCTTAACCTCTGGCTCGATAGGTTTCTCTTCTATGGGTCCACCCTTGGGCCTACGTGTCATCTTCAATTCTTGGCGAAGTAGCTAGCTACGAACGTCAAGATCCCCTTCGGTCGATACCTCTTTGGCTCACTTTACCACCTTCTCCACCAAGTGTCGGTCCGAGTATCGACCTATGGTGTAGTGGGCCATCTTGGTGGTCCCTGGTGGTTCCTCCATCTCTGATTTAATGTATATATATCTAAAATCTCTTCTGGCCCTTCCTTCAACGTCCTTCAATTCCCTTTTGATTATCATGAGTCTGCCCCACAGGCTGCTAGCTGGTGCTTGTCCTTGGGCGAGGCATCCGATTGCCGACCAGGGGTAAAAATGTCTGCTGACCTCTTGACCCATTGGTTCAAGGCATTTTACTATGGTTTTATCAGTGACTGTGTAGTCCAGTTTTCCTACGAGTGTTTGGCAGACTACGAGTATCTGCATCGGCTATCGTTAGCTGATGTATTTGCTGATAAAGAGAGCAAGGATATCATCCTTTCTATCATCTCTCCTTGCCTCCTTCCGGTCAACTTCACAGTTGGCCATGTCCGCAAACCTTCTTACGAATTCTACCATCCAATGGTTTGCGCCTGATAGTTTTGTTTCAGCCAACTGCCAATCAGTCTCTTCTTCATCGGTCGGATCTAGATCTGCGGTGAAGTCAAAAACTCCTTATAGTATGATTGGATCCTCCCAATGGCCGATCTAATCCCTCTATGTGAGCTTGGCTCCGAGAGCACATGTAGGCTGGCATCAGTTCCTTACAAGAGATGGTGGTTTGAGATAAGACGGCACGCCTTTAACCGCCATTCCAAACATTACTGCCTATCATTGGTCCTGACCTTCACGGACGGCGATCCTGAGGATTCTTCCGATCTATCTTCCTTCAACTTGTTTCTCTATTTTTATATCTTCTAATCGGCTCTGTTCTTGTAGGAGGATGACTTTGATGCGCCTTCATTAGGCCAAAGTGGCCGGCCAATAGTTTATGGGCCGATATTGACCACCACCAATCTGGGCATCGGGGCTCCTACTCTAATGGATTGGATCAATAGGAGATAGGTCAAGACTCCGATGTGTAAGCGCAAGGCATTGGGGGTAGTTGGACAGCAGACCACTAGAGCTCGAGTTGACCCAGGGACTCTGCAAGTCTTGTCTTCTCTGTCACGTCCAATAAACTTCCGTCTTTTTTTAAAATCCCTCCATTCAGCCTCATCTTTACCCTTTTTCCTTTCTTCTAGTCATCGCCAATCGTTCCTCTGGCCGCACCTATCCCTGCTGTGGAGGTCCCTCTGCTGACGGTCGTGATATCTTCTTCGGCTCAGGTTTGTATCTCCCTCCTTTCGCGCCTATATTCTTTTCCTTTTGTCTTATTGACACCTGGCATTTTATCGTTATTCCAACCATCATCTTTTGCTCCTCTCTACATCACATCTCTTTATACGACTGTTGGCATAAAAGATTACGCTAACAGGTTTAAAGAACTAGAAAGATTAACAAACAGAGTGTCTGTTTAAGAAGACTATTCCAAGCCTGTGAATAGGATAATAGCTTGAGATAGTTCGTAGTGTGTATTGAATATCTGAGTATTTGATACCCTTTACAGAGCGATGAGGGGTATTTATAGATAGAATACATAGGGAAAAGACTCCTTTACCCTCTAATTACAACCGACTAAGAAGATACTATTTAATATTCTTCGTAGGGTTAAAAGAGTAAAAGACTAGTCTAATCAGTGAGAAGATAGTTCTTCCGTCCTTGCTGGCAGTACCTCTTCGGGTGAAGAGGCTTCGGGAGGCTCCTTCACGCCGAAGTCTTGACAGAGGCCTTCACTGTAGAGAGCTCCGAATATTGTGAAGTCTTGATACTTTTAGCATCTTCGGAGATAAATCTTCTGACTTCATTTCTTCCGCTTGTATTGATATGGGAGTTTCCTTGACCTCTAGAGGATGAAATATTTTCCCCCAATAGTATCCCCTCGAATACTTCTCTCCGAATTGCCTATGCAGTGAAGAGGGCAGTATACGCAAGAAATAATTTTATGCTTAGAATTTAGAAAAAAAGGAACTTGAGAATCTTTACAATCCTTAGAAACATTAGGAAATAAAAGATCTCCAGACCGAATCTTGTTTGGAGGCGTCTGCGAGGATGGCTTCGAAGATAGATTTCTTTCGGAGCCAATATAGTCGTTAGTCTTCAAAGCCGTTAGACTCAGAAATAGAGCTGTTACTCTCTGAGAAAGCTAACGGTCGCACTATCTAAGATGGTTGTAACTCTTCATGAGGCAATCTTGTAAGTTATGATGACATCGAAACCGAAACAGAAAAACCAAACGACACTCTATAACGGACAGTACAAGGAATTTTGAATGCTATAAATAGGAAAGTAAAAGTGAAATTTGGACACTTTTCCAATTGTTTTCACACATCACCTTTCTTCTTCCCGAGCACATACTCCCAAACTCTCTTTTTCTCCGATGGTGAAGACTAGAAACAAGGTCCCTGTTCCTACTTCAACCTTGGCTCGGCAGCAAGAGACGATGGTGGCTACGATGGTAGGGCCTTCAGATAACCCTCGTCCGGCCGGTCCTCGTGACCTTCGCCTGACGTCTATCTTGGTGGCGTCATCTTGCTTGAGGAAGTCGATTGCTACGGCAGTCGCTGGAAAAATGGGGCCCGGAGTGAGGGTGCACCAACCTAGGAAAGAAGTGTTCCTGATACCACATGCCGGAGAGGTGGTGGTATTCGAAGCTTTCTTCGAAGCTGGATTGGGGCTTCCTACGATGGATTTCCTGGTGAAGGTATTGAGATTGTTTCATGTAACTCTACCTCAGCTTTCCCCCAATGTGATCGCTCGTCTAGCTATTTTTGAATGGGTATGCAGGCCGAAGGGTGTGCCGGGAGGGCAGAGATCTTCGCTGCCCTTCATAAATCTTCGTGCCAGCCGAAGACGTTCACCGGACTCGGAGGGGAGAAGATGGTGATTGCCTTTGGGAGCATAAACTTTCAACTCCGCGATGAGTTCCAGGATCAGTTCCCAACCCATACGACAGGTGGTACTCCGACTGGATCCTCCATTGGTTCTACGCTAAGGTGGGGACAACTTGTGCCTTGGCGGGGCCCTTGGAGGACATTCTGTACCGGAGGGAGGCGGAGGTCCATCCGGATCCGAGCTAACTTCAGGTCCGCCTTGGACTGTTACACTTTGTAAGTCATCGTATGAGTATCCGTGACATGGCGGAGGTGTTCATCGGGCTTTGGATTCCTCCTGTGATGGCCACCTGGCCGATCATCTTCGAAGAAAACCCAGTGGGGGAACTTCGAGAAATTCCTTCTAGCTCCATAGGTAAGCTCTTCGCATATCCTATATCAAGGTGTTTCATACACAAATATTGATTTTATTGTAAGAACTTAATCGAATGATATCTTATCTTCCAGCCCCACACGTGACTTTGACTCCGGAACAAATTGTCCAGGCTGCGAAGAAGGTCCTCGAAGCCCCTACGCCCATAGAAAAGGAGCAGAGGGTGAAGCTAGTTGGGACTTGGGAGCGGTTCAATCGAGTATGGAGCGTACTCAGAGTTGAGACCCTGACCCTTCAAGACTACTCCGCCCTGGACCAGGTTTCAAAGAAAAGGAAGGATGAGTTAGGGTCTTCAGGACCGGTGAAGAAGCCTGCAAAGGAGGTGACCAGCAAGCTAAAAGCTCTTACACCTTCAAAATCTCCTGTCCCGTCCCCAGGACAATCTGAAGAGGAAGACGACGTGGACAAACAGATGGCGGAGGAGTTTGAGGCTCTTCTTATGGGGGAGGACAAAGGGTCTTGGATGGGAACTGAGGCTTTCGTCCATGATGGTGCGGAGGTGGCGCCAATGGTTGAGGGCGATCCTAGGCAGACGGAGGCGGAAAACATTCCGTCTAGCCAAGTGGTCGCCCCTGTTTTGGGGGAAGGCGGAGTTGAGACTAGAGGGGTTCACGGCCTAGCTGTAGAGGTCTCGGCTCTGAATGAAGTGGTAGTTGTTGTGGCCGAAGAGGTTCAAGCAGCTGTTCCTTCGGTTCGAACTCCGGACTCCGAAGAGGACTTCGGTCAGATATTTGAACCTCCGAGCAGTCTAGTGCTCTCCCAGCAACGAGGTGTCGGAGGTAGGCCTTGGCTCAACACATTCTTTTTCCTTCATCTGCATCATTTAAATAATACCTTGTACCTTTGGTTTCACAGAATTAGTTCCGACGGAGGTGATCCTTGCTGTGGAGGTGGTTCCGGATTCAAAGACAACTTCATTGCCATTGTTGACTACGACGCCGGAAGTTGCTACATCTTTGGAGGTGGCTCCAAAGCAAACGACGGGTCATGGAAAGGTCAAAGGCAAAGGTTGGCCGATGTCTGCTCCCGCTCTAGGATGGACTCCGTTGGAGTCGACAGACGGAGGCTAGTCGACAGAGGACTTCGAGGATGCTTCATTGCGCTCCGGCCCTTCTCCTAGTGACGACGATCGGAGTGCCTTGTCAAGGCTCCCACTCCTGGCCCCCTTTCTTGAAAGGAAGACAGGGCTTCAGACTTTGTTAGAGCCTCTGGCTTGAGCTAGTCACGAAGTCGGGGAGACTGAATTGGTCTCCATCCTTGGCGAGGCCGAAGGGTCGGAGCTCGACGCTGCTCTAGAACGGGCGACTTACCAGGTATGAAGCATCTGCAAAATTCAGTTTAATCTAAAACACGTATATGATTCACTTACATTCCTTTCCTTTTCCTTTGCAGCACGTCATTCTAGCTTGAGCAGCTAGTGTTTCCAATGAGTGGGAGTGCAACCGGCTCAAGGATAAGGTGATGGCTCTTCAAGGGAGGCTTGCTGACTCCAAGAACCGGGCTTTGAGCTTGGAGGAGTTGGATCTCGCGGATCAGAATGCCAAAACTAGGCTGGAGGCTGCGAAGGAGGAGCTCGAGGCTGAACGAGTGGTGCTCCGGGATGAAGTTGAAAGGCTTCAAGGGGAGCAGGAAGCTTCAGGAGCTGAGTTTGTAAAGCTCCGGGAAGAGCGGCAATGCTTGGCTGAAGACGCAAGGAAGTTGCTCAAGCAAAAAACTATACTTATGATGAATACGGTTGAGCTCTCCACTTTGATCCGCTACATGAATGTCTCAAGCGAGGCATTGGCTGTGGACAAAACGAAGTGCGAGAGAATGGCCTCTGAAACTATGGATGTCCTTTGGGGTGTCTTCGAGTATTTTGGGACTTCTTTTGCTTTCTCATCGGCAGCCAACGATTCTCTGCTGCGGAAAATGAAGATGATCCAAGCAGCAGCGAAAACAATGAATACTCCGAGTACTCGGTACAGGGAGATCTCTGGCCAAGTAGCTACTCTTAGAGTACTTCTCTACTTCGAGGACATCAGACTTTCTATTTCGCCGGAACCCAAAGCAGTCCCACTAGCTTTGGCGGTGACCGACTATTGGCCCCTTCACCTGATGTGGTCGCATCTTGGGAGGCTTTTCAGCCATCCTGGAGAGCTGAAGGCCGGTCAGCTGTGAAGACATGGATTGATGAAGGCCATCATCGAAAGCAAGCGGAGATGTAGCCTTTGACCAGCAAGCCTCCTTCGGACCTGAAGGTCTAGTTCTCCTTAGGGTTCCGTTATGTGAAAACTTATGTTTCTGTCTTCTTTTTGAATAAAAAATAATTATTTGGAAATGTTTTTAGGCTTTCTGAACTTTTTTGGATGATGAATTCGAAGTATTAGAGGTTAACGAAGGGCTCCATCAATAGTGGGCTACCTTCAAAGCCTTAAGGCCTCACGGGCGTCCTCGATTTTCAATTCCTCGAGGGAGCCATGGAGAGGTTGTGCCCGAAATCTGTAAAGAAATATTAGCTTATATTAAGGAGGAGAAGGGGAAGAGGAAGTTGTTAATATAGCCTCTTCATCTTCGGAGGACGTTGACTGGTCTAAAGAAGAGTGATCTGGCGAAGATCAAGCGAGGACTAGCCTCGAATGACTTCGGACCTGGGCTGAGCTTCAGCAACAACAAAGAGACTTCTGGGCTTCAAAGAAGGGGAAGCAGATTAAATGCAAGGTTCTGAAGACTCTGGTCTCCCATACAAGTCGCCTTCAAAGCCGAGCTAACTCCGAGTCTAGCTCTGGGGATCGAAGGGGCCTTCGCTTTCTTCTTGGCATAGACACTGTTTTTTCATAATGTAATATAATTTATTGAGTAATATAAATTGAAATGTTTTTAAATTGTATCATTACCTCCTAGCCCTTCTTTGAGGGTGAGCACCTTCGATTTTGAAGTGAAGATGGTTACGCACAACGATTGTAATGCCTCCTAATAGTACAATTTCAATATTTTTTGTTTTCAGGGGTCAAAGCCTCTTGTTGTATTGAATAAGAATGTGGAACCAGTGGTTCGAAACTCGAGTAGATGGTCGCTATGGACCTCGTAGGTCTCTTCGAGCCGATTGGTCCAGAGTCCGTAAATGGTAGCTTAGTACACTTTTTCAGATGTACTGGAATCAAATTATTCAGGTCGCTTCATACTATTTTTCGGATGTATTGGGATCTGATTATATTCGTCGCTTCAGACTCTTTTTATGGATGCTTTCAAGCTGATTGCTCGGAATCAGTATCATTTGGTCTTTTTTGACTCTTTTTACGGATGCTTTCAAGCCGGTGGCTTGGAATCCGTTTTTCTTGGTCTCCTTTGACTCTTTTTACGGATACTTTCAAGTAGATTGCTCGGAATCCGTATCATTTGGTCTCTTTGGACTCTTTTTACGGATGCTTTCAAGCCGGTGGCTCGGAATCCGTTTTTCATGGTACTTTCCCACCTTGACGGATGTTCGAGCCGATAGCTCGAAGTCCATAAATTAGGTTCGAATGAATAATACTTACCTCCACAATCAGCTTCGTCCCTCTATTGCATCCACTAGGAGTAGGAATCATCTTGAGATGCATGCATTATTCGAACCATAAGCTTTATTCATTTAGAAAGTGTTTAGAAATGATTACAAGGAGCCCCTAAGCAAAGTATCGTTTAAGGTGCTCTGCATGCCATGCATGCTTCATTCTTCACCTTCTAAATTAGCTAATTTAAAATATCCGGGGCATCCTGAACGTAGCATGATATATGGTCCTTCCCATTTATTTCCTAATTTCCCCGGAGCAATAATGCTTCGCAATACTAAATGGCCTGGCTTAAGTTCACTAACCTTTATTTTTGGGTCATACCAAGTCTTCGTCTGATGTTGATACTTCGTTAGGTTAGCAACAACTCGTTGTTTCTTCAGTTAAGCCAGCAAAGTCTGTCTTTCATTTTCCATTTTAGGTTCGACAGTACGGAGGGATCCTCCCTTGAGCTCCATCGGCGTCATGGCTTCATCTCTGAATAGTAACCTAAAAGGGGTGAACCCTGTGGACCTTACTTGAGTGGTTCGAATGGACCATAAAATCTTTGGAAGTTCTTCAGTCCATAGCCCCTTCGTTAATCCTACTAATCTTCATTTCAAGCCTGACAAAATATTACCATTAGTTCGCACGACGACTCTGTTGGATTGTGGATGACGGATAGCTGTAAAGCACATTTCAATACCAAGACCTTCACATAACTCTTTGAAGGGTTCGACATCGAATTGAGTTTTGTTGTCAATTGTCAGCTGTCTAGGCACTCCTAATATACAAATAATATTTTGCCAGAAGAATTTTTGCACTTTCTTTGAAGTGATAGCAGTGAGGGATTCTACTTCGATCCTCTTAGAAAAATACTCAATTGCTACCACTACAAATTTTATACTACCCTTTGCCATTCGGAAGGGGCCAATAAGATCAATCCCCCACTGGGCCATTGGCCACACCGGGGTAATAACTTGAAGAGTTGTTGGTGGATGATGACTCCGTCTTCCCATCCATTGATAACCTTGGGAAGTGCGGACTAAAGCTTCCGCATCAGCTACTATTGTAGGCCAATAGAGCCCCTGGCGAAGTGTTTTGCCCGCTAAAGCTCGAGGGAAAAAATGGCTACCACAAAGGCCTTCATGAATTTCTTAGAGTATGTGTGGCGCCCCGATTTATCGAAATCGGAACATTATTGAATTTCCATAGAAAAACAATAATACAAGAGGTTCATCATGCGACAATCGTACATACGACAATATTCATGGTACGCAGACCATCTTTATTACATCAGAGTTTAATAAAAACAATAATAAAGATAATTAAAATGCATGACGAACGCCTTCTTCAAGATCTTTTCACTTGACTGGGTTGCTACTCCAGACCGTCTTCATAGTAGGCATCCTCTGTGGGGTTCAACGGGTATGAGTACAAAAAGTACTCAACAAGCCACCGCAAATGCAAGTAATAATGCAAGGTAATAACAAAGGAAGTATAATTGGCTAAAAGTGCGGAAAGTACATTTTCAGTTATTGCAGTTAATGTAGTCAAATTTTATCATGTGGAAAGTAAACATGAACAACAATAACATCATCTAACTCGAGGAGTATATTTTACCTCCTCGCACAATAGTCCTTACATGTCAACCCATCATGCACATACATATCAAAGGTAATCTAACTGTGGGATGTCACGCAACCCGCCCTTGACCGTGGACTCGGCTTTTCGAAAAGATTTATGACTCTGATTAGAGTTGTACTACTGTACCCACAAGGCACGCACTCATCCCAAACACCAAAGTGTAACGAGATGACCCATACCACGGGAACTCGTGCCAAAACCTCAGCATGAAATGCTCCAAGCGATAACCACCCGCTCTAGGTTTCGCCGGCGCACCGGGCCGCATCCCGGCTAACGTCGCACCCCCTTTTGTGCCACGTCGGTACAAGACACCCGCAGGTGCTGCTTGACCCATCTCCAAATGGTGGCCTCGGTTTGGAACACTCCATACCTTAGTTAGGACTTACCCATTAGACTTGTGGTTAGTATGGAAGTGTATTGCAACGGATCCCTCAGACCGGTCCTTATAGTGCATCGGGTGCTACCGACCAATGCCCTAGCTTGCACCCGGAACCCACCATGCATTCACTCACAACCACAACTCCAACACCGACAGAATTCCAAAGATGAGAATAACGGGGATCATATAGTAGAACCAATCGCTACGACTCATTTTTAATCCTATAGCAATCGTGTCAATACATTGGACACTAGCTAATAATACTAATCATATGGTGACAAGGAGTTTAGGCTAGAGAGCATGGCTTGGGTTGCACATCAAGGTCGGGGGATCCTAAATAAATATATTGTAAGGGTTTCATTTGACTAGTGCATGTATAACCTATGTGTTTTAGCAATAGTTTAATAAAACATGGGTCCAATATGCTCAAAAGATTGGTTTGGTGACTTGCCTTGTTCAGCGAGGGGAGAGGGAGGATCTTCTGGGAAATATTCCGGCTCTTCGGCGGCGTCGTAGTCTTCCCATTATAAATAAAATAAAATACAACATTCAATCAAAACAATATAACATCACACAATAAGCACATAGGTTTAAATTGGTTTGAAAACCAAGTTGTTATGTTTCTGAAATTTATTTTATAAATAATTTTAGAAGGAATTATAATGAAAGGTTGTCCTTTATAAAAAGGGGTTTTAAATGTGAGTAGTATCATTTTAAGTCTCCTAATAAATTTTAAAATGAAAGGTTCATGTACAAATTAGTGGTTTCCAGCATATGAACAGAAAGGAATAAATATAAACTTTACTGAAGTTTAAATATTTGAATTTACATTTTTATCCTAAGGGCATTTGAATACCTATTTAATTAGTCATGAAAAATCCAAAGTAAACATATTGTTTTATTGAACTAATGTGTAGATAATAAAATTACAAAATTCTGGAATTGAAATGATAATTTTTGGAGTTCAAATGTGCCAGATATGAATTTTACAAGTTTAAAACAGTTTTTGGAATTTATTTTTAAATTTAAATTGCCTCGGGTCCACGATGAGCCAGGCCCATGGTGAACCTGTGACTGTGCGCGTGGTCTGGCCCAATCTGGACCGTTGGATCCAGATCCAATGCGCGAGAGCGAGGCGGGGGAGTTAAGTTATCGTGGACAGCTAGGATTAAAACACTGAACCGGTACGCGATGGACGCTCCAGATTAAACGTGAGTTTTAAATATAAACGAACGTGCGAGATTAAAACGTAACGTTTCGTCCAGATCCGACGGTGCGGATTAGATCGCGCACGTGGGGTTACAGGCGTCGTCCGATCGCAATCGCACGATCGGGATCAAATCCGACACGACACGTGTCGGGGGGTTAAGTACCCATCTTCCCCGACTCTGGCGATGCGATGGTGAGCAATTCCGGTGACGGCGAGGGCTATCCGGCCTAGCTAGGGCTAAAAATGCAAAGAGGGTACTGAGGGGAACAAGAGGGTACCCTTGCGGTGGTCCGAGGTCGATGGAGTGAGGTCGGCGACGAGAGGAGGCGGCGAGGTCGTTCGGGTTCTGGTCGGCGATGGTGATCCGGTGAGGTTCGTCAACGACGGAGTGATGTCCGAGGTCGAGGGGGTCTTGGTGGTCACGGAGGTGCGGTCGGCGTGGATGGAGAGGGATTTCGGCAACGGTGATCGACGACTGGAGTGCGGACGGCGGAGTGGCGCTAAAAACCGAAATGCGAGCGCTCTATTCATTCTGGAAGCGAATTGACGTGGGGGTTGAGCGCGGTGGTGGTCGGGGGTTTAAATAGGGGTACCGGCGGGGGCAGGGGGCGCAATCGGGGGAGGCCGTGAGTAAACGCCGGTGAGGCGGTTTCACTGCATGCGGGCGATAACGGGACGATGACGCGTGAAATCAATGGGGGAAACGGTCGGCGCGTCGTGGGGGTGTTAATGCCGGCGATAAATGGAGGGGAGGGGGCTGGCGACGAGCGAATCGCGGGGTTTTAAATTCGGCCGGCGAAGTTTGGGGGCGGTGGCGGGAGGAGGACGACGAGTCCGACAGGTGGGGACCACTGGCCAGCGGGCGTGAGCGCACGAGTGAGGTGGCTGACGGGTGGGGTCAGGCTCGAGCGCGAGAGAGGGCGGTTGGCGCCAACAGGCGGGGTCGGGCTGTCAGTCTGAGGTGGGCGGGGGTAACGGGCTGGGCCAACTGGGAGAGAGAGAAAGGGAGGAGGGATGCCCATTACTGTTTCCAAATATTTCTGAATAAAAATAATTCCAGCAAATAGATTAAAATCTTAGGGCTACTTCCAAGGTTGATAAAAATTTGTAAAAATTCTCAAAAATATATCTTAGTCTTAGGATCATACATAAAAATTTTTAGCTCCTGGTTTGGCCATTACATCTAGGTTGTAGTTCAAAAGAGTGAAAGAGTGTATTAAAGGTATTTCCACAATAATTAATTCTAGGAAAATATATTAAATAATATTTTTATTCCTTTGAAAATTTGGGGTGTTACAGTATGTCTTGGCTTCAGCATGGGAAATACATCAGAGTAGGGGAGAACATACTCCGGCTTTGTACAAAATACTGTTGACAATATGATAGTTCCGAACACTTAACTGAAGTCTTGATAGCTTTGTGCCTTCGGGCAAATTAGCTTCGTCTTGCAAAAAATCCATAATTGAACTCCGCCAATCGGTGCTTGGTATGCAAAGGATCTCCATAGGAGGTAGTTGGGGCACCGAAGGGAGGAAAGACCTTCAAAAAAGTCCCCTTCCAGGATGTCTCGGGCTCTGGCTGCAGCTTTTGCCAAGATGTCTGCTTGCAAATTATCGACTCGTGGGATGCTCCCGACAGAGATCCCTTTAAATGCTGCTTCGGTCTTGCGGATCTCTTCCAAATATTTAGCAAGTTGTGGATGGCGAACTTGAAAACTTTTGTCAATGTGCTCTGCTACAATCTAGAAATCTATTTTTATAACAACTCTTGTAGCACCTAGGGCATGCGCCTTGCGAAGGCCTAGAAAAATTCCTTCGTACTCCACAATATTATTGGTGTACTTAAAGTTGAGCCTTGTGGAGTACATTGCTTTCTGCCCTAAAGGCGAAATTATGACCGCTCCGGCGCCTGCTCTGGATGGTTGAAAAGCACCATTAGAGTATATGGTCCATATGCCTTCATTTGATTCTTTCGGAGCCCATCCTGCAGATGGAGTCCATTATACTACAAAATTAGCCACCACTTGTGACTTGATTACTGTTCTGGCTACGAAAGAGATACCAAAGGGGGCTAGATCAATGGCCCACTTTCCAATTCTCCCCGTAGAATCCTGCTTCGGAGCATATCTCCTAGAGGATAAGAAGTTGGTACAATTACATTATGTGCCAAAAATATTGTCGTAATTTCCTCGAAGCCATTACTAGAGCATAAGTAAATTTCTCCAGCTCGGAGTACCATGTTTTTGCTCTAGTTAAGGCTTCTGATACAAAATATATCGGATTCTGTACCAACTTCCCATTGAAATATGTTTCTCGAACAAGGACTGCACTGACAGCGGAGCCTATGGCTGCAAGATAGAGAAGAAGAGTTTCATCTGCGAGGGTGATAGTGAGTGTTGCAAGATTGCCGAGATAGTCTTTGATATCATCGAAACTCTTTTGGCACTCCGGTGTCCATGCAAAATCTGTGGACCCTTTTAAGGTTTTGAATATTGGGAGGCTCCGCTCTGCGGACCTTGCCAAAAATCTACAAAGGGCCGCGAGGCGTCCGACGAGCTTCTGGACATTCTTCAAATTTTCCAGCGGAGCCATTCTTTGCAATGCACTTATACGTGTTGGGCTAGCTTCGATCACCCTGCTCGAGACTAAATACCCTAGTAATTTTCTAGCTTGAGCCCCGAAGATTCATTTTTCGGGGTTGAGGCGAACTCCACATGCTCGGAGGCTCTCAAAAGTTTCTGCTAAGTCTAGGCTATGTTGGTGCTTTAAAGCACTCTTTATTACAATATCATCCATATAGGCCTCGACATTGCGACCTATCTAGTGACCCAGATCCTTAGCAATCATCCTTGAAAAAGTTGCCCCGGCATTTCTTAAGCCGAAGGGCATTCTAACATAACAAAAGACTCCCGAAGGAGTTATAAAGCTTGTATTGGCTTCGTCTTCACATTTTAACCATATTTGATGATATCCGGAGTATGCATTGAGGAAGCTTAGAAGGTTGGAGCCAGCAGTGGAGTCGACGAGTTGATCAATATGGTGCATGGGGTAGGTGTCACGTGGGCATGCTTTATTCTGGGATGTGAAGTCAATGCACATGCGCCACTTGCTGGAGGACTTTTTCTTGACAAAGACGGGGTTGGCTAACCACTCCGTGTGGGCCACCTCTCTAATGATCCCAGCCTTTGACAACTTTTCCACCTCTGCCTTAGCAAGGTCCACCCTTTTTGTCGACAATTTACGGAGCCCTTGGTGAACAGGTCGAACCCTTCGGTTGACTAGTAGGCTGTGCTCAATGATGCTTCGGTCGACTCCAAGAATATCTTTGTCGGACCAGGCAAAGACATCTAGGTATTGTTTAACTAATTCTTCTAGCAAAGTGGTAATTTCCGGAAGCAACTCCTTGCCAAACTGGATTACATAGTCTTTGTCGTCCTTGACAATGATCTTCGTTATAATTTCATCTTCGGGGCTTGGCCTAGGGGAAGATATCTTTGAGATCTCACTTGATGCAGAGGCATCCTCCGAATGATCTTGTACATTATTTATCTGTCTAGGATCAATGGGTGGACCATGGCCATATTCCGCCCTCCGCGCCGCATCTTGGTCGCCGAGGACTGTAAGAACTCCCCTTTGCTTGGGCATTTTCAGGAATAAATAATTATGGTGCGCCACGACTCCGAATTGATTTAACATTCCCCTTCGAAAGATAACATTATAAGCATAAGGGGTGTCGACGACGTCAAAAATCACCTCCTCCGATCTAGACAGGAGCCCCTCTCCAAAGGCGACCTCGAGAGCTATTTGGCCGAGGGCATCGAGAGGAGGGCCTACCAAGCCTTGAAGCGGACGAGCTGCTGGAAGTAAATGCTTCCACGAGATACAAAATTGGTCGAAGGCCTGGACGAAGATAATATCTGCGGAGCTTCCGCTATCAACCAGCACTCTACGGACCTCCGTTCCTGCAATGTCAACTGTAATAACAAGGGGGTCCACATGAGGGAATTTAATACCAGCTGCATCGGCTACGGAGAAAGATATGGGCATGTGAGACCACTCAGGCATTTCTGCAGCCGACGAGGAGGTCCCAATATGCCCTACTTCGCGAACATGTTCTCTCCATTGTCGTTTTGACATGGCGCCCAAGGTCCCTCCTCCGGAGATGGGGAGAACTACTTGTTTGCCATGGTCTTGTGTATCTTCTTGATTTGGAGGTGGCATAATGTAGCGCCCCGATTTACCGAAATCGGAACATTATTGAATTTCCAAAGAAAGACAATAATACAAGAGGTTCATCACGCGACAACGTACATACGACAAGCATTCATGGTACGCAGACCATATTATTACATAAGAGTGTAATTAAAATAATAGAAATAAACTGCATGACGAACATCTTCTTCAGGATCTTTCTTCTTGACTCGGTCGCTACTCTAGACCATCTTCGTAGTAGGCATCCTCTGTGGGATCCAACGGGTATGAGTACAAAAAGTACTCAACAAGCCACCACAAATGCAAATAATAATGCAGGATAATAAACAAGGAAGGGTAATGGCTAACGTCGCACCCCCTTTTGCGCCACATCGGTACAAGCCACCCGCAAGTGCTGCTTGACCCATCTCCAAATGGTGGCCTCGGTTTGGAACACTCCATACCTTAGTTAGGACTTACCCATTAGACTTGTGGTTAGTACGGAAGTGTATTGCAACGGATCCCTCAGACCGGTCCTTATAGTGCCCCGGGTGCTACCGACCAATGCCCTAGCTTGCACCCGGAACCCACCATGCATACACTCACAACCATAACTCCAACACCGACAGAATTCCATAGATAAGAAACAATGGGGATCATATAGTAGAACCATGCACTACGACTCATTTTTACCCTATAGCGATCGTGTCGATACATTGGACACTAGCTAATAACATTTATCATATGGTGACAAGGAGTTTAGGCTAGAGAGCATGGCTTGGGTTGCACATCAAGGTCGGGGGATCCTAAATAAATATATTGTAAAGGTTCATTTGACTAATGCATGTATAACCTATGTGTTTTAGCGATAGTTTAATCAAACATGGGTTCAATATGCTCAAAAGATTGGTTTGGTGACTTGCCTTGTTCAGCGAATGGGGAGGAAGGAACTTCTGGGAAATATTCCGGCTCCTCGACGGCGTCGTAGTCTTCCCAATATAAAAAGTAAAATAAATACAACTTCCAATCTAAACAATATAAAATCACATAACAAGCATATGGGTGTAATGTGGTTTAAAGTAAAGAAAAACAGAGTTGTTAAGGTTCTGAAATTCATTTTATAAATAATTTTAAAGGAATTAAAGTGAAGTGTTGTTCTTTGAGAAAGGGTTTTAAATGTGAGTAATCTCATTTTAAACATTCTAATAAATTTAAAATGAAAGGTTCATGGGCAATGTAGTGGTATTCAATATATGGACAGAAAGAAAATAAATATGAATTTTACTGAAATTTAAATAATTGAATTTATATTTTTACCCAAAGGGTATTTGAATACCTATTTAAATAAACATGAAAAAGTCTAAAGTAACATATTGTTTTTATTGAACTAATGGGTAGAGAATAATATTATTAATTTTCTTAAATTGGAATGGCAATTTTTAGAGTTCAAATGCGCCAGATATGAATTTTACAAGTTTAAAAGCATTTCTGGAATTTATTTTCAAATTTAAAACGCCTCGGGTCCACGGTGAGCCAGGCCCACGGTGAACCCGCGCACTGTGCATGTGCGTCGGATTGATCTGGACCGTTGGATCCAGATCCAACGCGCGCTGGCGAGGAGGGGCGCGCAAGTGATAAACGGACGGCCAGGATTAAAACGTGCGAAAGGGTACCACGTGGACGCACGAGATCGAACGCGGGTTTTAAATGGAAATGAACGCGCGAGATTAAAACATACCGCTTTGACCAGATCTGACGGTGCGGATTAGATCGCGCACGTGGAGCTACTAGCGCCGCTCGATCGCGATCGTGCGGTCGGGATGGAATCCGGCACGGCACGGGTACTCGACCCGTGTCGGTCATCTTCTTCGACGACGGCGAGCGGGCCAGGGGCCACAGCGAGCGACGGCGGCCCTAGCTAAGCCTAGAAATGGAAAGAGGATGCGAAGGCGGTCACGAAGGTACCTTAAGCGAGGCGGGGGGTCGACGGAGCGCGGTCAGCGGCGAGGGTAGACGGCGGAGTGGTTTGGGGTCCTCGACGGCGATGGTGTTCCAGCGGGGTTCGACGTCGGTGGAGGGGTGGCTGAGGTGGGGGTCGTTCTTGCGGTCACGATGGTGGCGACTGCGTGGACGGAGGCGGTCCGAGGCGACGACGAGTGGTGGCCAGAGGTGAAGCAGGAGGGGAGCGCTAAAATGTGAATTACGTGCGTTCTGTTCGGTCCTGGGCTGCGAGAGTGTGGGGGTCGAACGCGGCGGAGGCAGGGGGTTTAAATAGGGCGTCGGGGGGCTCGCATGCAAGGAAAGCCGAGGGAGGGGTTTAAGTTGCCGGCGAGGGCTCGACCATGCACGGCGCAGCGTTCCCGGGGGCTTAAATGCGTCAATTAAAGCGATTGAACGACCGGCGGGCCTCGGGGTGCATTAATCTGACGCCAATTAAATGAGAGGGGCGCCAGCGAGGCGGATCCGAGGCGGGGGTCGTCAGCCAGCGTGGTTTGGGGGCGACGGCGCGAGGTTGACGACGGGTCCGACAGGTGGGGGCCACTGGCCAGCGAGCGCGAGCGAGTGATGGTGGCGACTGATGGGTGGGGCCGTGGTGTCGGGTGCGCGTGCGAGGAAAGGTGATCGGCGCCGACAGGTGGGGTCGGGCTGTCAGCTAGAGGTGGGCGAGGGTGACGAGCTGGGCCGGCCGGGAGAGGGAGAAGGGAGGGGGAGGGCCCAATACTATTTCCAAAACTTTTTTGAATTAAAATAATTCCAGGAAATAGATTAAAATATTAGGGCTACTTCCAAGCTTGGTAAAAATTTATAAAAATTCTCAAAAACATATTTTGGCTCTGGGAGTTTATACAAAAATTTTCAGCTCCTAGTTTGGTCATTAACTCTATGTTGTAGTTCAAAATGGTATAGAAAAGTATTTAAAGACATTTACAAAATAAATAAAATCCAGGAAATTGAATTAAATAATATTTTTATTTCTTTGAAAATTTGGGGTGTTACACATAACACTGGCCACCAAGGGCTGTCTTGGGGCTTCGAAGCTGTCTACGCGTCCGACAGTCTGCACTAGCTCTAGACGTGTCTCGGGGGAGCTCGATCAGTAGTGCCTCGACCAGAGATCCTCTCAAGATACTCGCTCCGCAGAGCTAGTATATACTTGCATGCGTCAATAGCATGACTTCGATTCTCACCATGTACACAGTAGAAGAATGCCTGGCTTCAGCCAGCTGGCTTCCCTAGCAGCCTCAAGCCACTGACCTTGCTTCCCGGAGCTTGCGAATAGTTAGGAGGTAATTTTGGAGCAGAAGGGTTAATGTTTAAAACCTCAGAGCGATGATGTTTTCACCCTATGTTGATAGAAAAAAATGGCATCAATGGTCAAGATTGTCAAAATATCAATTTTGTTAATTTGGGCCAAAAATACACAAGTCGTAGTACAGGCCGAAGCCCTATAGTGTCGAAGCCCCATTTAACACTGGGCTTCGGAGGCCTTTTAGCGGCCTGCTAGCTTCGGCCTGAGGAGCAGGCTTCGGCTGCCCTGCCAAAGGCCCACTTCGGGTTGGCTTCGGAGATAGAGTTTGAGTTTGATTCTGGTTGTTTTTATCCCTAAAACTTGATTATGCAGAATCCTACCAGATTAGCCTTAGAGATAAGAAGACTAGCCCTTATAAATATAGGGCTGAGGTCGGTTCATTAGACCCCCCAACACAATTCAACTTCAAACCCTACCATCTATGTGTCCACGTCGTCTTCCTCTTCAGATTGCTCTGGCGACGAGACAGAAGTCTTTGAAGGGGTAAGAGCTTTCGTCTTGCGGGTCACCTTCTTTGCAGGCGTCTTCACCGGTCCTCAAGACCCCGCCTCAGCCTTCCTTTTCTTCAGAGCCTGGTCTGGGGTAGACTAGTCTGGAACGGTTGGGGGCTCAACTCCGAGTATGCTCCATACTCGATTGAACCGCTCCCATGTCCCAACAAGCTTCACCCTCTGCTCTTTTTCTGCGGGCGTAGGGGCTCCGAGGACCTTCTCCACAGCTCGGACAATTTGTTCTGGAGTCAAAGTCATGCGTGGAGCTGAAAGATAAGATATCATTCAATTAAGTATTAAAATAAAGTCAATATTTGTGTACAAAACACCTTGATGCATATGCGAAGATCTTACCTGTGGAGCTCGAAGGAATTTCCTGAAGTCCCTCCTCTGGGTTTTCTTCAAAGTTGATCAGCCAGGCGGCCATTAGAGGAGGAATCTGAAGCCCAATGAACTCCTCCGCCAACTCGCGCATGCTCATGCGGTGGCTTACGGAGTGTAACAGTCCAAGGTAGACCAGAAGTTGGCTTGGATACGGATCGTCCTCAGCGTAAAACCAACGAAGAATGTAGTCGGAGTACCACCTATCGTTGATGGCCTTCGCTGGCAACCGATCCTGGAACTCGTCACAGAGTTGAAAGTTTATGATCCCGAAGGCAACAACCATCTTCTCCCCTCCGAGTCTGGTAAAGGTCTTCGGCTGGCACGACGCATTGTGAAGGGCTACGAAGATCTCTGCCCTCCCGGCACACCCTTCGGTCCGTATAGCCCATTCGAAGATAGCCAGTCGGGAAATCGCATTGGGGGAAAGCTGAGGTAGAGTGACATGGAACAATCTCAATACCTCCACCAAGAAATCAACTGCCGGGAGCCCCAATCCAGCTTCAAAGAAAAGCTTCGAATATCACCACCTCTCCGGCGTGTGGTATCAGGATCACCGCCTTCCCAGGCTGGCATACCCTTACTCCAGGCCCCATCTTTCCCGTGACTGCCGTGACAATCGACTTCTTCGAGAAAGACGATACCCCCAAGCTATACAATTGGTCCGTATACTTAGCAGATGCCGGACGGAGGTTGTGAGCACTAGCTGGATGAGGGTTATCTGAAGGCCCCACCTCCGCAACCGCCACCGCCATCGCCTGCTGCCGAGCCAAGGTCGAAGTGGGAACGGGGACCTTGTGACTAGTCTTCGCCATCGGAGAAAAAGAGAGTTTGAGAATATGTGCTCAGGAAGAAGAAAGGTGATGTGTGAAAACAATCGGTAAAGTATCCGAAGTTCACTTTTACTTTCCTATTTATAGCACTCGAAATTCCTTGTACTATACGTTGCAGCGCAACGTTTGGTTGCCCTATTTTGGTTTCGACGCCATCATAACTTGCAGGAATGCATCATGAAAAGTTACAACCATCGGAGATGGAGCGACCATTAGCTTTCTCAGAGAGTAACAACTCTATTTCTGAGTCTAACGACTCTAGAGTCTCATTGCTCTGAAGACTAACGGCTATATTGGCTCCAAAAGGAATCTATCTCTGAAGCCATCTTCGTGAACGCCTCTGAACAGTATTTCATCCAAAGATATTTTACTTCCGAATGTTTCTAAGGATTATAAGGTTTTTCAAGCTCCTTTCTAAATTCTAAGCATGAAATTATTTCTTGCGTATAATGCCATCTTCACTACATAGGAAATTCGGAGAGAATTATTCGAGGGGCTATTATTGGGGGAAAATATTTCATCCTCCAGAAGTTAAGGAAACTTCTATATCAATACAAGCAGAAGAAACGAAGCCCGAAGCTTTATCTCTGGAGATGCATACAACATCAAGACTTCACAGTATTCGGAGCTCTCTACAGCGGAGGCCTCCGTCAAGAATTCGGTGTGACGGAGCCCCCCGAAGCCTCTTCACACGAAGGGGTACTGCCAGCAAGGATGGAAGATCTATCTTCTCACTGATTAGACTAGTCTTTTACTCTTTTAACCCTACGAAGAATATTAAATAGTATCTTCTCAGTCGGTTGTAATTAGAGGGTAAAGAAGTCTTTTCCCTATGTATTCGGTCTATAAATAACCCTATTCACTCTATAAAGGGCATCGAATACTCAGATATTCAATACACACTTCGAACTATCTCAAGCTATTATCCTATTCAGAGGCTGGGAATAGTCCCCTTAAATAGACACTTCGTTTGTTAATCTTTCTAGTTGTTTAAACCTATTAGTGTAATCGTTTACGCCAACACTAACTTTGACCATTAATGCCATTTTTTGCTATCAACACATGCCCCCTGCCTTTTGGCAAACTTAGTGAGCCAAAGCACAACAAGCTAAGGGCGATATACTCTATATCGGCCTGACGACACTTCAAGCGTCTTGCCACACACTTTGGAAGTACCTTTTGAAATATCTACCATTCAAAGCTCTACGAAATCGCTCTCCTTGCAAATACTCTAACAAATACGCATTACTTGGAGCGATTTCAACAAATTTAATGGGACCTTCCCAACTAGGCGACCATTTACCAAACTTTGGGTTTTAGTGACTAAGGGCAAAATCGTCTTCCAAACTAAGTCACCAACGTGAAACGATTTTGCTTTCACCTTCTTGTTATAAGCTCTAGCCACTCTTATCTTATCTCTTTCTATAGCCTTTAGTGCCCTTAACCTCTTATCGGTCACCTTTTCTAAATTGTCTTTCAAGAGAACTTCATAATCACCGACCTATAAGACATCTTGTTTAAGCAATCTTAAAGAACCAAGATTCACCTCTACGGGTAAAACGTCTTCTTGTCCACACACCAACTCATATGGATTTACCTTGGTAGCACCATGGTTCTCTATTCTGCATGCCCACAACGCCTCAGAAGGCAATTCATGCCACCTTCTAGGAAACTCTTCAATCTTTTTCTTAATAAGCTTAATCACCGTTTTATTACTAGACTTGGCCTGACCATTGGCCCGAGCATAGTATGGAGAAGAGTTTACCAACTTTATACCATAAGATTTGGCAAAATCACGCACTTATTTAGAAACAAATGAAGCACCCTGATCTGTAGTAAGTGTTTGGGGAATACCAAATTTATGTATAATATGATTTAAGATAAAATCTATTACCTCATTATGCGTCATATTCTTGAGAGCATGACCTCGGTCCACTTGGTGAAGTAGCCTATAGCCATCAACACGAACCGATGCCATTTTGAAGAAGAAGGATGAATTTGGCCCATGAAGTCCAAGCCCCAACCTTGGGACGACCATGGTTTGATAATAGGATTAAGCAAATATACAGGAGAAAGATGAATATTACCAAACCTTTGAGATGCTTCACATCCTCTATGGCACCTAAAGCAATCCTCAGTCATTGTCGGCAATAAAACCCCGCTCTTTTGAGCATCCAACTCATATTCTGGGCCAACTGATGAGAACCACAAAGTCCTTCATGAACTTCACCCATAGAAAGTTTAGATTGATGTGCATTCAAACTATTCAAAAGTACTACATCAATTGTTCGGCGATAAAACTCATCATCAAGCAACACAAATTTAAACGCTTGCCGCCGAAATTTTTGATCAACCCGCTTGCTAGGATCTCTCAAATATTGAATAATTGGAGTCCTCCAATCATCCACATGATTTTTTCAAGTACTCGCCAAATCCTTACTTGAATTGGTGATCAAATCAAAAACTTCGACTTACCCTCCATGCCCAAACCCTCCTGACACAAGGCGGACAGACCGGCCATTGCTAGATGGCTGGCACAAGGCGGTCAGACTGGCCTAGCATGGCCGGTAAATTGATCAGACACCTATTGTCGGACCGGCCTGATTGGGCCGGTCAGACCAAAGTCTTCTGACTCGAGTGACACAATTTTTTCAAGCATTTGTTTTTCTTGGGAAAACATTTACCACTTTTGATTTGACATCCAGATGCTTGTTGAGCCAAATCATTTGCTACTAAGTTGGCTTCTCTAGACACATGGGAGATTTCAAAGTTATCAAAAGTACCAATTATGTCTTGACATTTGTCCAAATAGTTATTTAACAAATCATTAAAGCATTGAGCATCTCTAGCTACATGTTGAACAACTAATAGAGAATCACCATATGCACGAACATGTTTAACACTCATGGAATCTAAAAGTTCAAGTCCTAGCAACAGAGCTTCATATCCAGCTTGATTATTTGTACAAGGAAATTCTAAACGGGCCGACGTCTCGAAACTCTTACCACTATGTGATATGAGTACCACTCTGACACCTTGGCCATTATTGCAAGACAAACCATCAAAGTAAAATTTAATGGTACTACTTGAATTAGAGCAGTGTCACTACTCCATTTGACATCTACATAGTGATCAACTATGAAGTTTGCGATGACTTTGGACTTTCATAGCTTTCAAGGGTTCATAAGCCAAGTCGTATTCAATTAAAGCATAAGCTCACATTCCGATTCTCCCGCTTAGAATCGGCTTTTGCAACATGTACTTTATAACATCGGTTTGATAAGTGACAATATATGTGCCAGATAGAAGATATTGGCAAAGTTTGGTACATGCATTATAAAGTGATAAATATAAATGCTCCAAAAACACGTACCTCATCTCGGCATATAACATGCAGTGACTCAAGAACATGATGATGTACTCCTTTTCCTCCACCTCCTGAGTCAACACAGCTGCTATCACACAATCTTCTGTAGCAACATATAGCCGAAATAGAATCCTGGCCTTTGGTGCTCTCACCATAGGTGGTGATGACAAGTACTCTTTAATTCGATCAAAAACATGTTGCTGACGTGCCCCCAACTGAATTCGACTTCATTATTTAATTGAAGTATGGGGACAAAAGCATCAATCTTGCCAAACAAGTTAGATATAAAGCGACACAAATAGTTTACCTTGCCTAGCATCTTTTGCACATCTCTCTTACATGTGTGCGCTTCAAAGTTCCTAGTATTCTCAAGCCTCTTAGGATTAATCTCAATACCTCTCTCATGAATCATAAATCTTAAGAACTTGCCCGCCGACATGCCAAAAGCACACTTGAGCGGGTTCATTTTCAAGCCATACTAACGCATCCTTTCAAATGAAACTCTCAAATTGGCTTAATGGTTACCCATAGCATCCGATTTTACAAAAACATCATCTATATACCTCTAGCATAACTCCTAGCAAGTCATAAAGATCAAGTTCATAGCACGTTGATATGTGATGCCAGCATTCTTTAAACCAAAAATCATCACAACCCACTCAAACAAGTAGACAAAACTAAGACATCTAAAGGCAGTTTTATAAACATCCTCTTCGGCCATAAAAATTTGATTGTAACTAGCATTACCATCAAGAAAACTTAGTACCTTATGTCCTGAAGCATCGTTGATCAACATGTCCGCTATCGGTGTGAGATACTCATCCTTCGGAGTGGCCTTGTTCATGTCCCTAAAATCAATACACAAACGAATTTTGCCACTCCCTTTCTTTTCAACAGGCACAATGTTAGCAACCCTGAGAAACCAAGGGTTGGTTTCGGAGTCTGTGATGAGTGATTGACATATTTTATCCTCTAATTCGAAGGGGTCCCTCCGAAGGGGTTCAGAGGTGGTTTCACTAAAGGGTTTGGTGGGTCTGTTTGCTGCGGCTATTGCAGCGGAGTGTGACTGTCGGAGGGATCCGATAGTACATGATGATTGGGTCGTACCGAAGGTCTCAGTAATTTGGGCGATACACCGGAGTGTGTGCTGGAGGTTGTTTACCCGAAAAGGTCTCCGGGGTACTGGGTACACTTGTCTGTTTGTCTGTGGTGCGTAGGTGACTTCAGAGGCGACGGACGATTCGCAGCAAGTGAACCTGGGTCAAGCGAGAGGCTTGATGCTATGCGAGCAGGGAACTCGGTCACGAAGGCTGCGAAGGGGTCAAGGTCGATCCTCGGGTCAAGGTGCGCCAGGCGAAGGCAGAGAGTGCGGAGTGTGGCTCCGGCTGAAGGTACTCCGAGATTAAGTCCTCAGAGGCGAGGCACGTCGAAGGGTACTCAGAAAGGAGTGACTTCGAAGTTTGGCGGACAAAGTCCTCAGCGATGAGGCAAGGTGTTCGAAGTGTGCTCTGGAGGGCTTCTGAAGATTAAGTCCTCAGAGGCGAGGCACGTGCGAAGGGGGCTTCTGAAGACACCAAGACTGCAAAGGCTGACTGTGTCTGCTATGCAAAAGCTGATGCTGTCTCCTCTACGAAGCTGACAAAAGAAGCCTCCAAATAAATTAGACTACCAGCTGAACCCCCCTGTTTTGATGAGACAAAAATCAGTGTAAACCCTAGGGGTAAAGAAGTCTATTCACAGGGCTGAATAGTGCCTATAAATAGTGGAGGCTAGCTAGGTCACTGTAACACTTTTGAGCAGCCATTGTAGAACTCCTATGCTAGCCGCCACACTCTCTGTATTCATCTCGTGAGTTCATTTTGTGTTCCCTGTTCATGCAATGAAGTTTTGATTCTGTTCTTCTTTCACTGCTTGAACTTGTACTGTGTGTTGCACTTCATGCTTTGATTTCTCTATGCACCATCTTCTTGTGGGTTTTCTGGAGAAGTATGTGAGAGGTCTGACCGTGTGAAGTGTGATTTGCAGTGTTCGTTCGCTCTGTGTAAACTGGAGACTAGATCTCTCTTATTACTAGCGAAGCACTGTTTTTGGCTCTAATCAAAGCCCGCTTTCTTCCCTTGTCGAAGTCCTCTTTGTAGTGTGCTCAGCGTGCGTCTCGACCTCCGAAGTACGAAGCCTAGTACCAGTTGCTAGCGTTGAGTGTTTGGTCAAAGTCCTTAGAGGGAAGTCTGCTCTTGCGAAGGGTGAAGTGCGAAGCCTGCTCGAAGGCACCCAGTGTGCGGAGCCTGCACTGACTTAAAAGAGTTGAGTTTTTGGTGTTGTGGGTGAAGCGAAGTCTTCTTGACTTTGAACTTTTGCTCCTTGCGAAGCCTGGTTTCGAAGCTGTGAAATACAACCGAACTAGAACTTCGAAGGGTGTGTTCGAAGCCTGTTCCGCATAAGACAGTTTTAAAATAGAAGGCTATTTTTAGTCTGAAATTTTAAAATCTCCCATTCACCCCCCTCTAGTCGCCGTTTTCGGTCCAACAATTGGTATCAGATCGGGTTAAGATCACTGTTGGCGCAATATATTTCCCTTGAACAGGGGCCAAATGACGTCAGCCTCCGACAGCCTTCGGCCCGGAGCCCAACACTGTCGAAGCATATTTCCTTCCCAAGAAACTATTCCCAAGTCTCAAAGTTTGTCTCGGAGCTTGCAGGGGCGAGGCCCCCGGGCCCCGTCGAAGCCCTCCGGAGCGAGGTCCTTCAGAACCCTTCGGAGCGAAGCCCCCAAGACTCCCTGGCGACAGCCAGAAGCTGTCTCGGGCTGGCCTCGAAACCAGCCTCCGAGCCTGGTTCAAGGTTAACCTCCGAGCCTTGCTCGGGGTTAACCTTCGGACCCTGTCCGGGGATAGCCTTCGAGCCCCCTCCTTCGGAGCTCCTCAGAGCCAGCCTTCGGACCCTGTCCAACCGATTCGAAGCCGTCTCCGAGACCCCAGTTTGGAGCCTCACTCGGAGCATGCTTCGAAGTCCCCCTTCGGGGTGTACTTCAAAGCCTTCTTCACAGCCTCCGCTAGAAGAGCTCTGGCCCTTACTCCGAAGCTCAAGAAATATCTAAGTGAATAGGCCATACCAGGGGCCCCTCCGCCCCTGGTATGTCGTTTAGCTGGTCAAAGTCTGACGTTGCCTGACACGTCTGTAAAGCTGTAAAGCACTTTTGTACCGTAGCTAGCTCCTTTTCCCCTCTTTGCCCTTGTGAGCCTAGGGTTCATAGAGGGCATTTTGGTCTTTTCCTTAAGGCCTGCGTCCCTATAAAAGCAGGGCCAAACCCTTGTAACAGGACACCTTCTCCAGGGACTATGAGACCCTCGAGTTCACTACTGCATACCGAGGCATACCATGCCAAATCCACTGCAAACTGGACGTAGGGCTATTATCCCCTAGGGGAGGTCCGAACCAGTATAAACCCTTTCTCCTTCTGAGAGAACCCCTCGAGGTTCATTTTACACTCCGTATACGCATATACAAAACCTGTGCTGTAGCTAACAAAATTGCTACAACAGTTGGCGCCGTCCGTGGGGAACCTAGTCCAAAAAGCTAAGTTATCTCCCACTGCCTGCAACTCGAAGTACGCTTGAGGGGGGAGCTTCGAAGCTTTCTTGCTTCGCGCACCCTTCAGCAAGGGGCTTCGGGCTCAGATCGAAGGCCATCTACGCCTTCCCTTATCCTTCGCATACCGCAGCTCGCCCTCCAGCGAGGGGCTCCGCTTCATGCATCGAAGGTCGTCGAAGCCCCAGGGGCTACGAGGCCAACCTTCAGCCGCTTTACGAGGTATGTCCACTATCCGAAGTACCGCTTCGATGTACAACTTCGCAATCACTTGGATATATATTCGAAGCCTTGCTTCGCCTTGAAATTCGAAGCCCTGTTTCGCCTTGAAATTCGAAGCCCTGCTTCGCTTTAAAGTCAAAGCCCTGCTTCGCCGTAAAACCGAAGCCCTGCTTCGCCTTTAAATGCAAATTTCATCATATTGAAAAGTCGAAGCCATGCTTCGCCTTATCAAAAAAACAAATCTTTGCTTCGCCTTATTTAAAACTCGAAGCCTTGCTTCGCATTACAAAGTCCGGAGCACCCTTCCGAAGGCTACACAGTGCCTCCGGGCCCGTAGCGGTGGGCTTTGAGACTTCCGGGCGACGGCTCAGTGAGTCTGGGATTCCAGGCTCTGGCCTGGTGCATCCCAGAGTCGAAGGTGGCTCAGAGTCGAAGGTGGCTCAAAATCACAGGTTCGGTGAATCCACACCAAATATCCTTTTCACTACAGGACCAAGCTCCAGAAGCCTTGCTTCGCTATCTAAACACGCACCGAAGCCTCGCTTCGTGTGACGTGATCTAAGCTAAAACTAAGCTTGTCGAAGTCATACTTCGCTAAAAAATCTAAGTGTGTTTCGGAGCCTTGCTCACGCACAGCATCCAAATCCCAACATGCCGAAGCATGCTTCGCTTAATTTGGTTATGCTGAAGCCTTGCTTCGCACCAAGTTAGTGAGGAGCCATGCTGAATAGCGTGGGCCTCATGGCTCTAGAGGTGATGAGTCATTGTCAACGATAGTCATCAAGGACTAAAGAAGAAAAGAGATCTGCTGTTTCATGGGCCGCGTGCGACTCAGGTACACGGGCAGCGAGCGACTGTCGGGCAGAGGAGGCTGCGAAGTCGGGCTGGCCCAATCCGGGTGCATGGGCCAGGAGCAGTAGAAGACCCACTGGGCTGTTGACCAGGACTGACTCAGGTACACGGGCGGTGAGCGATTGCCGGGCTGAGAGAGCTGCGGGGTCGGGCCGGCCCAATCCGGGTACCTGGTGCAAAGCTGGTGGAGGCTTTGTCAGTTTCGGCGTAAAACTGACAACCGTTGATTCTGTATCCGACTGTCCAGAAGAGTAGCTTCAGGATATGTCATCTGTTACTCTAGGCCCACAGTCAGTCAGTTATGTCTGTAAAAATACCTAAGGGCAGTAGAGTCTTTTTCTGTATTTTTGAGTCTGTAAAACCCTAAGGGGCTGGTAGAATATTCCTAGTGTTGGGCTGCCTATAAATAGCACCCCAATCCCTAGGGTTTGGACTACCCCTTTGTGCTGAAATCAAATCCTCTCTATTGGGTCATTTTGTCTCTTTCTCTCTCCTGTGTGCGCCGCCAGGCAGTGGTTCATCCCTTTTTGCCTTGCATTTATTTTGGCTCCTGTGAGATTGATTTCTTTGTTGGTTGCTGCGGTGAGTGCATTGATTCCTCTGCTACAAGAAGCTTCGGTTCGTTGTGCTGGTTGATTTTACTCCTAAGGTTGTGTCTCTGTTGTGTGTGTTCTTCGTGAGAAGTAGTACTAGTTCTTGCTGTTGCAAGTAGTACTGCTACTGTAGCTACAGTCTTTGCTGCCAGCCTTTTTACTTTCTACCGCACAGCTTTTTGATCGAAGCTGACAGGCTCTGTCACCTTTTTGGCTGTGTTTCGAGCGAAGCTACTCTCTGTTCGAAGCCCTTCAGTTTCGCGAGGCAGGCTTCGATCTATCTCCTTCGAAGGCATCGTTCGATCTTCGAACTTTGTTTTGTGTTCTGTGTTGCTAAGCTTCGAAGCATTTTTCTGATTGACAACATTACATACTTCGAACAATAGTGCGAAGGGGCTTCGGCCCTATCTGTTCGAAGTCCTTACTTCGACAAGTTTCGAAGTTAGGTTCGAAGCCTGTAGCTCCGCTAGGCCTCGCACTGACTTCTGTGTAGCGTGTCACCCTTCGCCTCTCTTTTCGGAGCTTGCTTTTTTCGAAGGTAGAGCATTGGCTTCGGACTTGGTTCTCTGTCGCGTGACAGGCTTCGCTTCTTTGTGCGAAGGTTGTCCGTTTGTGTGTTGTGTTCGAAGCTTTTGGTTCGGAGTTGTGTTCGAAGTTTTGTCTTCGAAGTGCACTTCGAAGCAGGCTCTGTCTCTGTCACTTTGCTCCGAAGCTCTTGGTTCGAAGCTGTGTTCGAAGCCTTGTCTTCGAAGTACATACTTCGAACCAGGCTCCGACTTTGTGTTACTTCGCTCCGAAGTACACTTCGCATCTTACCACTTCGAACTAGGCTAGACAGTGACACCTTCGGCATTTCGGACAGACTCCGACACCAACCTCCGAAGCAGACCTCGACGTGCGAAGGGGGCTTCGCCAAGACCCGAACAGGAGACAACTTTGGACAGTAACTTCTCTTTTCACTTTATACATACTTAGATCATTTCATTGAGAAGTATAGGCCTGTTACAACTTGTTTATCTGCCTAGTTGCACCACTTTAGTTTTACACTGTATATCATCAGTTGCTTCTAGGTTAGAAACCTTTAGACTTAGGCCTACTGTCTACTTTCTGCTGCATAGTATTTTTGAGGTGCGTTGGGTATTGGGAACAGGCCATAGATTCGAAAGAATTTTTTAAGGCGCCCATTCACCCCCCCCCCCCTCTGGTCGCTACTTTCGGTCCTACAAGTGGTATCAGAGCGAGGTTAGGGTTTTTCCATACCTTAACCGGTTCTAAACCCCAGTAGTGACTATGACGTCTCCTGGCAAGGTCCCGTCCTTGGAAGCCTATGGCTATAATTATTGGAAGACTCGCATGCGAGCCTATCTCATGAGCCAGGGTTCGGACATATGGGACATTTGCGTTCACACCACGTTTGTCATTCTGCCAGTTACTGAGCAAGGTACTGCTGGTATCATTGCTCAGCATCTGAGCAACAGTAAGGCTGTGAACATTTTATTTTCTGGCTTAGGTCCCACTGAATTTGAGCGAGTGAGTCATCTCTCCACTGCGAGAGAGATCTGGGCTACCCTCAAGGCACACCATGAGGGAACAGCACAGGTCAAGGCTCGGCTCTATCAGACCTACCGGCGTGAATATGAGAATTTCACACAGAAGCCGGGTGAATCTGTTGAAGCCTTGTTTGGTCGCTTTCAGTCGATCATTAACAAGCTTCGGGACAACAAGGCTGAGGGTGCTCAGTTAGTCTCAGATCATGAGCAGGCGCTCAAGGTTCTTCATACCTTGGACCCAAAGATCTGGGAGATCAAGGTATCATCTATCGTTGAGAGTACTTCATACGATACCTTGACCATCTCTGAGTTATTTAGCAAGCTAAAGGCCACTGAGGTAGATATCCAGTTGAGATCAAATCTCACTGGCTCTGGATCAAAATCCCTGGCCCTTGCTACACCTTCTGTTGATCCCTCTGCTGTGAGCTGTGCTGGGTTCTCTTTGATGTCTATCACTGAGGACCAGCTTGAGTTGTTGGGAGATGATGATTTGTGTCTTTTTAACAACCGGGTGCGTCGTGTCTATGATAAAAGAATGTTCAAAAGACACGGCACAAAATCCGGATGCTTTGAATGTGGTGATCCAGGACACTTCATCGCCGACTGCCCCAAGCGCAGTGGATACAAGAAGGGCGCCGGCAGCAGCTTCCACGACTCCGGCAAGCATGAGAGCCCCTCCTTCATCAAGGGCAAGCCGAAGACCCGGTTCTTCAAGAAGGCCCTGAAGGACTACCGGTGAGAGAACAAGAAGCGCGACAAGGCCTTCTTCGCCGAGATGGAGAAGAGCTACTCCAAGAGATCCACGTCTTCTTCCTCTTCATCGAGCTCAAGCGATGAGGAGATCGCCATCAAGAAGGGGAAGGACAAGGATGATCCGGCGGGCCTCTGTTTCATGGCTTTCGGAGACAAGCCGAAGAGCCGCTCACACCTGCGCCGAAGATCCCGCAAGAGCTTCTGCTCCATGGCTCTTGGGGATAGAGAAGAAAAGAGCTCCTCCGACGACTCCGACGACGACGATAGCAAGGTATCATCTTATGAGCGCGAAATTGTTGATTTACTTGAGAGCAATCGTCAGGAGTTGAAGTATCGGGAGAAACTGCTTAGGGGGGCTAAGAAAAGGATAGATGAGTTAGAAAGTGAGCTTGCCGTAGCCAACGGTAGAATAGAAAGTCTATCTTCTTCCCCTTGCTTGAGTGTTAGCAGTGAGTGCCCGAAGTGTGAGGTGCTTCTGTGTGACCTGTCGACTCTGAAGTCCAGGTACACAGAAAGGGTTGATGAGAGGGACGCTTTGGCCACTGAGCTTGAAAGCGCTCAGCAGGAGCTGAAAGATGCTCAAGCCACTGTCGTCGCACCCTGTGTTGATTGCCCATCGCATCTAGCTGCCTTGGCTGAGCTGAAATCCAAGGGCAATGAGCATTTGGGTGATTTAGAGAGGTTAAGAGCTGAGCTTGCGCAGACTAAGCTAGATCTTGAGACATTGTCAGTTCCACCCACTGTCTGTGAGAACTGTCTGTCTCTTAGAATGGAGTTGATCAAGCTGAAATCTGAAAAGTCTGTCCAAGTGGAGAGTGAGTGTGAGACCTGCTTGTCTCAGGTGGAGGTACTAGCTTCCTTGAGAGAGGAGCTAGCTGATTCTCAGAATGAGAATTTTATCTCCGGTCTATCCTGAGTTGGATCAGTGCTAGAGAGCCACAACTCGGCATGATGATCCAGCAGTTCAAGAGGCAGGATGGGTTTGGAGTAGGTTACACCTACACCAAGGCTGACTTTGAGAGTGCCCTCAGCCGGGCAGTGGAGTGGAGTAAAATGACTCCAGAGCAGAGGTATCCCAAGACTCACTCCGCTGAGACCTCCCAGGCTTGTCAGCCCAAGGATGGAGTAATCCATGAAACTCCCAAAGCTCCACCCAAGAAGCCTATCTGGGTTCCTAAGCCCAAACACCTCCACTCTTCTCTAGACTCTCTTCCTGGACCCTCTCAGCCCAAGAAGACCACACCAAACGCTACCAAGCCCAAGAACCCCAATCCTCAACCACATCCCAAGAAGCCCACCTATCATTGTGAGTATTGTCAGAGAGACGGGCATCTTGCGGAGTTTTGCTTCAGGAGGAAGCGGGTTGAGAGAGCAGAGAGGGCTCGTAGTGATCAGGTGCAGTTCTACCAGCAGGGTGGTAGACTGCGTGTTCCTCGGCGCGGGGAGAGGCTGGAGGCCAGGCCGCGTCGTGTAGGTGGTGGTAGAGGAGACGGCCTTCTTGCCCGTGCTCCAGTTGGTGGTGTTCGTTCCGGCAGAGTTCCAGACCGTGTTGGCTACGGTTCTGGACCTCGTGGCCGTAGGGTTAGGAAGAACCGTGGACCGCGCTTTGAGCCGCGTTTTGGTCCAAACTCTTTTGATGGTTTTCGCTTTCCATCTTTTGAGCAGATGGCTCGACACTGGTTTAGCTTTTTGCTAAACCTGGTGCCGGACCATTTGCTCCCACTTACAGACATTGATAGTGCAGGACCGGGGACTGGAGGATATTTGGATCATGGACTCAAGATGCTCTCGCCACATGACGGGACATCGCAGATGGTTCTCCAGTCTCACTCCCCCGAACTCAAAAGAGTACATCACTTTCGGGAACAGCGGTCAAGGGAAAGTAAGTGGCATAGGCTCAATCAGCATCTCAGACCACTTCTCTTTAAAGAATGTTGCTTTGGTTAAAAATCTGAACTTTAATTTAATATCTGTTTCGCAACTTCTTGAAGATGGTTTGGAAGTGCATTTTAAGAAGGGCAATTCTTCTGTGATTGATTCTAGAGGGTCTTTGGTTTGTCAGATTTTACCCTTCGGTAAAGTTTTTCGAATTGACTTCTCTAGTTCTTTTGGCCCTTCTCGCTGTTTGATTGCTGGATCTTCTTCTGAGCTCTGGAAGTGGCATAGGAGGTTAGGTCATTTGAGTTTTGATCTGCTAGTCAGGTTAAGCTCTATGGACCTCATCCGAGGATTGCCCAAGCTTAAAATGGAGAAGGATCTAGTTTGTCATCCCTGTCGTCATGGGAAAATGGTTGCCGCTTCTCACTCACCTGTAACTCAGGTGATGACTACGTATCCAGGCGAGCTTTTACATTTGGACACTGTAGGTCCAGCTCGGGTACGCTCAGTCGGTGGGAAGTGGTATGCACTTGTGATTGTTGACGACTTTTCTCGTTTCTCGTGGGTTTTCTTTTTGGAGTCTAAGGATGAAACTTTTCAATTTGTCCATGACCTGATTTTGAAGCTGAAAATGAGAACAATGGACGGATGCGAGCAATTCGCTCCGACAACGGCTCTGAGTTCAAAAACTCTCAGTTCGTCAGCTTCTGTGGTGATCAGGGTCTGGACCATCAGTTTTCCTCTCCTTACACTCCCCCACAGAACGGCGTTGTGGAACGAAAGAACCGCACGCTAGTTGAGATGGCCAGGACGATGCTCGATGAGCACAGGACTCCTAGGCGTTTTTGGGCTGAAGCCATGAACACGGCTTGCTATCTTGCCAACCGTATTTTTCTTCGAGCTTACATTGGTAAGACTTCATATGAGTTGCGGTTTGGCAGACAGCCCAAGGTGACCCACTTGCGAGCATTTGGCTGCAAGTGCTTTGTGCTCAAGAAGGGAGGGCATTTGGACAAGTTTGAGTCTCGTTGCTGGGATGGTGTTTTTCTTGGTTATGCATTGCATTCTCGAGGCTTCCGTGTTTGGAACCTCGAATCCCAGCTGCTTGTCGAGACGTGTGAGGTTTCTTTTGATGAGTCCTTGCCTTCTTTGACTCCTTCTTTTGAGTTTTCTGGTGATGATGAGCTCGGAGAGTCCATCTTCGAGGAAGATGAGGATACTCCAGCTGCTGTTGAGGGCGGGCCTTCTGCATCCCCCGCAGAGCCCACACCCTCTGTGACTTCGACTGATGATGAAGGCGGACCTCTGATCACTTCTTCCACTTCGATCGAGCCCCCTCAGTCGAGTCCAGAGGTGCCAGCTGCTGACTCCGGTGAGGTGAACTCAGATCACCAGGGAACCCGAGCAGTTCAGCGTGACCATCCCTCAGAGCTCATCATTGGTGATTTGACTGAAAGGACCTTGCGTTCTTCTGCCTCTCTCGCTGTGTTTGCTGAATCTGCGTTTGTTGCATCTTTCGAGCCCAGAGACATTTCTCATGCTCTTTCTGATTCTAATTGGATTAATGCTATGCAAGAAGAGCTTGAGAATTTTGTCCGCAATCGGGTTTGGACACTAGTTGAGCCGCCACCAGGATGCAACCCCATAGGCACCAAGTGGGTGTTCAAGAACAAACAAGGTGAAGATGGGGTTGTGGTGCGCAACAAGGCTCGACTAGTTGCCCAGGGTTATTGCCAGAAGGAAGGTATTGATTTTGAAGAAACCTTCGCCCCTGTTGCCCGTCTTGAGTCCATTCGCATTCTTTTAGCTTTTGCCGTTTCAAAGGGTTTTAAGCTTTTTCAAATGGACGTTAAGAGTGCTTTTCTGAACGGGTTCATAGAGGAGGAAGTATATGTTAGGCAACCCCCCGGTTTTGAGAACCCTAAGTTTCCTCGACATGTTTTTAAATTGCACAAAGCTTTATACGGGTTGAAGCAAGCCCCCAGGGCTTGGTATGACCGGTTAAAGCAGTTTTTGTTGGGGAAGGGCTTTGTGATGGGTTCTGTGGATAAAACTCTTTTCCTGCTAAGAGATGCTTCAGATTTCTTAGTCGCTCAGATTTACGTGGACGATATTATCTTTGGCGGTACTACTGACTCTCTTGTGTCCAAGTTTTCTGAGCAGATGCACAGTGAGTTTGAGATGAGCCTCATGGGTGAGCTTAAGTATTTCTTAGGGCTCCAGATCAAGCAGACCAAGGACGGCACCTTCATCCACCAAGGTAAGTACACTCGTGATATGCTTAAGAAATTTGACTTTGGTGGTGAATTGAAGCCGCAGATGACCCCGATGGGTACTTCTGGGGGTCTGGACAAGGACGAGAGCGGTGTCAAGGTCAATGAGAGAGAGTTTCGAGGGATGATCGGTTCGCTGTTGTACTTAACGGCAACAAGACCAGACATACAGTTCGCTGTGGGACTTTGCGCGCGTTTTCAGTCTTCACCACGCGCGTCTCATCGGCAGGCTGTCAAGCGCATTTTCAGGTATCTCACCTATGCGCCTGATCTTGGTCTTTATTATTCAGCATCATCATCACTTGATTTATCTGGCTTTTCGGACGCCGACTTTGGTGGGTGCCGGTTGGATCGCAAGTCGACTTCCGGTACTTGCCAGTTTCTTGGTTCTTCCCTTGTATCTTGGTCTTCTCGAAAACAATCTGGAGTTGCTCTTTCGACCACAGAGGCCGAGTACGTAGCTGCTGCCAGCTGCTGCTCACAGATGGTTTGGATGATTTCTACTCTACGAGACTTTGGGTTGCTCTTTCCTACCAGGGTTCCATTGTTTTGCGACAGCACAAGTGCTATTAGTGTAGGGAAAAACCCGTGTCTCCATTCAAAAACCAAACATATTGATGTGCGCTTTCACTTCTTGCGGGATCAATATGAGAAAGGTGTCATTGACCTTATTCATGTTGATACCCATCATCAGTTGGCTGACATTTTTACCAAACCCCTAGATCAGTCTACATTTGAGCGTTTACGAGGGGATTTGGGTGTTGTGTATCCTTTCTAGGATATTTTGCGTCAGTTTTCTTTCTTTTTTACTCTTTTCTTGAGTCTTTTTGTGTGTGTTCATATCATACATATTCACATATCACACTTTTGAGCCTGCTTCTGTTATATGATTGAACTGCTTTACTTATTCTAGCTGGTACATGCTTTTGATTACTTGTCAATGATCATGCTTTGATTTCAGTTCGCTTGACATGTTTGATATCTGTCATATGCATGGCTTTTACGCTTTCAAACTTGAAAAATGATCACCATTGCTTCTGGTAACTAGCATGTGTAGGCTGAATGCTTTTGCTATCTGTTACATGCCTTGTGGCTAGTTCATCACATAGATGCAGATATGCAACTTGGACATCTTTATGCTTTAACATGGAAAATGTGCTATAAAAATGATAAAAATCAAAAATGAATGAAAATTCCATGCCTTTTTATGCTTGAGTTGAAAAGATCCAAGTGGGTTTGCCTTGTCACATTGCATTGTTCTGGACTGCTTACCATAGCACTTTGGTATGAACTAGGACAGTGAAGTGTATGCCAAGACCAATGTCTTAAGCTTCTGATGGTCCAGTTCTGGCCTAGGCTTGACTTGGTCGGTTAGCATAAGGTTTGACATGCAAATAACCCTTGGCACAAATGACAAAGGAAAATGAAAAAGCCTGAACTTTAAAAGGATAACAAGTTTGCTGCAGCACTTTGTTTTGAACAAAGCTTATCTTGGTAGACATCAGTTAGCTTCTGCATCTCATGCTTTACCTTGCTTGTTTACTCGGAAATGTGGTGATGCTTTTATTTACAAAAACTGAAAAATGCGTGCTAAATGACTTTCCTTAAGATATCATCTCTTGCACTGATCATGCCATGTATCTTAGACAGTATCTCTTTTGCTGTACATGTTAGATACTGTATTTGCAGTCAATCATATCTGAGAAGCATGCTTTCTACACTCCACCTGCACCCCAGTTGCATTCACTGCATATTTTGAGGGGGAGTTGCATTTCAGGGGGAGTCTGTGTCTCTTTTTGAGTGCTTGATGAGTTCACTTGTCAACAAGGGGGAGAAAATTGGGATCAGAGTTTAAGGGGGAGTTCTTACTCTGTTGATATCCTTGTTGTTCTGCAATCGCACTCATTTTGAGCTTTTGTGTTTTGGTTAACCATAATGACCGGTTCTTGCTTTTGTTTGGCTTTTGGTCATTAAGGTTAAACTTTTACCTTATTTTTTTTCTTCTTTGTTCTCTTGTGTTTTGTTTTCGTGTTTCCACATTTGTTCGCAGGTGCTGAAGAGCGGAGAATTGAGGAGTGTTGACAATGCTCTCATCAAGGGGGAGATTGAGGAGCCATGCTGAATAGCGTGGGCCTCATGGCTCTAGAGGTGATGAGTCATTGTCAACGATAGTCATCAAGGACTAAAGAAGAAAAGAGACCTGCTGTTTCATGGGCCGCGTGCGACTCAGGTACACGGGCAGCGAGCGACTGTCGGGCAGAGGAGGCTGCGAAGTCGGGCTGGCCCAATCCGGGTGCATGGGCCAGGAGCAGTAGAAGACCCACTGGGCTGTTGACCAGGACTGACTCAGGTACACGGGCGGTGAGCGATTGCCGGGCTGAGAGAGCTGCGGGGTCGGGCCGGCCCAATCCGGGTACCTGGTGCAAAGCTGGTGGAGGCTTTGTCAGTTTCGGCGTAAAACTGACAACCGTTGATTCTGTATCCGACTGTCCAGAAGAGTAGCTTCAAGATATGTCATCTGTTACTCTAGGCCCACAGTCAGTCAGTTATGTCTGTAAAAATACCTAAGGGCAGTAGAGTCTTTTTCTGTATTTTTGAGTCTGTAAAACCCTAAGGGGCTGGTAGAATATTCCTAGTGTTGGGCTGCCTATAAATAGCACCCCAATCCCTAGGGTTTGGACTACCCCTTTGTGCTGAAATCAAATCCTCTCTATTGGGTCATTTTGTCTCTTTCTCTCTCCTGTGTGCGCCGCCAGGCAGTGGTTCATCCCTTTTTGCCTTGCATTTATTTTGGCTCCTGTGAGATTGATTTCTTTGTTGGTTGCTGCGGTGAGTGCATTGATTCCTCTGCTACAAGAAGCTTCGGTTCGTTGTGCTGGTTGATTTTACTCCTAAGGTTGTGTCTCTGTTGTGTGTGTTCTTCGTGAGAAGTAGTACTAGTTCTTGCTGTTGCAAGTAGTACTGCTACTGTAGCTACAGTCTTTGCTGCCAGCCTTTTTACTTTCTACCGCACAGCTTTTTGATCGAAGCTGACAGGCTCTGTCACCTTTTTGGCTGTGTTTCGAGCGAAGCTACTCTCTGTTCGAAGCCCTTCAGTTTCGCGAGGCAGGCTTCGATCTATCTCCTTCGAAGGCTTCGTTCGATCTTCGAACTTTGTTTTGTGTTCTGTGTTGCTAAGCTTCGAAGCATTTTTCTGATTGACAGCATTACATACTTCGAACAATAGTGCGAAGGGGCTTCGGCCCTATCTGTTCGAAGTCCTTACTTCGACAAGTTTCGAAGTTAGGTTCGAAGCCTGTAGCTCCGCTAGGCCTCGCACTGACTTCTGTGTAGCGTGTCACCCTTCGCCTCTCTTTTCGGAGCTTGCTTTTTTCGAAGGTAGAGCATTGGCTTCGGACTTGGTTCTCTGTCGCGTGACAGGCTTCGCTTCTTTGTGCGAAGGTTGTCCGTTTGTGTGTTGTGTTCGAAGCTTTTGGTTCGGAGTTGTGTTCGAAGTTTTGTCTTCGAAGTGCACTTCGAAGCAGGCTCTGTCTCTGTCACTTTGCTCCGAAGCTCTTGGTTCGAAGCTGTGTTCGAAGCCTTGTCTTCGAAGTACATACTTCGAACCAGGCTCCGACTTTGTGTTACTTCGCTCCGAAGTACACTTCGCATCTTACCACTTCGAACTAGGCTAGACAGTGACACCTTCGGCATTTCGGACAGACTCCGACACCAACCTCCGAAGCAGACCTCGACGTGCGAAGGGGGCTTCGCCAAGACCCGAACAGGAGACAACTTTGGACAGTAACTTCTCTTTTCACTTTATACATACTTAGATCATTTCATTGAGAAGTATAGGCCTGTTACAACTTGTTTATCTGCCTAGTTGCACCACTTTAGTTTTACACTGTATATCATCAGTTGCTTCTAGGTTAGAAACCTTTAGACTTAGGCCTACTGTCTACTTTCTGCTGCATAGTATTTTTGAGGTGCGTTGGGTATTGGGAACAGGCCATAGATTCGAAAGAATTTTTAAGGCGCCCATTCACCCCCCCCCCCTCTGGTCGCTACTTTCGGTCCTACAGTTAGCGCGTTCGAAGCCCAAAAGAGGCCTTCGCTCAATGAATTCCATACATCCGAAGCCGCCAAAAGGCACACCCCTTCGCATTTTTTATTTTGCCCGCACCAGCAACGGCTAAGTCCCTAGCTGCCACGAGCAAGGGGGGAAGCATGTATGCAAGATTTGCGGATGTAATACGCAATACGAGCGTGACAAGCTAAAACGATCGAAGCCATCAAACAACGCGAAGCATCCAGACGAAGTATGCAAATACAATAAACTCCATTCATTGAATGATAATTGAGAAGTGTTACAAATGTACTTCGACTACAAAACTACGTATAGTCTGTATCTAAGCCTAAGAAGAATCGGGTGCGAGGTCCCAACCCTCGCTTGCCTTTCTTTCGGCCAGGGCCCCCTCGGCTGGACGAAGCCTCGTCGAAGCCTGCTCTCCCATGTCCGGCTCGTCCAGGCTTCGAAGCCCGCAGACCTCATCTTCCATTTTGCAGGTCGCTCCGAGTTAGCAAAGCAGGCGGTGCTGTGTCGAAGGCAGAGAATTCTAAGGCTTCGTCGCCTGCTAAGGTCGTTCGTAAAGGCAAAAACAAAGAACTCTGAAGGGGCTCCACCTTCACAGCAGCTAGCAAATCCTGAACTACTTCGGAGATGGCTTCGCTGCTAGGCCCCCTCGGAAGCTTAAACCGAGGGGGGCATTCGGACCTAGCTACTTCGAGGACTGCCCACAATTGTCGAAGTTCTTTAGAGTCCTCAAGCACTTCGAAGTCAACATTAGGAGGCTGAGCCTGGGCAGGTATAAAAAACCCCCGTATTCATATTAATAAACTGATAAAGTTTGTACAAGCCTGCAGCTAAGTGTTACAAAGAAGCCTAAGGAGATCTACACCTTCGGAGGTGGAGGTGTCGATGTCGAAGGCCTGTCCGGCAGGGCAGGTGCTTTGGATCGGTGGAGTCGTAGGGCCTTCTGGAGGTCGAGGACTGCTTCGCAGCCTTGTTCCTTCCAAGTCTCCTGCAGCCGCCGCCAGGCTCCACGGACGTCCGGCGGAGGCGTCACCAAGTGCTGGCCCCCGAAGGCCACCGGGGTCACGGAGGTTGCTGCCTGGAGGTGGTTGTACCCTGCTTCATGAAGCATGTGCAACACCCCTTGGCCCGTGACTCGGCCGGCCATGAGGGCGAAGCCCTTCAGTGATTGCTCCACTGTCGAAGCCATCGTCTTCAAGAAGTAGACGTGGTCCCCAATTGGGTCCTGGTCGCCGAAGTCCGGAACCCGGCATTCGGTCCCTATCTGCTCAAGGACATCTGTCAAGCTCTGGGTGGCTTCGCCAAGGTTGTCCACGACGAAGTCTTCAAGCATCTGAGCCCGCCGGCGGAGTGAAGCATTCTCCTTCGCCTGTCGGGCTTCGGCGTCCTTCTAAGCCTTGAGCTCCGCGCGGAGCCGAACCATTTCCGAGGCCAAGGCTTCCTTAGCCTTGTCGGCCTCATCCTTCGCCACCTCTGCCGAAGCCTCAGCCCGCCTTCGCCTCTCGGCTTCCACCAAGACTTCGCGTCGAAGGGCCTCCTTCTCCTCTGCCAGTCGCTCCATCCGCCTGTCTGCAGAAGTCGAAGCTGCCGCGTTCAGTGCGAAGGCCTGCAAGAATTCAAAAAATCATACGTATTGATCGAAGGATAAAGTATAATTCGAAGGATGTGAAGGGCTTCGCTCACCCGCACGAGGGCTTCGTTCGCGCTGATGATGAGCTCCGTGGGGTTCGAGTGGCTAAGTTGAGCCACAAAATCCCCTGCCTCCGCAGCTGCGCAGCTTTCGCGGAAGCTGTTGATTGCCACCTCCGTCATGGCACCCTTCGGCCGGAAGGGATGGACCATCTCCTCCACCGAGGCCGCCTGCGCAGGCTTCGGCAAAGCAGGGCTTAGGCCCACCATGTCGACCTCCTCGTCAATTTGAAGGCCCCCTTTGCCGCCACCGCTGCCTCCATCTTCTTCAGACGAAGAGCCTTCAGAATCTGAGTCGCTGCAGCTGCCGCTGCTGCCGCTGCTGCCCGAAGCCTCTGTTGGCTTCGCCACGGCGGACTTCAATCCGGCTTCGTCTGCCGGCTTCGCCGCGATGGGCCTCGCATCAGCATCCTCTGCAAAAAGACCCAAGTCAAGATCCACATATTGAAGAGAAGCATGTTAAAAGAGTTTACCTTCGTCAGAAATGTCCTCAAAGGAAGGAGGGGCGATGTGTGCCCCCAGTCCCTTCTCTGCGAGGCTGGCGTGTCGGCCTTCGCGCCCGAAGTTATCGCTGTCGAGGCTTCCACGGCCTTCTTGATGGCCGGAGTGAGCTCGTCAGCCTCCGCCGCCTGAGTCGTTGCCGTTGAGGCCTCCACGGCCTTCTTGGTAGCCGGAGCACTTGTGGGCTCCACTGCTGCCTCCTTCGTAGTAGAGGCTTCAGTCGCAAGGACCTCCGACCGCACCCTCGAAGTCCCAAGCTCATCGTCCCCCCTCTTCCTCTTGGCTCCGGCCGACGAAGTTGTGAGGTGGGAGAACTCTAGCAGAGCAGGGAACACCTCGAGGCCAAGCGCGGTCCAGATCCTGTTCCAATTTTCCCAGGACCCCACCAGAGCAAGGCGCTGGGCCTGCTCCTCAGGTGTCGGAGTCCCAACGACGTGCTCCGCCACCGCAATGGCCTCCTCCGGAGTCCTCATTTCGAGGTGGGCTTCATAAAAGTTCAAGTCAGAGTGAAGTTTTGCGAAGTATGAAAGTGAAAAGAGTTGAAGCCTTACAGAAGTTGTCGAAGGCCAACTCGCGAAGTTCCCCTTGGCCCAAAGCCTGGAAGAGCCCCTCCGGCCAAGAGCGCGTGAGGGGGCTGAGTCGGAGGGTGATGAACTCCTCTGTGAGGTCCCTCATGCTCATCTTCGCCGCCACCCTCCGAAGAAGCAAGATCCTCGAGCGAAGGGTGTCCTCGCTGGTCTTCACCACCTGTTCGCGTCGGTATAAGATGTGGGCGTTGGTACTCCGAAGGGGAGAGTTCATGCCAACGGAGGCATAGAACCATTCCTGGTCCCACTTCGAGTACCACTTGTTGTTCACAGCCCTCGCCGGGAAGGCATCCTGGAACTCCCTCCGGAGCTGGAAGTTTGCGCTGCCGAAGGCCAGCGCCCTCTTGATGCGGTCTGTCCCCTCCCTCGGCTTTGGCTGACAGTTGGCATCGTGAAGGGCGACGAAGACGTCCGCGCGGCCCTCGCAGCCTTTGGCCCTCATGGCCCATTCGAAGACAGCAAGCCTCACCACGGCTTTGGGCGAGAGTTGAGGAAGCTCGAGGTTGTAAGCCCTCAAGACTTCGCTCAGCATCCCGACTGCTGGCAGCCCGAGGCCGGCCTCGAAGAAGGCCTCGAACACAACCACTTCGTCAGCGTGGGGCCTCGGCACGGCCTCCGACTTCTCCGGGACTCTTAGCTGGATCTTCGCCGCAATCCTCCCTTCACAGGCCCTTCGAACGGACTCCTCCATAGAAATTGAGGCCCTCATCTGCAGCGTCTGCTCAAATTTGTCAGAGGGCATCTGAAGGTCCCTTGGCCCTAGTCGCCTGGGTGCAGGCTTCGCTGCCGCAGCCGCCGCTGCCTGCACTTGGGTGGAGCCCGAGCTCGAGCCCAAGACCAAAGGCTTCGCCACTACCTTCTTCGGCATTTTGGTGGGACTTCGGCGCGAGGGGCTAAAGCTAGCGAAGGGCACTCCGCGTGAAGCGAAAGAGTAGAAGAGAGCGAAGGTTGTAAGACCATGAGAAGGAAGCAAATGAGAGCGTGCCGAAGCCGCACGCGGTAAACCCCTATTTATAGGCGGTAAGAATTTCGACGGTCGTGGGCTGAACCCACTGTTCCGCGGGCCTTCAGCGAAGGCGAAGCGGCGCAGCGCAGGGTAACGGTAATTTTTCTAACCGTTGCGGAGCCGTTTGGGCTCCCCGAGGTCGCTCTGACAGCTGGCGCAGGCATTTATTACCTGCGGTTTTCGAGGTTACCTTCGGTCCAAGCTCCAAAGGCATGTTTGTCTGAAGTTGTAATTTTCAGGTCATTTGTCCCAATGGCACGCGCACCCCTTCGTCCCGAAGGCCTGCACGCGAGGGGCTACTGTTGGCGCAATATATTTCCCTTGAACAGGGGCCAAATGACATCAGCCTCTGGCAGCCTTCGGCCCGGAGCCCAACACTGTCGAAGCCTGTTTCCTTCCCAAGAAACTGTTCCCAAGTCTCAAGGTTTGTCCCGGAGCTTGCAGGGGCGAGGCCCCCGGGCCCTGTCGAAGCCCTCCGGAGCGAGGTCCTTCGGAACCCTCCAGAGCGAAGCCCCCAAGACTCCCTGGCGGCAGCCAGAAGTTGTCTCGGGCTGGCCTCGAAACCAGCCTCCGAGCCCGGTTCAAGGTTAACCTCCGAGCCTTGCTCGGAGTTAACCTTCGAACCCTGTCCGGGGATAGCCTTCGAGCCCCCTCCTTCGGAGCTCCTCAGAGCCAGCCTTCGGACCCTGTCCGGCCGATTCGAAGTCGTCTCCGAGACCCCAGTTCGGAGCCTCGCTCGGAGCATGCTTCGAAGTCCCCCTTCGGGGTGTACTTCGAAGCCTTCTTCACATCCTCCGCTAGAAGTGCTCTGGCCCTTACTCTGAAGCTCAAGAAATATCTAAGTGAATAGGCCATACCAGGGGCCCCTCCGCCCCTGGTATGTCGTTTAGATGGTCAAAGTCTGATGTTGTCTGACACGTCTGTAAAGCTGTAAAGCACTTTTGTACCGCAGCTAGCTCCTTTTCCCCTCTTTGCCCTTGTGAGCCTAGGGTTCATAGAGGGCATTTTGGTCTTTTCCTTAAGGCCTGCGTGCCTATAAAAGCAGGGCCAAACCCTTGTAACAGGACACCTTCTCCAGGGACTATGAGACCCTCGAGTTCACTACTCCATACCGAGGCATACCATGCCAAATCCACTGCAAACTGGACGTAGGGCTATTATCCCCTAGGGGAGGCCCGAACCAGTATAAACCCTTTCTCCTTCTGAGAGAACCCCTCGAGGTTCATTTTACACTCCGTATACGCATATTCAAAACATGTGCTGTAGCTAAAAAAATTGCTACAACAATCACCAATTGACCTTAACCGGTTTTGTGATCTGTTGGCGACATGGACAGAGTTAGTAAAATACATCTATTCGATGGGATGGATTTTGCATACTGGAAGGTGCGCATGGAGGCTTACTTGCTAAGCCAAGGAAATGCAATTTGGGAGATTGTGGACTCACAATACTCCATCCCTGAAAGTCACACCTCTCAAATAGAGAAGGATCATTATAATGCCAACTCTAAGGCTGGAAATATATTGTTCATTGATTTGAGTCAGATTGAGTTTGATAGGGTGCAACACCTTAGGACAGCTAGGGAGATTTGGACTACACTCACTATCTTTCATGAGGGATCTACACAGATTAAGGTCAGGCGCCAAAGCACATACAATCAACAGTATCAGCTGTTTGTGCAGGCACCTGGTGAATCTATAGATGCTATGTTTCTCGCTTTGATGCGATAGTGAGTAACTTGTGGTCCAACGGGACGCTTGCTTACAATGATCATGACAGGGCTATCAAGCTTCTCTATGCTCTTGATCGTAGCAGATGGGAAGTGAAGATATCCAGCATCGAGGAGTCCGCAGGTTATGACACATTGACCTGTGATGAGCTCTTCAGCAAGCTCAAGTCCACAGAGATTGCCAAGGCATCTCTTACAGTGCATAGGAACTCATTGCCACAACCATTGGCACTAGTTTCTAGCACTAGCCGTGGCACTACTGCAGAACCAAGCACATCAGGCACTTGTGTTTTTGCAGATGGTTTTGCTTTGTCCTCCCTGGTCTCCGTCACTAAGGAGAAGGTGGATACTCCAGATGATGATGAGCTTGCTCTCATTGTAGAAGGTTCACCTGTTTTCATCATGAGAGACAGGATCAGAGGAGAAGTGGTTTTAGTGGTTGTTTTGAGTGTGGCGACACTTCTCACATCAAGGCCAATTGTCCTAAACTCAAGAGGAGAGATGAGAGTGAGCGCCCCAAATACCACAAAAAGGAGAGGAAACCCTTTGTGAAGGGCAAGCGTGACAAGGTGGCTAAGAGAGTAGCCAAAGCCGCTTCCAGATCATTTGTTGCTGCTCTCAGCGACATCGACACTTCCTCAACTGAGGAGTCAAGCTCTGAGGAGGAGGAGGAGTCTCCAAGGAAGGATGAAAAGAAGGACAAGAAGGGACGAGATTTCACCGGCCTTTGCTTCATGGCCGACAGCAATCATAGCGGCGATGAGCTTGACTCATCTGAGGTACCTCTATCCTATGACCAGCTTTCAATTAAATTAGATGAACTAAATGAAGTAGTTCTTGGTCAGGATAGGTTACTTGTGGAAGCTGCTAGAGATAGAAAAGACCTTAGACTTAGGCTACAATCTGTTTCTACTGATTATGCCATGCTTAAGTCTAGGGTTAATGATGCTGAATGTGAATCTTGCACTGTTGTCATGGGTGAGCTTGCTCATTTGCATTTTGTGCATGCTCAAACTCTTTCTGAGCTTGAGACTACAACAAAAGCAGCTTTTGATGGTTGATTCTAGTACTCATGATATAAATGAATGCATGAACTGATCTTTATTACGTGAGAGCATTGATTTACGTGATAAGCATGTTCATGACTTAGAGGCTAGATTGGAGAGGACCGGTAGTTCTAAGGATGTGCAACCTGTGTGTGACACTTGCATAACCCTTAAGGACCAGCTAGGCATTGTTAGAGAGCAAGCTGAACACCTCATGACTGAGAATGAATACCTTCTTTCTGTGGTTACCAAATGCACTGAGGGAAAGGGTAGGATGGATTTGCTCTTGGGCAAGACCAAAATGTGTGCTGACAGAGCAGGGTTAGCTCTAGGATTGGGTTTTGATAGGATTCCCTCAGACAGTGAGAACAAAACTGTTTTTACCTCACCCATTACCTTATAGAAAGAAAGAGTTCTATTAGACACTCCTTCAGCCAAAAAGTCTACCCAAACTCCAAAGAAAACCATTCCTCCTGCAAAAAAAATTCCTCCCTAGAAAACCACTCAGCAGAAACCCAAGGAGCCTGTGAGGATTGCTACTATGACCCATGAGAGTGCCCCTAGGAGAGTGTTTCATTGTTCCTATTGTCAGCGGGTGGGTCATCTGGTTGGGTTCTGTTTTCGTCGCATCAAGGATGAGCGATGTTCTCAGGCGATGAGTTTCCAGGACATGCATTACCCGTCTCAAGGTATGCATGAGTCTGAGTTTTACTCACGTCCTATTTTTGAGGCTCCTCGTACTTCTCAGAGAGGTTTTGCTCCTCGAGGTGTTCACCATATTCCATATGGTGGTAGACCCCATGCGAATAGCTTTGTACCTCGACAGGGTAGGAGACCTCGTCATGCATTTGGGTCATAGCATGTAGGTAGACCTCGCACTTTGCATCATTCTGATTATCCCGTGCATAGACGGTCTTTTTTTACTATGCCTACTACTCGTATAACTCAGTGTTGGATGCCTCGTCATGTATTCACTCACCCCAGCACTGAGCGATCAAGATTTTCTTATCATGTGTAGGCGCCGGACCAAGGCTTGGAGGGCACGTGGATCATGGACTCTGCTTGTTTGTGCCACATGACCGGAGATGCAGCATGGTTCTCTAGCCTCACCACAACCAAGCAAAGGGAACATATCACCTTCGACAACAATCGAAGGAGTAGAGTGAAAGGTAAAGGTGTGGTGAGAATCAACTCGAATTTTACTCTCAAAGATGTTGCTTTGGTTGAAAACTTGGGATACAATTTGCTTTATGTATCTCAATTGCTAGATGAGGGCTTCGAAGTGCGATTCCATCACGATACTTCGCAAGTACTCAATTCTGATGGCGTTGTGGTTTGTAAGATCTTTAGAGTTGGGAGAGTTTTTGGAGCTGATTTTGCTGAGTCATCTAGATCTTCTCATTATCTTGTTGCACATTCGACTTCTGAGCTGTGGAAGTGGCATAGGATACTAGGGCATATGAGCTTTGAGTTGCTCGCTCGCCTTAGTGCCTTAGGTCTGATCCGAGGATTGCCCAAGCTCAAGTTTGAGAAGAATTTAGTTTGCGCTCCATGTCGACATGGAAAAATGATTGCAGCTTCGCACTCGCTAGTCACCATGGTGATGACTGAACAACCCGGAGAACTTCTCCACATAGACACTGTAGGTCCTTCACGGGTTAGTTCTTTAGGCGGCAAGTGGTATGTGTTAGTCATTGTCGACAATTTCTCTCGCTACTCTTGGGTCTTCTTTCTTGCCAGCAAGGATGAAGTGTTTTCACACTTTCAGAGCTTGGCTTTAATACCTTTCACTGAACTCCCTGGTGCATTGAAATTCATTTGAAGTGATAATGGCACTGAGTTCAAGAACAATATCTTTGTTGACTTTTGCATGGAGCATGGCATAGAACATCAATTCTCTGCTCCGTGGGTTCCTCAACAGAACGGTGTTGTTGAGAGAAAGAACCGCACTTTGGTTGAGATTGCTAGGACGATGCTCGATGAGCACAGGACTCCGAGGAAATTCTAGGCTGAGGCCATGAACACTGCTTGTTACATCTCCAACCGAATCTTATTGCGCTCAATTTTGAACTTGACATCTTATGAGCTACGTTTTAGGAGAGCCCAAAGTTACTCATATTTGAGTTTTTGGCTGTCATTGCTTTATCCTAAAATGTGGAAATTTGTACAAATTTGAGTCGCGTTCTTCTGACGTGATCTTTTTGGGTTACACTACACATGTTCATTCTTATCGTGTTTATAATTTGGAAACTAACACTGTCATCGAGTCATGTGATGTGACTTTTGATGAATCAACCCCCTCTGTTAGTTCCACTTTTGAACAGGCAAATGAACACAACATGGAGTAGACCATCTTTGAAGAAGATCCTGGAGATTTCGAGGATGAACCCCTACTACCCACGACATCAACCCCCGAAGCCGACCCCGCTTCGACCACTTCGGCACAAGGTCTCGAAGCAACTACCTCGACATCGGTTATCTTGAACCACTCCAACGCACAAGTTGAGGGGGAGACTACATCTCGCCGTGAGGCTCCACATCACGTTCAAAGGATGCATCCTCCTGAGAAGATCATTGGTGAGCTTAATCAAAGGGTAACACATTCTCATGCTCATTTCATTTATTCCTCTTTTGTTGCTTCTTTCGAGCCCTTAGATGTTAGTCATGCACTTTCTGATTCTAGTTGGATCAATGCCATGCATGAAGAACTTGAAAAATTTTGAGAGAAACCAAGTCTGGACTTTAGTTGATCCTCCTCCAAATGTTCATTTCATTGGAACAAAATGGATTTTCAAAAACAAACAAGGGGAGGATGGGATTGTAGTTAGAAATAAGGCTAAACTTGTAGCTCAGGGTTATTCTCAATTAGAAGGGATTGATTTTACTGAAACTTTTGCACCTGTTGCACGTCTAGAGGCCATTAGGATTTTGCTTGCCTTTGCGACATCTCGGGGATTCAAACTCTATCAAACGGATGTCAAAAGTGCATTTCTTAATGGCTTCATAGGCAAAGATGTTTATGTAAAACAACTCCCTGGCTTTGAAAACCCCAAATACCCACATAAAGTCTTTAAACTTCATAAGGCTCTTTATGGACTCAAGAAGGCCCCTCGCGCTTGGTATTATATACTTAAGTCTTTTCTGCTTGAGCGGGGTTATTTGATGGGATATGTTGACAAAACCCTGTTCACTCTCAAGCATGGCAAATATTTCCTACTAGTTCAGATTTATGTGGATGATATCATCTTTGGTGGCTCTTCTCATGCTTTGGTTGTCGAGTTTGCAGATGCCATGAGCAGGGAGTTTGAGATGTCCATGATGGGCGAACTCACATTTTTCCTTGGTTTGCAAATCAAGCAAAGCAAATAAGGTACCTTCGTTCACCAGACGAAGTACACCAAGGATCTGCTCAAGAAGTTTGACATGGCTGATGCGAAGCCTCTCGCTACTCCGATGGCTACTTCGATAGCATTGGATCCTGACGAGGATGGAGAAGCCATAGATCAGAAGGAGTTTTGAAGCATGATCGGCTCCCTCCTCTACTTGACTGCTATGAGGCCGGACATACACTTCGTAGTGTATCTGTGCACTCGTTTTCAGGCTTCACCACGAGCTTCGCACCGCCAAGCGGTAAAGCGCATTCTCAGGTATCTCAAACATACCCTCGAATTTGGCATTTGGTATTCTGCATCTTCCTCTTTGTGTCTTCGAGGTTATTCCGATGCGGATTTTGCTGGGTGTAGGATTGATAGGAAAAGTACCTCCGGTACTTGTCATTTTCTAGGTACTTCGCTGATTTGTTGGTCTTCCCGCAAACAGTCTAGTGTTGAACAATCGACGGCTGAGGCCGAATATGTTGCTGCAGCTAGCTGTTGCACTCAAATTTTGTGGATGATTTCCACTTTGCGGGATTTCGGGTTAGATTATAAGAGTGTTCCACTTTTCTGTGATAACACTACACTACTAGAAAACCCCCCCTGTAGATACGCTGTAGTAGTAACGCCATTAAAAGCATCTCTACGTCGACATGTAAAGATGTTTTTGACACGATTTTAAAAATGTGTCCGATTGTTACGATATTAGACACGCTTATAGTGTTATTAGTCATATAAAGATATTTTTTAACACGCTATTGAAGTCGTCTCAAAAGGACACGAAGTTAGACACAATTTAAAGCATCATTATCCAATAGAGACATTGTAAAGCGTATGAAACATTTGTTTATAGCTAGGTATAGATGTTTTCTAACATGATTTGAAAAACGTAGCGAATTGATACAAAGTATAACATGCTGTCAACCGCAAAAAAACATGTAGATTAGTTGTAAAGCGTATCAAATAACCATAAAAAAACTGACACGGACATAGACGCGCTTTGAGGTGTCATTATCCTCTTGACACAGTTTAAAGCGTATCAAAAAATTGTTTATAGCTAGGTATAGATGCTTATAAGCATCTATACAAATTGATACAAAGTTTGACATGCTTATAAGCATAAATAGCATGTACTAAAAATTGTGTACAACTCAAATTAAAAAAAAATGTGCCTCATTGGACTTGAACCCGGGTTGAGAGCTTAAGAGCAACGCAGCCTTACCATTGAGTTAGGAGCATATTTGTGATCTATTCACTGGACAAACCATATAAACATATAATTAGCATCTGCCACTATTAAAACTAAATCGCAATCATGTTTTATCCTGTTTTAGCGCAGCCACGCACTGCCGTGCCCTCCCTCGAACGCGCCGCGCCACCTCCTGGTCGGCCTCATCAGCCCACGCCGCCGCCGGAGACGCAACGTGCCGCTCCCTCCCTCCGCGCATTGCGTCGCACTGCCCCTCACTCCGCGTACTGTGCCGAACCGCCCCTCCTCTGGTCACTCCGCTGCGCCGCTCCTCCCTCCGCCGCACCGCCCCTCCCTCCGCCTCACCGACGCGCCCCTCCCTCCGCCGCACCGCCCCTCCCTCCGCCTCACCGCCGCGCCCCTCCCTCCGCCGCACCTCCCCTCCCTCTCTCTGTTCACGAGACGTGCCACCAAGATTCATAGGTCGCCCAGGTCATCGTCATCATCAACATACACCAGGTCGGTTGCCCTGTTGCTCGATACTCCACCTACAACTGCTTGGATGTTTGCTTCTCTGTACAATGGAGACCCATTTTTTCCCTGTACTAGTGTAGTATATGTGTGCACTGTCGTCAATTATCAAATCTAGTTTAAAAAAGGAGCAACATCATTTAGATGATGGATTATTGGACTTTAAGTCCATGTGTATTCTCCGAGGGGTTTAATTGGGGAAGAAAGCTAGTGAATATATCCTCAAATTAATGGCCAGTCCATGCTCACAGTTGGTAAATTGTTGTTACATTTTTTACAACCGTGCTGTAATGTAAATGTATGATATGATTGAGCTTCCTTGTTATTTGTTGTCGTGGTTTGATTTCTTGAAGCATTTGCTGTAATGTAACTGTCTTTTAAATTAAGCATTATTTGTTTGATTTAAATTCCACATGTGCTTACATAGGGTGATGGATAGAAGTTGGATGAAAAAATCTAGACGGGAGACTTCATATGAAGATGGTGTTGAGGAATTTTTGAATTTTGCTTATCAGGACCTTCCACCTGACAGTGAGATACTGTGTCCATGTAAAAAGTGTAAGAATAGAATAAACCAGACTCGTGATGAAGTTAAGACACATTTGAGGTGTGACGATATTCTTCAAGGTTATACCTCTTGGGTTCATCATGGTGAGAATTATGAAAGACCCACAATTGCATTTGATGATGTGCCTAATATGACCACATTGCCTGCCACGGGTATAGTACAAGGTCACCGGGACGGAGGATCGGATAGCATTGAAGAACTACTACATGCTGCATTTGGTAGGGCTGCGGGAATGCTTGAAGGTGAGGCAGATGATTTTCATGCAAGATTTGCATGTATGGAACATAATGCCCTAGAGGATATTAATGTGAATTCAAGTGAAGGCGATGATTCGAGGAGGGATCATAATATATATGCAAGATTCTTAAAGGATGCACACGTAAGGTTATACCCTGATTGTAAGTACTCAAGGTTGTCTTTTTTGGTGCACTTATATCACTTGAAGTGCTTACATGGTTGGTCACAAGAATCATTTGCATCACTATTGGGTCTACTATCTGCCGTGCTACCTCGTGAAGCAAATCTGCCTAAGACATATTATGAAGCGAAGAAATCATACGTGGACTAGGTCTTGATTATGTGAAAATCCATGCTTGCCCCAAAGATTGCATGCTTTTTAGAGGTGAACATGCCAAAAATGATGTTTGCCATGTGTGCGGGAGCTCTCGTTGGAAAGTTGTTAAAGAGAATTTGTCATCAGCTAAAGAAAAGGGGAAAAGGAAACCAACAAAAGTGTTACGGTATTTTCCATTGATAGCTAGGATCCAGAGGTTATTTTCAACGACGAAAACTTCAGATGATATGCGATGGCATGAGGAGGCACGAACAAAAGATGGAAAACTACGACATCCAGCAGATGGTGAAGCTTGGAAAGAATTTGACGATAGGCATCCTGAATTTGCAGCAGATGCTCGAAATGTACGACTTGGTCTTGCAAGTGATGGATTTAACCCCTTTGGGAATCAGAATTTGAAGCACAGTACATGGCCAGTAATGCTCGTTCCTTACAACCTACCACCTTGGATCTGCATGAAGCAAACATCTTTCATGTTGTCAATGATCATCCCTGGACCAGATTCTCCTGGTAATGATATAGATGTATATTTGCAGCCCCTGATTGATGAGCTTTTACTGTTGTGGGATGGAGTTGAAACATTTGATGCCTCTTCGAAAAAAGAGTTCCATCTCAAAGCTGCACTTTTGTGGACTATAAATGATTTTCCAGCATTAGGTTACCTAAGTGGATGGAGCACAGGTGGTACATATGCCTGTCCTGCTTGTGGTCCAGCGACAAAATCATTTCGCCTGAAGCATGGTAAAAAGTCGTGCTATATGGGTCATCGTCGATGGCTGCCAGAAAATCACAGATACCGAAGGCAAAGGATGCAGTTTGATGGCTCCATAGAGACTGAACTTGCACCTAAAACAATGAGTGTCAGCACTATTCTTAAAATGTTAGAAGGGAGAGAGTTTGTGCTTGGGAAAAAGGTGAGCATAGCAAAGAAGGACAAGAAGAAAAGCAAGAATAAGGAAGTGGCAGATGAAAGTGCTAAGAAACGCAAGCGTAAAACAAAAGGACAAAATAATGAGTCAAATGGGAGTGTTAGTCAGGAGGTGAAGAATCCTAAAGATTGGTTGAAAAAGAGGTCAGTGTTCTTTAATCTACCATATTGGGAACAAAATAGATTAAGACACAATCTAGATGTAATGCACTTAGAGAAAAATGTGAGCGACAACTTTATCTCGACTTTGTTAGCTATTTGTCATAAAACAAAGGATGACCTTAATGCACGACTAGATTTAGTTGAACTTAGAATTCGAGAGGATCTTCATCCTGTTGTACATAATGATGGAAAGCAGACGATTCCTGATGCACCTTTTACCATGTCTAGAGAGAAAAAGGAGATCCTTTGCTCAGTAATAAAAAACCTTAGGACCCCTGATGGATATGCATCAAACATATCTAGGTGTGTGAACATGAAAGACTTTACATTAAGTGGACTTAAGAGTCATGACAATCATGTTTTACTACATGACATTCTACCGGTGGCGCTCCGATCCTGTTACCCTAGCAAAGATGTCATGAGGATAGTTGTTGAACTATCTAATTTCTTCAAGATGTTGTGCTCCAAAGTTATAGATGTTGATGAGTTGGTAAAGCTTCAAGAGAGTATTGTGATGACACTATGTGATATGGAAAGAACTTTCCTGCCATCATTTTTTACTGTGAGCGTGCATTTGATGGTGCATTTGGTAGAAGAAGTTAACATGGTGGCCCTGTTCAGTACCGATGGATGTACCCCATGGAAGGTATGAAACTTCATTTAGTTTGCACTGTTGTTGTCAATAATCATTTCGACAACTTACACATGTTCATAATTGCATATTTGCATATAGGTTTTTTGTTCGGCTAAAGGCACTTGTCAAGAATAGAGCTCACCCAGAAGGATCAATTGCTGAAGGATATTGCATGGAGGAATGCTTGGACTTTTGTTCAAGATTTTTAGAAGTAACAACTCGTCTTACTAGGCCATCTAGAAATCCTGAATCTTCTCATGAAAAAAAAGGCTTGTACTTGTTTGATAGTGCTGGTGAACCAATTGGAAAGTGTATTGTGGTCAAAGTTGATAAGCATGTTCTTGTTCAGGCACACAGATATGTCTTGCGACATTTCGATGAACTTGAGGATTTACGTAGGTCTGTTCTTATATTTCTCCAGGTTTTGGTTATTTTGTAGTAACTTATTGATGACATGACACTGATCCTATTCTTGTAGAGAGTTCTTGGAAGAGGAGAAAAGCAAGCTGGGGCCATCAACCAATTTGACACCTTGTTCCATTGAGAAGTTGACCGATGAACACTTTCCTGATTGGTTAGAGCAAAAGGTGTGTACATCTTAAGTTGGTGCATTGTATGCACACACTATTAATTAATAGCTGAATTGGATATAATTAAATGCATTTGTACAAACAGGTTATCCTAGGGATGGAAAAAGCATAACGGCAAAGGTTAGAGCATTGGCTGCAAAACCTAGCAGATATGGTGTGAGATGCAGTGGATTCTCTATTAATGGTTTTAGGTTCCACACTATGAGCCGTGAGGCTGCACGCTTGACACAGAATAGTGGTATAGTGAACATCGCACATGATGGTGTGCATTATTATGGTAGATTGTCAGATATAATTGAATTGTCATATGCAGAGTACAAGGTAGTGCTTTTCAAAGGTGAATGGTATGATGTTCATCATCAGGCTGGGATACGAAAAGATGAGTTTGGATTTACCCTTGTGAATTTTTCTCGAACGATACACACAGGACAAAAATTAGAGCATGATCCTTTTGTCTTCTCTTCACAAGTGCAACAAGTATTTTATGTCCAAGATCCAAGAGCTGAATCGTGGTACACCGTGGTGAAAGTTATACCACGTGATAATTTTGACATGGGTGCTGAAATGTTGGAAGAGGAAACAGTTTAGATTGCATAGTTGACAATGTAAACTTGATTCAGTTCTGAATTGATTGCATAGTGTAAAAGTTCAGTTTTTTATCCATTTTATTGACAATGTAAACTTGATTCAGTTCTTAATTGATTGCATAGTAAAAGTTATGAATTGGTATTCAGTTTTTAAGTTCTGAAATGTTGGTGTAAAAGTTCTGAAATGTGATGTAAAAGTTCTGAAAATGTTGATGTAAAGTTCTGAAATGTTGATTGCATAGTGTAAAAGTTCAGTAAACTTTACAATCAGTAAACTTTGTTAAAAGTTGTGAATAGGGGTATGTTGAAAAATCCAAAAACCCTGCTCTTTCTGAGGTTCGAACACCCGACCTGTGGTTTCAAACAGCCTGTCCTCTACCATTGGACTATCGATGCTTTCCTGAGAGTATTGTGCAAGCAGCGTATTTATATGTATACTTTTATTTAGTATTTAACCCTTCGCCGCCCGTGACGCCTCCTCTTCTCCCCAATATTCCCCAATCCCCTTTCGTCGCGCGTCGAACCCTTCGCCTGCCAGAAGCCCCACCGTCGCCGCCGGGCGCCGTCGGTCAGCCGTCGTTGGTTGGCCGCCGCCTCAGACCCCCGCCACGTTCACTCTCTCGCGCGCTTGGGGGCTCCCTGCGCCGCTCGCCAGACCTCGAGGTGCGCCTCCACTTTATCTCTTTTGTTGATTGAAGAACAGTGCCTATGCTTGAAAGATAGCTGTTCAGTTCAAGTAATTTCTCACTGGTTTTGCTAGAATCATTTTCTGAGTATTGTGAACTTATTTGAAGTCTTGAAGATATATCCTTGTAATTTTTATGTTTCTTGTGAGTATTAGTATGAAGTATCAGTTTGTAGTTTGGTTATCTATAGCATTTCTGAAATTTAGTGCACTGCATCAAATCTTAATGTTTACTTGATGTTTCAAGTGAATGAGTA
>JAAALK010000283.1:95763474-95821729 GCA_019279435.1 Zizania palustris
TTTGACATGGGTGCTGAAAATGTTGGAAGAGAAACAGTTTAGATTGCATAGTTGACAATGTAAACTTGATTCAGTTCTGAATTGATTGCATAGTGTAAAGTTCAGTTTTTTATCCATTTTATTGACAATGTAAACTTGATTCAGTTCTTAATTGATTGCATAGTAAAAGTTATGAATTGGTATTCAGTTTTAAGTTCTGAAATGTTGGTGTAAAAGTTCTGAAATGTTGATGTAAAAGTTCTGAAAATGTTGATGTAAAAGTTCTGAAATGTTGATTGCATAGTGTAAAAGTTCAGTAAACTTTACAATCAGTAAACTTTGTTAAAAGTTGTGAATAGGGTATGTTGAAAAATCCAAAAACCCTGCTCTTTCTGAGGTTCGAACACCCGACCTGTGGTTCAAACAGCCTGTCCTCTACCATTGGACTATCGATGCTTTCCTGAGAGTATTGTGCAAGCAGCGTATTTATATGTATACTTTATTTAGTATTTAACCCTTCGCCGCCCGTGACGCCTCCTCTTCTCCCCAATATTCCCAATCCCCTTTCGTCGCGCGTCGAACCCTTCGCCTGCCAGAAGCCCCACCGTCGCCGCCGGGCGCCGTCGGTCAGCCGTCGTTGGTTGGCCGCCGCCTCAGACCCCCGCCACGTTCACTCTCTCGCGCGCTTGGGGCTCCCTGCGCCGCTCGCCAGACCTCGAGGTGCGCCTCCACTTTATCTCTTTTGTTGATTGAAGAACAGTGCCTATGCTTGAAAGATAGCTGTTCAGTTCAAGTAATTTCTCACTGGTTTTGCTAGAATCATTTTCTGAGTATTGTGAACTTATTTGAAGTCTTGAAGATATATCCTTGTAATTTTATGTTTCTTGTGAGTATTAGTATGAAGTATCAGTTTGTAGTTTGGTTATCTATAGCATTTCTGAAATTTAGTGCACTGCATCAAATCTTAATGTTTACTTGATGTTTCAAGTGAAATGAGTAATAAAGACTGAATGTCCAAGCTTGAATGTTGGTTGTTTCTACTGATTTTTCCTAAAACCTCTAATTACTTTGGAGCATACTGGTTAGTTTTAGTCTGAATTATGTAGTGTCACTACTGTTATGAGTGGGGATACTTAATACTGATATTTGAGTAGTAGGGTACCATAAACATGAATCACCATATTTGTGATTTCATTTTGTTATAAATTCAATCAGTGAACATATCCTTCTGTTTTTGTCTAATCAGCTGTTTTCATCTAATTGAAAACTGTTTCAAAACTATACCTTTGAGCTCTTTTCATCTAATTTGAATATTCATTTGCCGAGAAGCCGAGCATTTTTCTAGTGATGGGTCCTCCTAACAAAGAGTTGAAGAGGGACAAATTGGGGAGGTTCCGGCGTCATACGAAACTCGAAAGAAAGTATGTGGTTCCAAAGAGTGAACAGAACACTGGGTCATCTACTACATCAAGCGGGGTCTGTGAGGTGTGCCAGTGTGGTAAGGTTAAGGTAGAAGGCCGCCCTTGCGATTGCGCGCCAAAGTCCAAAAGGAAGCGTGTGGTTCTTCAGTTGGACTCGGACTCGGACGACAACATGCCGCATCAAGGTAAAGGGCAAACTGTAGAGGCAAGTCGTGCCAAAGGGCAAACTGTTGAGGCAAGTCATGCCAAGGAAAAAACTGTAGACAGAAGTGGTGGCAAAGGAACAACTGCAGATGGAATTGGTGGCAAAGGAAAAACTGTTGAGGCAAGTGGCAGCAAGATGACTGTTGAGGCAAGAACTTCTGATACTTCAGTTATTTTACATTGCTATATCAGTGTGCATTCATAGTATATTTAATATTTTATTTATGAGTTACTTATCTGAGTTTCAATGTTTATATCTTCTTGCAATCATGCAGGACTATCTAGACCTAATGCTTGTACAACTAGACTGCGTGATCGAGAAGCTGGATGTAATGATGGACAAACTTGACATAGTGATCGACAAGATGTGTTCTAAATGACATGGACAACGACGTGATAGTTAGTTAGTGGTGGTGGATGTTGTCATCTTTTGTTTAGTTAGGTGTGGTTGTTGTTGTTCATGATCGATCGTATCTTTTGGTTACTTAATGATGGATGTTGTTATCGATAGATCGCTGGTACCTTTTGTTAGGTTGGTGGTTGAACTAATGAACTAATGACTGATGGCTGCATCATATATGTAAGAATTACTAATGGCACATCTAATTGACTGCATGTGGTATCTTTACTTAATTTGACTGATCAGACTGTATGCTTCTGTCATGCTATCATCTTCAGTTAATCTGAGCAAAATTCCAACTTTTCTGGTGCAAATGCAAATTTGCAAAAATTTCGTTATCATGTTGTATATGGTGCTATTATATTATACTTACATTCTACGATGAAAATTTGAAAATGTTTCAACGAATTTGTGACATAGGATGTTAAGAAACTCGACCTTCTCATGACAGGAATTGAATTACAGTTTTCAAAAGGAATAGGTTCGGGTCGAAAGCAAATTTATGATTAAACAGTCATTTCAACTTTAATTTTTTTTATAATCAAAGTACAACTTATCTCCTTCCACATAAAATGTTTGTAATTTTGTATAACCATTTAATTTGCTATTTTTAACACATTAGTCGTGTTCCTACGATTTATATCGAAATATGTCAAATTTTTTGTCCCCACATACACTAAATTCGAAGTTTTTCTGAAAAACTATGTTGTGAAACTCGATCGGTAATGCGGAGGTTAAGGGTTCTTAAATTCTAAGAAAATCAAATAAAGTCTGAAAAATACGAGATTTTTCATGGTGCTATTATATTATACTTACATTCTACGATGAAAATTTGAAAATGTTTCAACGAATTTGTGACATAGGATGTTAAGAAACTCGACCTTCTCATGACAGGAATTGAATTACAGTTTTCAAAAGGAATAGGTTCGGGTCGAAAGCAAATTTATGATTACACAGTCATTTCAACTTTAATTTTTTTTATAATCAAAGTACAACTTATCTCCTTCCACATAAAATGTTTGTAATTTTGTATAACCATTTAATTTGCTATTTTTAACACATTAGTCGTGTTCCTACGATTTATATCGAAATATGTCAAATTTTTTGTCCCCACATACACTAAATTCGAAGTTTTTCTGAAAAACTATGTTGTGAAACTCGATCGGTAATGCGGAGGTTAAGGGTTCTTAAATTCTAAGAAAATCAAATAAAGTCTGAAAAATACGAGATTTTTCATGGTGCTATTATATTATACTTACATTCTACGATGAAAATTTGAAAATGTTTCAACGAATTTGTGACATAGGATGTTAAGAAACTCGACCTTCTCATGACAGGAATTGAATTACAGTTTTCAAAAGGAATAGGTTCGGGTCGAAAGCAAATTTATGATTACACAGTCATTTCAACTTTAATTTTTTTTATAATCAAAGTACAACTTATCTCCTTCCACATAAAATGTTTGTAATTTTGTATAACCATTTAATTTGCTATTTTTAACACATTAGTCGTGTTCCTACGATTTATATCGAAATATGTCAAATTTTTTGTCCCCACATACACTAAATTCGAAGTTTTTCTGAAAAACTATGTTGTGAAACTCGATCGGTAATGCGGAGGTTAAGGGTTCTTAAATTCTAAGAAAATCAAATAAAGTCTGAAAAATACGAGATTTTTCATGGTGCTATTATATTATACTTACATTCTACGATGAAAATTTGAAAATGTTTCAACGAATTTGTGACATAGGATGTTAAGAAACTCGACCTTCTCATGACAGGAATTGAATTACAGTTTTCAAAAGGAATAGGTTCGGGTCGAAAGCAAATTTATGATTACACAGTCATTTCAACTTTAATTTTTTTTATAATCAAAGTACAACTTATCTCCTTCCACATAAAATGTTTGTAATTTTGTATAACCATTTAATTTGCTATTTTTAACACATTAGTCGTGTTCCTACGATTTATATCGAAATATGTCAAATTTTAACTACAAATACCTCAAACTATGTGCCAAAATTATAGAATAATCATATTCATGTTTTTCTGCCCTTTTTTTGAAAAAAACCTATGTTCTATAACTTTATAGAGTCTTAAAAAAGGAACAAAATTTGAGTCATGTTTGTTAAGATGAAATACTTGATTTTAAATTTGTATTGAACGATAGAAACATTTTTAAAAAACAAACTAAAAATATGGTGACCTCCAGGGATCGAACCTGGGTCGCCATCTTACCAACCAGCGCCTTCATCCATCAGTGCTACTTTTAATTCTTGATAATTTTGCGCATGCAATTGTATTTTGTGCTAGTACCGAATACAGTACCGAAATTTTTTGGCGCCAGGTTGCGCGCCAAACACTTTTACCTCCTGTACATTGAAATCCTTGCCTTATTCAACACCCGGAAAGCTCGCAACCGCACGGCAACCGCACGGAAACCTCCTGTACATCCAATTATCCTTTTACCTCTCCTTCTATACTATACATCCAATTCCCCTTTACCGCTCGGGCGCCGGCAACCGCAGAGCCGCACCTGCTCGTCGGCATCCTCAAGTTCTCGTCGTCACAATCTCCGCTCCAGGTATTGCCATGCCTTCGTCCCAATCTCCGGCCTGCTTATCGATTTACTGCTTATCGTCGCGCGCCATGAGTTCAGATATGACATTGAATTAGGGTTCCAAGAAATTTAATACCTTCGACATGTAATCTTTCATGAAATCATATGTGCTCTACTGTTGAGAGTTCGTACAAGATGAGTATCTCTTGCTGGTATGCACATTCTGAAATATTTGGAGGAATCAGACTGGTATTCTGTTCTGTTTCAAAATCCTGCTGGAGCTATCTGCTGATTGATGATTTGTGTTCCAATTTGATGTTGCTGAATCCAGATTTTGATCATGGTTCTGATTCTAGTGTTGTATGTCCTGAATCTGTTTTGGGTTTTGCCATCTTGAGAATATCATTCTGCGCACTGTGTTGAATTGAAATTTGAATCTGTGTTTTTAGAGGTGCGTTGGGTGAATTGATCATGAAATTTTAATCTGTGTTTTTAGAGGTAGTTGAATGCTGATAGCAGTCACAATAACTTGATGACTTAAATCTTTGTAACTTCTGATCAGATCATGGTAAGACCACTTCGACGGTTAAGGAACTTGAACCTCCAACAAGAAGAGGAGGCAGAACCTATTGAGAATGGGCAGGATAACTTAGCAGAGTGTGAGAATGAGCAGGATAACTTAGCGGACTATGAGAATGGCCACTCCAACTTACCAGAGCATGGCAACGACGAAACATTGCAAAGTCCTCCTGATGTTGATGGCTTATTAGCGCGGCTCCCAAGCCAACATCCGCGAACCCCAATAAATATAATATGTGAGTTTCATGTTTTTATTGCATATCCAAATTCAGTGTCAACATAATCTATTTCCTATATGTAGGGCCAAATGGAGATGTCAGACAAGTTGTAGGGGAGTTCAGAGTTTCAAATTTAGTGGATTTACAAGGAGGAAAGGTTATGGTAGGGACTGATGAAAATGGTGTCCCAAATGAAAGGTCAGCCTCTATTCTTGGACAATACCTTGGACAGATAGCAGAAAAACCATCATTAGCGCCTTTACACATTGAAAGATGGGACAATGCTTTGTTCAATACTCACAAGCAACAGATAATCAAAGATGTGGAGGTAAAATTAATGTTCCTAGCTAGTTCAATCAAAAGTACCTCAATTTCCATCCATCTAGTAACAGCTACGTCTACTTTTTATAGGAAAACTTTCAGTTCCCCCGCCAAACGCTAAATCTTACAAGGGACTGGGTGCTAAGGACTGTTAACAATAGGTGGCGATCCTACAAATCAAAGTTGAAGAAACAATATTACAACCGTGAAGAGAGATCTCTAGATGAAATCATAAATGGGAAACCAAGCAAAGTGAATGAACTTCAATGGAAAGCCCTTGTTGGATTTTGGTGCCGAGAACCACATAAGGTACCACCCTTTTATTCATCATTTATATGCATGATGAAAGTAACGAGTGTAACATCACTTCATAACTCTTTTATTTGCAGAAAGTATGTGCGATAAACTCTAGGATCGCAAAAGAACAGAAAAATACACACACATCTGGGAGAAAAAGCCATGCTAGGCTTAAAAAAGAGATGGTGGGATATATTCATCCCAAGTTACTTCTTGTATTCACATTCATCTAATTCAGATCTGTAATGAGCCCCACTTTTGTATGTTGTGCAGGAAGTTAACCATAAAAGGAAGATTAATAGGCTTGAATTATGGGAGGCTGCTCACAAGAAAAAGAATGGCAGATTCACTACTCACAAAGTGGATGCACTAATGGTACATTTTATGATCCTAAGCATTTATGTTCGATCTGAATTTCTGTTTACCATTTTTTGACCTCGCACTGTTTTTATTTCTATAGAACGCATCCTATGAGGAATTAGAAAAAAGGCAACAAATGAACAATGGTAATCTTTCAGCGCAAGATTTTAATGAGGTCTTCAATAGGATAGTTGCTAAGGAGTTAAAAGCACGAGGGTACTATGATGATAAGTACTGGAGTGAAGTTCGAGTGTCCCAAGGTCTAACTTTTGTCACTCAAACTGCGGAAGAAAGAAGGTACCAAGATAAACTAAATGAAATGGAGAATAAGATGAAACGCATGGGTGGTTTCATGAAGCACTGGCTTGGTTTCATGATAAAAAAGTTTCCTGAAGAGGATTTCATAAAAGAAATGGTAGCCAATCTACATGATGATGAAGTAAGCATTTGTTTCTTTTTCAGAATGGCAACTACATATTTTTTCTCATTGATAGCAGTGATTACAAGTAAGCCCTCCTTCTCTTACTTGTTTTTTTTTCAAGGATGAACCTGTAGAACCAGAAATTCATAGTGATGACAACGCTGCACACACAATTGGTAATGTGCACTCTCCGACAAATGAAGTGCAGGTAATACATCACCTACTTTCTGTCATGTGTACTCATCTACATCATTACTATTAAAGTTTATACTAATGGATTATGTAATATGGTTTATTATACTTTGCAGCACGATACATCCACCGAAGACCGTATGCCTCTACCTACTGACCATGTGGTTGCAACGGTATGCAGTACATCATGCAAACTAAATCTCACAGTAATTATGTAATTTAATTCCCAACATTTCAACATGCTTATAAGTACTGTGTTATGTTCCTTGTTTGGCTCTTGTTTACTACAGGAGGAACAAATTCATGGTTCTGTTCATGAAGGTAACTATGTTAATGCAGCCACAAATATTTCCCAAGATCCCATATTGACAAACATGGTATGTCTACACTAACATTGCAATGTTAATCTATATTGGCTGAACTTATTTTACTGATGATGTATTTTGACTAATATAAGTTATGTTTATTCTAGAGGACTCGAAGAGTTAAAGCCCCTAGTTTGAGCCAATCTGATTCGGTATGCTTCTATTCTGCTTGTTTCTTTTGTAATTAAATTATTTAAATTACAAAATCTTACCTTATTGTTTTGCAAAATGGTAGAGCCGTTCTCCAATCTATCTTATTTCCCTAAGAAACAAAGGAAGAATTGTGGCCAAAGCGCGGTTGGTGACAACTGATTGGAAACGAGAGATTGGAGGAACCATGCTTGGAAAGGAATACGTTGGGGTTTATGTTGAAGGTCTTGAAAATGTTGATGTTAGAAATAAAGGAGATGAGCTTATACCTAGACCTATTTTTGAGATTCGTACACTAGTAGATGCTATTGGCTATACTATACCTTGGCCCCGTTCACATGTAAGCTTTTTTTAAAGAATAAACCTTCAATTCCGTAATATCTTCAACTTGTGGTATTCATCTAACCTCATGCCCCATTGCAGGTGAAGAAAATTACAATGGAGACCAGCAAGAATCCACAATGAAGCATAGTTTATATTTGTTAGTGAAATAAATTTAGAAATATTTGTGTTATAGTCACTATTTTTATGTTTCTTTAGCAAGGCAATAGTCTTGTTCACAATAACTTAATTACTGCACTAGTTGGTTCAAAGTACTCATCATATCATTTATTTGCAAATTATTATCCAAATAGAAAATCTGCTTTGCTCGCTTTTTTGGTTTCATATTATGGCCATTGACCTACATACAGTGTACCATGCACTTGGCACAGTTCATGGAAAGGTGTGGACAAGAGGACTAATGTTTCAATGGTTAGTTTTCTCTTTACCATTCTTGTCTTCCTGCCATTTAATTTCATGTTGATCACCAATTTACTTATATTATGTTATTAGCTTCCTTTCTCTGTTGTGCTTGAATAATTGAAATTTGTCCATATAACTTCATCAGATTATGTTTATTTATCACCCCTTATTTGTTAGGCCTCACTATAGTTTTTTGATAAACTCATTCTCTGAAACACTCATATGTATAAGTTTCTTTGCTGCATTTCATCCTATCCTGAATTGGCTCCAGTTCAATTTATGGTTATTTGCTAGGTAAGACAATTGATGTTCCTCCTATTAGTACACTTGCAAATTCAATGTTTCTTTTCCCCTAAAATATGTTGATATCTGAAAGATACTTCATTTCGACTTCTACTTTGCATCTCCCTACATATGATTTATGGCATGGGTTATATACTAACACATATTAATAATTTTTCAGGTCATAGATTATTTTGTGCCAATTATTTCTAGGGTACAATCTGTGATGTCCTGGATTGCAGCTAAAGGAGAAATTTGCTATGTACAAGAACCTGAAGCCATGTGGTTTACAGGGAAAAGATTCACACTGAAATGATGAGCCAACACTCCTGGTGACCATGATGCTGAAGTTTTGTTGAACAAGAGTTAAACATATGTTCAGTTTGGACAGGCTTTTGCATGAATAACGCCATCCCGTGCAAATACATGTACCAAATTTGTATTTGCCATGATGTGCATTGCTTTCTTACAATATTTATGCATATGTATTACAAAGATTCATGTTTATGATACAGAGTTGTCAAATGAAATGAAATTGTTAGCAACTTTTCCTTATTGGCTTGCATTGATACTGATCAAGGGAATGCAATAATGATTGACTTCAATATGTAGTCTGTGTATTCTGATTGGTCCATATTTTTGGTGAAGCAAATAATTGTTGGTCAATTATTTCCAATAGATCATTTATTTATAAAACATTATCTGATAATAAAATATAAATATATATTACAATTATGTATGCAAATAAAAAATCATTATATATTAGTACACATGAAAATATATGTATCTATAAACCGTCTCTATAATTCTTAATACACAATGTGATGTAACTTGTAAACATGTCTATATCCGTAGACGCGTAATTATAATGTATCTATGATATTGTTTCTACATTTGTTAACACGCATTGTGGTGTTAATACAAAACGTGTCACCTGCCATATCATCCGCCATGTCACGTGCCATGTCAATTGCCACGTCATCTTCCACGTAATTTGCCACATCATCCGCCACGTCATCTTCCACGTCATGTGCCACATCACGTGCCACATCATCTGCCACGTCACGTTCCGCCCTCTACAAATTCGTCTCTATACTTATTACTGCGCAATAAGGCGTCCTTACAAAACGCATCTATATTATTAGACATAATTTGTATATGTATCTATAAATTGTATCTACATTTATTAACGTGAATGAAATGTCACAATGCTACGTAACTACATCACTACAGACGTTTTATACATGTGTCTGCTAAATTGTATCTAACTTTATAGATATGCAAATAACGTGTTTATAGACTGTCTCTTTCTTTCATAGCAACGCATAAATAATTCATCTCTACAAGGTCTGACGCGGTACGTACGAAGACGCTTCTAACACGCTTTATGAAAGCGTGTCTATATTGACATAGAGATGAAATAAAGCGTGTCTAGACCCTAATTCTGGCGTAGCTACAGGGGGTGTTTTCTAGTAGTGCTAGTGCTATTTGTATTGCAAACAACCCGGTTCAGCATTCCCGAACCAAACACATTGATATGCGATATTATTTTCTCAGAGATCATAATGAGAAGGCTGATATTGAACTTCAATATGTTGATACCCAACACCAGCTAGCCGATATTTTCACAAAACCTCTCGATGCTTCACGTTTTGCCTACTTGCATGGGGAACTTGGTGTTTGTCACCCATACGACATTTTGTGAGGGGGAGCAGTTTTTGATTGTCTTGCATATGCCCGTTATATGTGAAATTGCATTTACATCTTTTGCACTTATATGCCTGATTTTAATTCATGTAATCATGTCAACTCATCTCTATTTAATATGTCTGAAACATGTTGTGCATGATTTTTTCTTTCCAAAATCAAATCATGCTCACTGCTTAATCTTGAATCTAGCATGTTTAGGCCGGACTACTTTAGCTATCTTTTATCTGCTTGATAACAAGACTCCTTTTCTCTGGATGCTACACATTGCAACTTGAAAAATTGTTTTACTTACTCATGGATATTCATCAAGTGCTAAACAATTTTTCACTTACTTAAAAATCCAAAAATCCATGATTTGCGTGCCTCAAAGCGAAAAGATCCAGGTGGGTTTGTTTGTCGCACTACTCTATTCTAGACCGCCTACCATTGCACATTGGTCTGAACTAGGATAGTGTAGTGTATGCCAAAATCACTGCCTTAAGCTTCTGACGGCTTTCGTGCCTAGGCTTGGCCTGATTGGAAAGTATAAGGTAGACAAACAAATAACCCCTGGCAGTGTGAAAAGAACACCAAAAATTCATTGTTCATCTAGTTTGCTTTCTTGGCTCCACTTGAACTGACCTTTCTGTTTAGAGTAGAAATTGACTAGCTTTGCGCAGTTCCTGTTTTTACCTGACTAGTTATCTTGATTGAGTGGTGATGCTTTTATTTCAAAATGATGAAATCACATGCTGTCATCATGTTTTAGAGAATGTTAAATTGAGCTGAGCACATGAAAATCGTATTAAAGTCGACATGTTTTTGCTTTATATGTCTTTGCAATTCTGTCCATTTCGCAGCTTTGCATCTTTTAAATGCTCCATGATGCTTGCATTGCCAAAGGGGGAGAAATTTTTGAGTTCTCTACAGCAAGGGGGTAAAATTAACTAAGGGGGAGTTTTATCTTGCAAAGGGAAAGATTTGCCGGAGGGGGCTTTTACTCTTTTGAGAAAGGGGGAGGAAAATTCTTTTGTCAAGTGCCATGATTTAACTCGTTTCTGAGTTTTTATGGTCACTTGTGTGCTGAAATTTTTCAATTTTTCTTGAACTTGAATTTGGTTGTCAATTCACTCATCAAGGGGGAGATTGAGAAACCAAGGGTTGGTTTCGGAGTCTGTGTGAGTGATTGACAGATTTTATCCTTTGATTCGAAGGGGTCCCTCTGAAGGGGTTCGGAGGTGGTTTCACCGGAGGGTTCGGTGGGTCTGTTTTTTGCGGCTGTTGCAGCGGAGTGTGACTGTCAGAGGGGTCCGACAGTACACGATGACTGGGTCATACCGAAGGTCTCGGTAATTTGGGCGGTACACCAGAGTGTGTGCTGGAGGTTGTTTACCCGGAGAGGTCTCCGGAGTACTGGATACACTTGTCTATTTGTTTGTGGTGCGCATGTGACTTCGGAGGCGACTTACGGTTCGCAGCAAGTGAACATGGGTCAAGCGGGAGGCTTGATGCCAGGCGAGCGGGGAGCTCGGTCACGAAGGCTGCAAAGGGGTCGAGGTCGGTCCTCGGGTCATGGTGCGCCAGGCGAAGGCAGAGAGTGCGGAGTGTGGCTTCGGCTGAAGGTACTCCGAGACGAAGTCCTCGGAGGCGAGGCACTTCTAAGGGTACTCCGAAAGGAGTGACTTCGAAGTTTGGCGGACAAAGTGCTCAGCGATAAGGCAAGGTGTTTGAAGTGTGCTCCAGAGGGAGACACTCGAAGGTATACCCGACGAAGGTCTTAGAAGTCGAGGTGCATCGAAGGCATGGTCTGGGTGAGGTTTGTCGAGGAGTGTGCTCGGGGAGAGACACTACGATGAAGTGCTCGTGGAATGCTTCATGCGGAGGCCTTGGACGAAGGAGGGACTTCGAAGGGTGGTACTCCGGAGGTGGGGCTTCAGAGTGTGGCTGACTTGAGGTACTTTGGCCATGCATGGCTTCGGTACACGGGCTGACGGAGTTCGAGCTGGGAGTAGCTGCGAAGCCATGGAGGTCCACTTCGGAGGTGGTGGTGCGAAGGCAAAGGCTTTGACGGCTTCGGCTCAAAACTGTCACTGTATCGAAGGCATACTTCGGTGAAGCGAAGGTCATCAGGCTCAAGGCTTCTCACCGAAGCTACCGCACCCCTCACGTGCGAAGGGGGGCTTCAGAAGACTCCAAGACTACAAAGGCTGACCGTGTCTGCTCTACAAAAGCTAATGTTGTCTCCTCTGCGAAGCTGACAAAAGAAGCTTCCAAATAAAGTAGACTACCAGCTGTACCCCCTGTTCCGATGAGACAAAAATCAGTGTAAAACCAAGGGGTAAAGTAGTCTTTTCATAGGGCTGAATAATGCCTATAAATAGTGGAGGCTAGCTAGGTCACTGTAACACTTTTGAGCAACCATTGTAGAACTCCTGTACTAGCCGCCACACTCTCTGTGTTCATCTCGTGAGTTCATTTTGTGTTCCCTGTTCATGCAATGAAGTTTTGATTCTGTTCTTCTTTCACTGCTTGAGCTTGTACTGTGTCTTGCACTTCATTGTTTGATTTCTATGTGGACCATCTTCTTGTGGGTTTTCTAGAGAAGTATGTGAGAGATTTGACCGTGTGAAGTGTGATTTGCAGTGTTCGTTCGCTCTGTGTAAACTAGAGACTAGATCTCTCTGATTACTAGCGAAGCACTGTTTTTGGCTCTAATCAAAGCCCGCTTTCTTCCCTTGTCGAAGTCCTCTTTGCAGTGTGCTCAGCGTGCGTCTTGACCTCCGAAGTACGAAGCCTAGTACCAGTTGCTAGCGCTGAGTGTTTGGTCGAAGTCCTTAGAGGGAAGTCTGCTCTTGCGAAGGGTGAAGTGCGAAGCCTGCTCGAAGGCACCCAGTGTGCGGAGCCTACACTGACTTAGAAGAGTTGAGTTTTTGGTGTTGTGGGTGGAGCGAAGTCTTCTTGACTTCGAACTTTTGCTCATTGCGAAGCCTGGTTTCGAAGCTATGAAATACCTCCGAACTAGAACTTCGAAGGGTATGTTTGAAGCCTGTTCCGCAGAAGACAGTTTTAAAACAGAAGGCTATTTTTGGTCTGAAATTTTAAAAGCTCCCATTCACCCCCCCCCCCCCTCTGGTCGCCGTTTTCGGTCCAACAAACCCATTCAGCATACCTACATGGCCTAATAAACTCAGCCTTAAGTAATCGCTCTATCTCTTCTTTAACTCGGTCATACACAGCCGAATTAATGCAACGAGGAGGCTGTTTATAAGGCCTAAACCTAGGTTGGATAGGAAGCCGATGATCTACGAGCTCGCGGCTAAGTCCAGGCATCTTGCACGACCGAAGTAACTTTATTACCTCGGCCTTATCAAAAGCCAGTAAATACTGATTTATAAAAGTCGGCCTCGGAATACTACCATCTCCTATGTCTACCTCTTCTAAAGGGTCGGCTAACGCAAAACCTTGACCCAACTTCTCTAACTCACTAAAATCCTTAATGGCTTTAGCGATACCATCTTCGGAAGACCGATATTGCTCTACACGAGACTTTAGCCAATCGAGATTGCTTCTACCTGACATGACCACTAGTTTAGAGACAGCAGAGCTACACCAGCTGGCTTTACAGATACCGGAACAAACCTCCCCTCAGATACGCTAACAATGTCGTAATTTGAGAGGTCTCTACCTGATAGACACTCTACCTTATCATGGATGGCGTCTATGGACACATTGTCCAAAGCAACCTGGGCCGAAGTGCCAACTGGTACAACCTCCACATCATCGCCATCCCACTAGATCAAACACTGGTGCAAGGTGGACGGAATACAACAATTTTTTTGAATCCAATCACGCCCAAGTAGCACACTATAGTTACCTTGAACATCTACCACGAAGAACGATGTCGGCAATATCTTGTTGCTCACCGTCAGCTCCAGAGAATGTACACACTTGGCCTCAGAGCTCTTGTCGTTGAAGCCATTCAGGGTTAGGTTGGTCTTCATAGAGTCCTCCTCATTCTTGTCAAGCTTCTTCAAAAGAGAGTACGGCATCAGGTTGACGGTAGTGCCTCCATCTATGAGCTTCCTAGAGATCGGCTTGCCGTCGATGTGTCCTCGAATATACAGGGGCTTCAAGTGATGAGCCGACTCCTCGGGCTTCTCGAAAATAACTTCACGTGGGCTGAGGTTTGGTTGAGAGACCTCGGCATCATCTCTTGATGGACCAAACTTAGCAGGAAGCATCACAAAATTCACATCCATCGGTTGAGGGACGAGTCCATCCGAGATGGGTGTGTAGTTGTCGTCAAGCATGTCATCATCGTCATCACTTGGAGTGGGAGCTGAGTTGTCCACCGCAACCTTCTTAGGCTTCCATACTTTCTTGGGTACTGGTTGGGGATGAATCTCCTCGAAAATTGCGTCCCGCTCATCCTCGACCTTCTTCTCTCATTGTAGATGCCTCTTCTGGCACTTGGTCATTCCTGGAGGTGCTCACAAAGGTTGTGAGTGTGTGCCGGCACCACGAACTTGCTCCTAGAATTTTTGGCCGAATGGGAATTACCCGGATCAACCTCGACAATTTTGCACTTAGTGGGGGTACTTTCCTATACTCTATCGATCGGACCGACCTTACTAGGCTGGTCTGACCGGGCCTTGTCGATCGGACCGACCATGGTGGGCCGGTCGGACTGGCCATTGCTGGGTGACCGAAAACGGTGGGTCGGACCGGCCATGGTAGGCCGGACAGACCCAGGGGGTGAAGGTGGTCTCATAGGCCCTAAGGTTGTGGCCAGATCGGCAGGTCCCTCATTGTAACACCCCAAATTTTCAAAGAAATAAAAATATCATTTAATTCAATTTCCTAGATTTAATTATTTTTAAAATACTTTTAAATACCCTTCTATACCATTTTGAACTACAACATAGAGTTAATGACCAAACCAGGAGCTAAAAGTTTTTGTATAAACTCCCAAGGACAAAATATATTTTTGAGAATTTTTATAAATTTTTATCAACCTTGGAAGTAGCCTTATTATTTTAAACAAATTTCTGCAATTATTTTTAAACAGAAAACATTTTAAACAATAACGGGCTCCCTCCCCTTCTTTCCTCTCTACCGGCCAGCCCAGCCCACTCCCTCCCGCGCGCTCGGACTGACACTCGGGCCCCGCCTGTCAGCGAGCCCTCCTCTCTTCACGCGCGTGTCCGACGCCTCGGCCCCACCCGTCAGCCCTCTCCCTCGCGCACTCGCGCCTGCTGGCCAGTGGCCCCCGCCTGTCAGACCCATCATCAACCTCGCTCCACCGCCCCCAAATGGCGTCGGCTGACTTTAATCCCTCAGATTCGCTCGTCGCCGGTCCCCTCCCCTCCATTATTCACCGGCATTAAAATCCCCGTATCACGTCGACCGTTTCCCCTCTTGATTCCACGTGTGATCGTCCCGTTATCGCCTGCATGCGGTGAAACCACCTCGCCGGCGTTCACTCACGGTCTCCCCCAATTGCGCCCCTCTGCCTTGCTGGTGGCCTTATTTAAAAACCCCTGCCTCCGCCGCGTTCGACCCCCACGCTCTCGCAGCCTAGGACCGAACAGAACACCCGTAGTTCACTTTTTAGCGCACTCCTTGTGTTTCGCCTCCAGCCACCGCTCGCCGTCGCCGGAGCCCCTCTCCGTCCACGCCGACCGCACCGCAGTGACTGCCAGGACCTCACCGACCCCGGCCACCACTCCGTCATCGACGAAACCCGCCGGATCGCCGTCGCCGCCGAGGACCCGAACGCCTTCACCGCCTCCGCTCGTCGCCGGCCTCGCTCCGTCGACCGTTCATCACCGCAAGGGTACCCTCGTGACCCCCTTGTAGCCCTCTTTCCATTTGAGGCCCTAGCTTAGACCGCCATCGCTCGCCGTGGCCTCTGGCCCGCTCGCCGTCGTCGGAGAAGATGACCGGCACGGGCTGAGTACCCGTGCCGTGTCAGATTCACGCGCGACCGTGCGATCTGGATCTGACGGTGACGATTAATTCCCGCGTGTGATTTAATCTGATCCGTTAGATCTCGGCGAAGGGGTACGTTTTAATCTCGTGCGTCCGTTAGTATTTAAAACCCACGTTCGATCTCGTGCGTCCACGTGGTACCCTTTCGCGCGTTTTAATCCTGGTCGTCCGTTATCACTTAAGCGCCCCGCCTCGCCCTCGCGCGTTGGATCTGGATCCAACGGTCCAGATTGGGCCGGACCACGCGCACACTGCGCGGGTTCACCGTGGGCCTGGCTCACCGTGGACCCGAGGGGATTTAAATTTAGAAATAAATTCCAGAAACTGTTTAAAACTTGTAAAATTCATATCTGGCGCATTTGAACTCTAAAAATTGTCATTTCAATTTCAGAAAATTTGTAAAATTATTCTCTACATGTTCATTCAATAAAAATAGTAGGTTTACTTTGGACTTTTCATGTTTATTTAAATAGGTATTCAAATGCCCTTAGGGTTAAAATATAATTTCAAGTGTTTAAACTTCAGTAAAATTTATATTTATTCCTTTCTGTTTATACACTAAAACCACTAAGTTTTCTCTGAACCATTCATTTTAAAATTAATTAGAAAACTTAAAATGAGATTAATCACTTTTAAAACCCCTTTGTACCAAGGACAACATTTCATTTTAATTCCTTTTAAATGATTTATAAAATAAATTTCAGAGGTACAATAACTTGATCTCCTTTGAATTAAACCAACTTAAACCTATGTGCTTATTGTGTGGTTTCAAATTGTTTAATTGGATGTTGTATTTATTTTATTTTATTTTACTTTAATTATATTGGGAAGACTACGACGTCCCCGAGGAGCCAGAATATTCCCCGGAAGTTCCTCCCTCACCCTTCGCTGAACAAGGCAAGTCACCAAACCAATCTTTTGAGCATATTAAACCCATGTTTTATTAAACTATCGCTAAAACACATAGGCTATACATGCATTAGTCAAATGAACCCTTACAATATATTTAATTAGGATCACCCGACCTTGATGTGCAACCCAAGCCATGCTATCTCGCCTAACCCCCTTGTCACCACATGATTAATGATATTAGTTAGTGTCCAATGTATTGACACGATCGCTATAGGATAAAAATGAGTCGTAGTAAAATTGTTCTACTATATGATCCCCGTTACTTCTTATCCTTGGAATTCTTTCGGTGTTGGAGTTGTGGTTGTGAGTGGATGCTTGGTGGGTTCCGGGTGCAAGCTAGGGCATTGGTCGGTAGCACCCGGGGCACTATTAGGACCGGTTTGAGGGATCCATTGCAATACACTTCCGTACTAACCACAAGTCTAGTGGGTAAGTCCTAACTAAAGTATGGAGTGTTCCAAACTGAGGCCACCATTTGGAGATGGGTCAAGAAGCACCTGCGGGTGGCTTGTACCAACGTGGCACAAAAGGGGGTGCGACGTTAGCCGGGATGCGGCCCGGCGCGCCGGCGAAACCTAGAGCGGGTGGTTATCGCTTGGAGCATTTCATGCCGAGGTTTTGGCATGAGTTCCCGTGGTATGGATCATCTCATTACACTTTGGTGTTTGGGATGAGTGCGTGCCTTGTGGGTACAGTAGTACATCTCTGATCAGAGTCTTAAATCTTTTCGAAAAGCCGAGCCCACGGTCAAGGGCGGGTTGCGTGACATCCCACAGTTAGATTACTTTGAATATGTATGTGCATGATGGTTTGACATGTAAGGACTGTTGCGCGAGGAGGTAAAACGTACTCCTCGAGTTAGATGATGTTGTTGATACTCATGTTTACTTTTCCGCATGATTAAATTTGACAAACTAAATGCAATAACTGAAAATGTACTTTTCCGCGATGTTATCCATTACCTTTCCTTGTTTATTATCCTGCATTATTACTTGCATTTGCGGTGGCTTGTTGAGTACTTTTTGTACTCATACCCGTTAGGCCCCACAGAGGATGTCTACTATGAAGATGGTCTAGAGTAGCGACCCAGTCAAGAAGAACAATCCTGAAGAAGACGTTCATCATGCAGTTTAATTATTTTTATTATCATTTTATTGAAACTCTGATGTAATAAATATGGTCTGCGTACCATGGATATTGTCGTATGTACGATTGTCGCATGATGAACCTCTTGTATTATTGTTTTTCTTTGGAAATTCAATAATGTCTCGATTTTGATAAATCGGGGCGCTACAAGATGGTATCAGAGCCGACTTGACTGTAGGAAGCCAAACAGACCCACCTAGCCTTTAGCTGCAGAAAATTATTTTTCGAAAACATACTTTATAAACTTTGTTCTTCCCCTCACTTTTTCTTCAACTTCCTGTTTTGTAGATGCCTGTCTACCAAGTCCACAGCTACTGCCGCCACTTCGAGGGCTTCGTCAGGGAGCTCCGGATGATGCTCACATTCCTCGGGTTCCTCTTCGAGCATCTGCCATCCTACACCACCGCACTTGGAGGCCCGATGTTCGACGTCGTGTGCCAACGAGTCGCCCTGCAGGCCCTTATGGAGCTGAGGATGATCTACGACGATCGTCTTCAGAACTCGTCTTTTCGGCTTGTGCCGAAACGCACTCCCGGTGCTACCGTAGTATCTACCTCGGAGTTCACTCCGTGCGTGATCCGGTCATGGCCCGACAGTCGCGTCTTCTGCAGGCTATGGACAACCTCCATAACGAGGCGGTGCTCGACGCCGATGAGCACCATGAGGCGGTCGAGTTTCTTCGTGAAGAAATGAAGAACTTGATCCAGCAGAACGGCGAGCTGCAGCGCAAGATCATGCAGCTGCATAAGGACATCGCCGAGATGGTTCCTCTTCTTCCTAGGAAGAGGAAGCCCATCCGCGAGCCCATCGCCCGCCCCAAGCGGATCCCACCACACCCCTCCACCGCCAGACCATCCACCAGCGCCCCTGCACCATGCCCGGCATCGTCTCCGACCCCATTATCGAGAATTTTCTCGAACCCACCATCCCTCACGAGCCGCGTACCCGTGGTTCCGAGAGCATGGAGACCGCCTCCGGTGGCGATTAGGCGTTAGGAGTCGCTATTTTAAATAAAGCAATATTTTGTATGTGGTGCTATCCACAACGAGTGTGTTGTGGATAGAATAAAATCTTGATTGTAATAAAAAAATTTACCACTTTATATATATGCCTGAGCCTTATGAGGTAATTTTGGTTGTATTCATCATCTCTTTACCTTATAATGTCATATATTCAGAAAATGACCGACCACCAGAACACTGGCTCCAACAACGGAGAAGGAGGAAGCTGCGACGTGCCCGAGGGTGTTGTACCCAACTGGGGTGCAACGGGCCCACGTCAGTCTGGGTCGCCATCCGCCAATCATCCTACTTTGGCAGAAATGATGGCGAATCAGAACCAGCTGATCACCGCCCTCCTCACGCAGATGCAGCACCAACAGACTTAGTTGGACCATCTGCAGAACGGAGAACCTGCCCCTCGAGCACCCGCACCTGGTCCCCAACTCTCGGAGTTTCTGCGTGTGCGCTCGCCCATCTTCTCAAGCACCACCAACCCAATGGAGGCCGCAGATTGGCTCCGCACCATCGGAAAGAAGCTGGACCTCCTCCCCTGCACCGACCGGGAGCGAGTGGCCTTCGCCACTCACCAGCTCCAGGGTCCCGCCGCTGAATGGTGGGACAACTATCGTGAGTCCCAGCCGGAGGACCACGTGGTGACATGGGCGGAGTTCACCATCGCCTTCCGTGCCGCCCACGTCCCCACCGGAGTCATCGCGGTAAAACAACAGGAATTCCGCGACCTGCACCAGGGCAGTCGGACTGTCATGGAGTACCTCCATGAGTTCAACCGCCTCGCCCGCTACGCACCGGAAGAAGTGCACACTGACGCCCTCCGCCAGGCCAAGTTCCTTTGGGGACTCAAGGATGAGCTATCCATCCAGCTCGTCGCCACCGACTACGCCGACTTCCAACGGCTAGTCAATAAAGCACTCATCCAAGAGACTGAGCAGAACATGTTGGACCTCAAGAAGAGGAAGATGATCGCCTTCAAGCATCAGCAGGCGAACTCTCAGAGGCCCCGCTTCGTCCCTCCGCCACCAGCGCCCGCCTACCATCCTCGGCCCGCCTACAGGCCACCTCACGCCGCCGGTGGATCCAACGCCGGGCATCCTCGCCCCGCTCCACCAGCTCCGGCCGCTCAGCCGACGCCAGCCGCCAAGGCCCCGATCTTGACGGATCGCCAAGGGAGGCCGGTCGTCTGTTTCAACTGCCGCAAGGAAGGGCACTATTCGCACCAGTGTCCTCACCCCAAGCAGCCACAGGGCACGGCACCCAACCAGGCGGTTCGTGCCCGCGTCAACCACATCAATGCGGAGGAAGCTCAGGAGGCTCCTGAAGTCGTGCTCGGTACGTTTACTATGAATTCCGTACCAGCCGTAATATTATTTGACTCTGGAGCAACACACTCCTTCGTCTCTGAAGATTTTGTGAAAATCAACGAATTGGACGTACTCCCTCTATCCGTCCCCATGGTGATTGCCACTCCAGGCAATAGAACCTTAGCCCGCTTATACAGCCCTAAGGTTCAGATAGAGATCCAAGGAGTATTATTCCGGGTCGAGCCAGTCCTCATAAAATACACTAGACTCGACCTCATCCTAGGGATGGATTGGTTGATGAAGCACAAGGGAGTGATCGACTTTGCCAACAAGTATGTCACAGTGGTCGACCCTAAAGGCGAAGCCATCACCTTTCGGATGACCAGTCGCAAACCGCTCGAAGCATCTCTCCACTCGCTAGCCCTTGAAGAAGTACCCATAGTCAAGGAGTTTATGGACGTCTTCCCTGAAGACTTACCAGGAATGCCTCCCAAGTAGGACATCGAATTCAGAATCGAACTTGTCCCCGGGACCACTCCAATCTCCAAGCGCCCATACCGGATGGCCGCCAATGAATTAGCCGAGGTCAAGAGCAACATCGAAGACCTAGAGCAAAAAGGGTACATCCGACCGAGACCTCACCCTGGGGTGCACCAGTCATCTTTGCCATGAAGAAGGACAAGACCAAGAGGATGTGCGTGGACTATAGAGCCTTGAACGATGTAACCATCAAGAACAAGTATCCATTGCCTCGGATCGACGACATGTTCGATCAACTGAAGGGATCCTCGGTGTTTTCCAAGATTGACCTCAGGTCAGGTTATCACCAATTGAGGATTAGAGAAGAGGACATACCCAAGACTGCCTTCACCTCCCGCTATGGACTCTACGAGTATACAGTGATGTCGTTCGGACTCACGAATGCCCCGGCCTTTTTCATGAACATGATGAACAATGTATTCATGGAGTTCTTGGATAAGTTCATCGTGGTATTCATCGACGATATCCTCGTTTACTCCAAGACCAAGGAAGAACACGAGACTCACCTCCGTCTGACCCTCGGAAAGCCAAGGGAGCAGCAACTGTACGCCAAATACAGCAAATGTGAATTTTGGTCATCTGAGGTAAAGTTCCTCGGCCATGTTATATCTGCCAGAGGAATAGCATTGGACCCAACCACCGTGGAAGTAGTAACCAACTGGTTGCAGCCCACGACCGTGACTGAGATCTGGAGTTTTCTCGGATTGGCCGGATACTACCGCCGGTTCATCGAGAATTTTTCGAAGATGGCCAAGCCCATGACCTGACTGTTGCAGAAGGAAATAAAGTTTGAATGGACCCCGGACTGTGAAGAAAGCTTCCCGACCCTCAAGAAGAAGCTCGTGTCCGCTCCTATTCTGACTCTGCCAGACATCCGGAAGGACTTCCACGTCTACTGTGATGCCTCTCGTCAAGGACTAGGATGTGTCTTAATGCAAGAAGGGAAGGTGATATCCTACGCCTCCCAACAGCTGAGACCGCATGAGCTGAACTACCCGACCCACGACCTGGAGTTAGCAGCCGTGGTTCATGCCTTGAAGATATGGAGACATTACCTTGTGGGGAATCGGTGTGAGGTCTTCATCGACCACAAGAGCCTCAAGTATATATTCACCCAACCAGATCTGAACCTCAGGCAAAGGAGATGGTTGGAACTGATTAAGGATTATGACTTGGGCATCCATTATCATCCAGGCAAGGCGAATGTGGTGGCAGATGCCCTTAACCGAAAAGGGTACTGCAAACGCCATCATGATTCAGGACCAAGCCCCTTTACTTTACAAAGAGATGGAAAGGCTGAACTTAGGGATCACCACCCGAGCGTACCTCGCTGCCTTGGAGTCTCGGTCTGTCTTGATAGACCAGATCTGAGAAAAGCAGAAGGAAGACCCGGACATCTTGGAAATCTAATAGAACATGCGGAAGGGTAAAGCCCCCGGATTTTCCGAGGACGAGCATGGTACCATCTGGTTCGGAAACCAGATATGCGTACCCGACCAGCCTGAGTTGAAGGCTCTCATCCTTCAAGAAGCCCATGATACTCTTGTTGGGGGAAAATATCTCATCTTCGGGGTTATTGCCGAAGCAACATAAAGGCAGTCAGCCAGTTCGAAGGTTCTCCGAAGATCATCTTCGAAGATGCCCGGAACCCAGTTCGAAGTACGAAGATTGGCATTGGTTCGGAGTACATCTTCGAACTAATGCCTTCCAAGATCTTTTCTGCCAGCTAAGATGGAAGACTTATTTTCTTTCTTATTAAATTAGTCTTTTACCATTTTAGCCCTATTAAGGGAACCGAATAGTTTCCACTATGTCGGTTGTAATAGAGGGGTAAATAGGTCTTTTCCTTAATGTTTGGGCCTATAAATACCCCCCATTTCACCGTGTAATAGGGACCGAATACAAGTTATTCAATACACACTTTCGAACTATTCTAAGTTATTATCCTTTCGGAGGCTTAGAATAGTTTGCTTCACAAACACTTCGTTTGTTAGTTTCTTTTCTACAGAAACCTGTTAGCGTAATCTTTTACGCCAACAGTTGGCGCCGTCCGTGGGGAACCTAGTCCGAAAAACTTCGTTCTCTACCAATTTCTTACATCATGCCTCCTAAGCGGAGCGCACCTCGCAATCCCACTCGGAGGTCCTCTCGAATCTCCGGAGAGATACCCTTCGACACAGTTGAAGTCGGAGGGTCTTCGGCTTTCCCTCCGCAAACTCCGGAAGGGGCTTCTATTCCTCGGACATACGAAGCCTCTCCGCCAACCCCTTCCATACTTCGACAGCCCGGAGTCACTTCTCCGCCCTCTATCCCGATTCGAACTGATCCTACCAGTTCTCAAGACCCGGAAGGTCCTTCCAGAGGAGATGAAGATAGCCTTGGAGATATGGCCACTCAAATGGCCAACCTTCAAGCCGAGGTAGCAAGATGGCGACAAGAAGCTACGGATAGGCTTTGCTCTCAAGCCATCCCAACTATCCCAGAAGTGCCCGAAGACGACGATCTTGATTATCCCGAAGCCCCGGAGAACGCCTCTTACGACAATGAATCTCCGTTGCATCCTGAGCTGCAGAAGGTTCGCTTTGATCCAAAGTTTAAAACTTCGAAGTTCTGCAAGTATGCCGGAGTTGAAGATCCCGGAGAGTTCGCGCGTTCTTATGCCCTAGCGATTGAGGCTAGCGGCGGAGTCAGAGACACTATGGCGAAGTGCTTCCCGTTAGCTCTTCAAGGAGTGGCGTTGAGATGGTTCTGGTCTTTAAAGCCAGGATCAATCAATTCGTGGTCGCAGTTAAAGAGGAAGTTTATAAGTAACTTTCAGGGCACCTTCGTGCCTCCCATGTCAACAGGAAGCCTTTTCCAAGTGAAACAGCTCCCCGGAGAAACATTGAGGCAGTACTTTAAGCACTTCGCTCATACGAAGTCGCAAATTCGGGGGCTGTCCACATCTTCAGTGGTTGATGCGGCTCGGGAAGGCGTCAGTGATCAAGGCCTTCTGGATAAACTGCATCGGAAGAGCATCTCCTCAGTCTCACAGTTTATGTCATATTTCGAGGAGTATGCGAGGTCAGAAGAGGGTTGGCTTCGGAGGACTGCTGCTGCTTCGACCGTATTGCAAGAAGTTAAAGCAGAAGTGAAGACTTCGGCGCAGCCGCAGGAACCAGTCTTCGAAGTGCAACATGATCGGAGAAGAGGGCAAAAGCACCCTCGTTCTGAAGTCTTGAATATTGCACCCCCACAGAAGTTTGCACCAAGAGCTCCACAGTCTATGGGGAACAAGGCCAGCGGCTGGAGGCCGCCAGGGAAAACGGCTGGCAAGGGCCAGACCCTTTTTTGCTGTATTCATGGAGAAAATCGAAGCCATGCAACTGACACTTGCAAGGCTATCCTTACTCTAAGGGGAGAGTACTTGGAGAGAACTTCGGGTCGAGGTAGTACCGACCGAAGTCCAGCAGCAGCGCGCCCAGAGCTGGTCCAGGCTGTGGCGCGGATAGAAAATTTTGATGCTGCAAGGCACCCTCCGGTGGCCAATGTTATGCCACCTCCGAAGCAAGAGGAAGGGCAAGATAGAGGAAAGAGAGTAGTTCTCCCTATCTCCGGAGGAGGTACCCTCGGAAGCATGTCCAAGAGACAGCGAAGAGAGTACGTTCGGGAAGTAGGTCATATTGGGACTTCGTCATCTGCAGCTGCAATGCCGGAGTGGTCTCACGTTCCGATATCTTTCTCTGCGGAGGATGCAGCTGGTATTAAGTTCCCGCACGCAGATCCATTTGTTATCACTGCTGATATTGCAGGGACTGAAGTCCGAAGGGTGCTAATTGACGGAGGTAGTTCGTCAGATATCATTTTTGTGCAAGCCTTCGATCAGTTATGTATTTCCAGGAAGCATCTCCTTCCAGCGGCTCGTCCTCTGCAAGGCTTCGCAGGACCCCCGCTTGATGCACTTGGACAGATAGGCCTGGAAGTTACCTTTGGAGAAGGTTTATTAGCCCAGACTGAAGAAGTTATCTTTGATGTGATAGATGCCCCGTATGCTTATAATGTCATCTTCGGACGGGGCATGTTGAATCAGTTCGGAGCTGTGGCGCATCACAACTACTTGTGCATGAAGATGCCCACACAAGCAGGAGTCCTAACAATCGTCGGAGATCAAGCCATTGCTCGGAGGGCAGAATATGGTCACGGTCCCCCTCTTGATCCGAGGCAAGTAAACAGTGTGCAGGATAATGAAGAAATTTTTTCAGCCTCCTCCGAAGCTTCGAAGAAGTCTTTTCCGAGACCAAGTCCCGAAGGGGAGATTGCAACGAAGGTCATTGTTAAAGATGGTAAAGAATACACTTTTCAATTTGGTAAAGACTTACCTCCTGAAGTTGCAACCTCCTTAGAAAAGGTCGTGGAAGAAAATTTGGATGTCTTCGCTTGGTCTGACGAAGATATCACCGGAGTCGATCGGGATATCATTGAACACAGTTTACTTGTAAACCCGAAGGCCCGGCCTGTTCGACAAGGACTCCGGAAGATGTCTGCAGAGAGAGCTGCTCTAGCTAAGGACGAAGTTGAAAAACTGTTGAAGGCTGGGATTATCAGAGAAGTGGCTCACACAGAATGGTTAGCCAACCCAGTCTTCGTCAGGAATAAGTCTTCCCGGATGTGGCGCATGTGCATTGATTTCACATCCCTGAATAAAGCATGCCCACGTGACCCCTACCCCATGCCCCGAATTGATCAACTGGTTGACTCCACTGCAGGTTCGGAGTTATTAAGCTTCCTTGACGCGTATTCTGGTTATCATCAAATATGGTTTAAACGCGAAGATGAAATCAAGACAAGCTTTGTAACTCCTTCGGGAGTCTTCTGCTATGTAAGAATGCCCTTCGGCCTAAGAAATGCCGGTGCTACTTTTTCAAGATTAGTTGCTAAGGCTCTAGGTCATCAACTAGGTCGCAATGTGGAGGCCTATATGGATGATATTGTAATAAAGAGTGCTTTAAAGCACCAGCATAGCCTAGACTTAGCAGAAACATTCAATAGCCTTCGGGCATGTGGGATTCGTCTTAACCCCGAAAAATGTATATTCGGAGCTAAGGCTGGAAAGTTGTTAGGGTATTTAGTTTCAAGCAGGGGAATTGAAGCTAGCCCTACTCAAATAACTGCGCTGCAGAAGATGGCTCCTCCGGAGAATTTAAAGCAAGTGCAAAAGCTGACTGGACGTCTGGCCGCACTTAGCAGGTTTTTATCAAGGTCTGCGGAGAGGAGCTTGCCAATATTTAAAGCTTTGAAAGGGTCCGAAGATTTTGCATGGACACCGGAGTGTCAGAAAAGCTTCGAAGATATTAAAGATTATCTCAGCAATCTTGCTACACTCACGGTGCCTATTGCGGACGAAACCCTACTCCTGTATCTTGCAGCTACAGGTTCAGCTGTCAGCGCAGTCCTTGTCAGAGAAGTGGATTTCAATGGGAAGTTGGTTCAAAATCCTGTCTATTTTGTATCCGAAGCATTGTCAGGAGCGAAGACAAGATACTCCGAACTCGAGAAGTTCGTTTATGCTCTGATAATGGCTTCGAGGAAGCTAAGACATTATTTTTTGGCTCACAATGTAATTGTACCAACTTCGTATCCCTTAGGAGATATGCTCCGAAGCAAAGATTCCACTGGAAGGATTGGAAAGTGGGCAGTCGAGCTAGCACCCTTCGGCATATCTTTCTTGGCAAGGACAGCTATTAAATCCCAAGTCCTAGCAGACTTCGTAGCAGAGTGGACTCCACCTGCGAATTTGACTCCGGAGAAATCAAATGACGGAGTTTGGACTGTTTACTCCGATGGGGCTTTCCAAGCATCCGGAGCAGGCATTGGGGCAGTGTTGATTTCACCGTCAGGGCAAAGAGCAATGTACTCCGCAAGACTCAACTTTAAGTCTACCAATAATATAGCGGAGTATGAAGGGATTTTATTGGGACTCCGGAAGGCACGTCCTCTAGGGGCTACAAGAATAATTATAAAAATAGATTCTCAGATAGTAGCAGGGCACGTAGAAAAAAGTTTTCAAGTTCGACATCCACAGCTTGCAAAGTACTTGGAAGAAATCCGCAAAATCGAAGCACACTTCAAGGGTATTTCAATTCGGAGTATACCAAGAGCTGAAAACGTGCAAGCGGATATTTTAGCGAAGGCTGCAACCGGAGCTGTGGATGTGCCTGAAGAAGCTTTCTATGAGGAGCTCAATATACCTTCGGTAACACAAATTGCCTCTGCGGAGATTCTTTGCATTCCTAGTGCAGATTGGAATGATTCGATCATAGAACTCTTGCAAAGAGGAACAAATTTGCCCGAAGAGCCCCAGTTGTCAAGATTAAAGCTCAGAGCAAGAAACTATCAGTTAATTAACGGTATATTATACAAGGCCGGAGTATGTTCCCCTCTACTCCGATGTATATCTCAAGCCGAAGGCCAAGAAATTCTTCGAGAAATTCACGAAGGCCTTTGTGGAAGCCATTTAGCCCCTAGAGCTCTGGCAGGAAAAACACTTCGCCAGGGGCTTTATTGGCCCACAATAACAGCTGATGCGGAGAGCTTGGTCCGCACTTGTCAAGGATGCCAGTGGATGGGTCGACGGAGTCATCGCCCACCAACAGCTCTTCAAGTCATTGCTCCGGTATGGCCCATGGCCAGATGGGGTATGGATCTAATTGGTCCCTTTCCGTTAGCAAAGGGAAATCTGAAGTTCGCAGTGGTAGCTATTGAATATTTTTCTAAGTGGGGGGAAGTAGAGCCCTTAACAGCTATCACTTCGAATAATGTACAAAAATTCTTCTGGAAGAACATTATTTGCCGGTTCGAAGTGCCTAGATATCTCACAGTTGATAATGGAACACAGTTCGACGCAGAACCCTTCAGGAAGTTTTGCGAAGACCTAGGCATTCAGCTATGTTTTGCTGCAGTGAGACATCCTCAGTCGAATGGAGCCGTATAGCGAGCCAATGGAAATATTTTATCAGGACTAAATCGAAGAATAGTAGGATTATCAAAGGGACTGTGGACCGAAGAGCTTCCGAAGATTCTGTGGTCCATTCGGACTACGCAAACAAGGTCCACAGGTTTTACTCCGTTCAGACTACTATTCGGAGATGAAGCTATGACTCCAACGGAGCTCAAAGGGGGATCATTTCGCAGCACCGAACCAGACATTGAAGAAGAAAGACAAGCTTCGTTAGATTTGTCAGAAGAAACAAGACTTCGAGCTGTAGCTAATTTGTCAAAGTATCATCAGCAGACGAAGACTTGGTATGACCCGAAGGTTAAGCTCAGCGAGTTAAGGCCGGGTCATCTTGTTCTACGAAACATTATAGCACCAGGGAAGTTAGGCAATAAATGGGAAGGTCCATATCTAATTGTCCGCTCAGGGCACCCTGGTTCATTTAAATTAGCTAATTTAGAAGGTGAAGAGTTAGCACATACTTGGCATGCGGAGCACCTAAAGCGATACTTCGCATAAGGGCTCCTTGTAATTCGCTTGTAATCACCTCTAAATTAATAAAGCATATGACCCTGATAGTTGCCTTCCCCTCATAGACTTTCAGCTTCCGAGTGGACGCACTGGAACCGCGGGGTCGACCGAGAGGGAAGTGTCATTAAGCTGGGTTGTATTTTCGGACTTCGAACCCATAAAGTTCGAAGCCTCCGACGTGGGGGCTGACATAATCCGGAGCCCAGGCCACCGGCTTGTAGGCATCCGTAAAAGAGCCCAAAACCACACTCTACGGACTCCGAGCCATTGGCTGGTAGACTTCCGTAAAAAGAGCCGAAGGTGGCCAAAATCTACGGAGTCCAAGCTGCAGCTTGCAGACTTCCGTAAAAAGAGCCGAAGGTGGCCAAAATCTGCGATGTCCAAGCCATTGGCTGGTAGACTTCTGCAAAAACAGCCGAAGGTGGCTAAATTATACGGAGTCCAAGCCATTGGCTGGTAGACATCCGTAAAAAGAGTCCAAAGAGACCATTGCAAACTCCGAACCATTGGTTCATCAGAGATCGCAAAGACAAGTCGAAGGTGGCTAAAGCAAAACAGCATTTGAGCCATGACCTTCGAATGTCTGTTAACATAAGTCCAAAGTGACAAATTTCTTAAGACACTAAAGTGTCCTGAAAGTTATCTCAATTGATTTCTTTCGTAAAACAAAGGTACTAAGTTACCATTCTTCTGACTACAAAAAGTCGAAGACTTTTCATAAGATTTCAAAAGATCTTTAAATGACAGCGGGGCTCCGAACCCCCCAAAAAAAAATTGTACTCCGAAGTTTTTTTCTTTGCGCATAACCATCTTTGAATACATTTCGAAGTTGCTTATACCCAAAGAGGGGCTAGTAAATATGGAGACAATTTTAAATCGGCATTCACTATTGAAACAAATGTGTTTACAGATTACACTATGAAAAATTGGTATCTATACCAAGAAGGAATCGGAGACCTCTTCGGTCCCGAGAGCTAGGGGTGGAACGACTAGTTCCAACATCAGAAGTTCTAAGAACTTTACGTTTAACTCTCTTCCTCCCCTTCGAAGCTCTAAAATCCTTCTGCTCTTGTTGAAGCTCGGCCCAAGTTCGAAGCCGCTCGGGGCTTCTTTCCCAGCTTCTAAGATCTTCAGATCTTTATTTCGAGCTTCACCTTCGTCTTCAGACCAATTAGTGTCTTCAGAAAACGAGGTGTTTGCGTCAACCTCTTTATCTTCCTCTTTAATATAAGACAATACGTCTTTGATTACTTCGGGCGCAATTACGCCGGAGTCATCTCGAGGAATAAGAAATCGAGGACGCTTATAATTCTTTAGAAGTTCGAAGGTGTTCCACAGTGAGCGAAGTTCGTTGTTAGGCTCGAACACTTCGATATCTTCCATAAGAGGCAAAGCCTAAAAATATAACAAACAAGATTTTCATTGATAAATGTTTACAAGCATAAAACTTTACATGGTTAAAAATCCTAAAATATTCCTAAACTTGCGGGTTCGAAGGAGCTTGACTGCTCGAAGCTTGAGTCCGAGCGTGCTTCTGGCGTTGGCCTTCGTCGATCCAAGCCTTGATCGCAGAACGACCTTCGGCTCTCCAGGAGGTTTGGAAGGCTCGCCAATTAGCAGCCACACCTTCGGAAGGTTTAAGAAGTCACTCGTCGTCGAAGGTGATTGGACCCCCTCCTGCGTCCGGAGTTATTAATCGGCCCAGATCTTCGTAATAGCGAAGTAGACCAACAGCAGACACTTGTCCGGAGAGTTCTCCGTATCTAATGCCCGCCGTCTTCATCTGCTTCGCCACCCCTTGGATCCTTTTTAACCGGCGCAGAAGACTGATGTTATCGTCAGAAGGGAGAGTTCCAGTAGTACCGAAGTACTCCAGGACATCTAACAACTGACTCATAACCTCCGCAGCCACCTTCTCAGACTTCAACTTGTCTTCGTTCAGCGCATCCTTCGTCGAAGTGACTTCATCCAAAACCCCAGAAAGCCTAGCATTTTCAGTGGTCAAAGTGTTCTTCTGGTTTAACAATTGGCTAGCTTCCTCTTCGAGTCGGACGAGCTTGGACCCCGCAGTAGCGTGCTCCGCCCGCAGTTTCTCAACCTCTGCTCGAAGCACAATCCTTTCTGCTTCGAGCTCTTTCATCGCAGCTTCCAAGCTTTGCCTAGCCCTTCGCTCTGTTGATATGATATTGTCCATTTGAGCCACTCGACTTTCGGAGATATTAAAATTCCTCTGAAGAGCACTATTTTCTTCCCGAAGCCGAGCGATTTCTTCGTCGTTGCATATATTTGCAGCTCGGGCCAAGACAGTTTGTTGTCAAAATAAAAAAAAACTAAAGTAAATATTTATTCGAAGATGAATTCTATAATATTTCGCAGTTACTTCGTACCTGGTAGGCTGTACGTTCAATAACGACATTAAGCTCCGTCCTGTCAGCCTTGCTTAGGATGGCCATTAATTTGGTCTCCCCTATGTCACGGCTAGCTCGATCCAAAGGTTCGAGCAAAGTCCGAAGACCAGTTGTTTGCCCTAAGAAAGGAGCCAGCAAGGGGAGCATGCTTATTGCCTGTTGGTCATCTTCGTTCAACGAAGGACCGGAGCTTTGGCCTATGGTCTTCGGAGCCACTGGAGATTGACCCTCCCTGGAAGATTGGCTCTCGTCTGTTGATTCAGACAGAGTTGATTCGGAGCTTATAGCAGGCAGGGGCTCTATTTGTCTTTTGCCTCTTCCAGGTCCCTTTTGAGTAACTCTCTGGGCTGGCTCCGAAGTCGTCGAAGGTCCAGGAATTATTTCCTCTTGACGGACTTCTTCCATAGGAGTGGACTCTATAAAATAATGAAAAGTATTATACATTGTATAAATACTCAAAATAAACACGAAGAAGTTATTCGAAGTCTACCTTCGACATTTTGCAGAGGAGTCATCGTCGGACTGTTCGGTGGATCAAAGGCTAATTCTTCATCCGAATCAGCCGTTAAGTCTTGGACTGCAGGAGCATCGTCCTGAGCAGTCCTCGTTGCTTCTTCGGGAATCAAAGCCATAGTGACTTCGACCCCACTTTCATTCGCAGGAACTTCGTCCTGAGTTACATCTTCTTGAACTACCGAAGTCCTTGGTTGATCAACATTATCTCCGGACTCCGGTACGTTCGCAGGTACTTCGGCTTGTGCAGTCCTTTGAGTTTCATTCTCTTCCATCAGACGCACAAGCAATCTCCCTGTTTCTTCTTGGGAGTCGGAAACCGAAGCCCTTGAGCTCGAAGGTGCAGGATCCGAAGGCGCGAGGTTTTTTGGCTTACGAGCCACCTTCTTTACCGGAGTTTTTGCTGAACTCGAAGTCCCATCTTCGACTTTCCTCTTCTGGGGCCCTTTCTCCGAAGGCACCCAATCCATCAGAGGGGGAGGAGTGATTTTCAACATTCCCCATACTCTGTTAAACCTTTCCCAACTCCCGACCAATTTAATCCGCCATTCTTTTTCAGTCGGAGTTGGGGCACCCAAAATCTTCTCCGAAGCCCTTACAATTTGCTCTGAAGTAATAGGGGTTGAAGAAGCTAAAAAATAAATAATTCAAGTTAGTCTTTCTTCGAAGTAAATATGTACAATGCATGTTGGTTTCGAAGTTACCTGCAGGGCTCGAAGTTAAGTTGATCTTGCGGAGACCGCCTTCCGAATCATCCTCGAAGATGATAGGCTAGTTGGCCATCAGCGGAGGAATTTGCAGTCCGAGGAACTCTTCGGCTAAGTCCCGCATGCTTAACCTTTGACTAATTTTCTGAAGCAGGTTGAGACGAGCTTCCAACTGGCCTTCGTTGGGTTGCACTAAGGCTTCCTTCCGGAATTGAATCTCTTTCAAAGGTCCAGCTAGAGGGTTACCTGCCCCAACTTCGGCATAGAACCACCTCATCACCCAGTCAGTGTACCATCTTGCATTGATGGCCTTAGCAGGGAATTGCAGGGCATATTCGTCCCGAAGCCTAAAATTAATACTTCCGAAGGCAACCACCACTTTCTCACCTCTGGAGCCTACGAAGGTCTTCGGCTGGCAAGTTGCTCTATGAAGTGCAGCGAAGATTTCTGCCCTCCCTTCGCAACCTTCGGCTCTCAGCGCCCATTCGAAGATAGCTAACCTAGCTACTGCATTCGGAGATAATTGGGGGAAGGTTACATGAAACAAATCCAATACTTCCGCCAAGAAGTCCACTGCAGGAAGGCCCAAGCCGGCTTCGAAAAAGGCTTCGAATACGACCACTTCTCTAGGCCTCGGTGACGGAATAAGCTCTTTTCCAGGCTTGCGAATCATTAGTCCGGTACTGATTTTCCCTTCCACTGCTATTGCTAGTGATTCCCTCTTGCAGGCAGAAGACCCCAGTTGAAAAGACTGGTCCAAATACTTCGTCGACGGCGGGCACAGACCTTGATTATCGGCGATTTGGGGATTTCTTCCCCCTGCCGCCATGGATGTCGCTGTCGGCATCGAAGGTGCCGCCGCCAACGCTGCCGCCGCTGCTGCTGCGGCCGCCTGCTGCCGGGCCAAGGCCGACGGAGGTGCAGATCCCTTAGTCTTCACCATCGCGATCGTCGGACTATGAGGAAATGGAGGCTAGGGCTCAAGAACTCAAAGGGCTAAAAAGTTTTTGGTTGCTAGAAGGCGGTGAAAAGGTAACCGGGTAACTTCTAGGCCTTCTATTTATAGCCTAGGCTTCAATTTCTTACCGTTAATCCATGTTGTTTTGCATTCCTGCCGTTACTCTTTTTACAAAATTAGCGCCTGCTACAGTCTCCGTTAGAAACATAAAGTTAACGGTTATTTCCTCTAAGTCTAAAAAGACTTTCGAACTTCCTAAGTCAGTTCTAAGATAGTTCGAAAAAGAATTACCTTAAGACTAATTCGGAGTTCATATCTTCATGCATTTCGGAGATAAAATAAAAACCAATAACCCCTATGTTCGGTTATCTTTTCTTTCCGTATACTGCTCTCCTAACGTTACAGGTTAAACGGAGTTGCGTATTCGAGGGGCTACTGTTGGGGGAAAATATCTCATCTTCGGGGTTATTGCCGAAGCAACATAAAGGCAGTCAGCCAGTTCGAAGGTTCTCCGAAGATCATCTTCGAAGATGCCCGGAACCCAGTTCGAAGTACGAAGATTGGCATTGGTTCGAAGTACATCTTCGAACTAATGCCTTCCAAGATCTTTTCTGCCAGCTAAGATGGAAGACTTATTTTCTTTCTTATTAAATTAGTCTTTTACCATTTTAGCCCTATTAAGGGAACCGAATAGTTTCCACTATGTCGGTTGTAATAGAGGGGTAAATAGGTCTTTTCCTTAATGTTTGGGCCTATAAATACCCCCCATTTCACCCTGTAATAGGGACCGAATACAAGTTATTCAATACAAACTTTCGAACTATTCTAAGTTATTATCCTTTCGGAGGCTTAGAACAGTTTGCTTCACAAACACTTCGTTTGTTCGTTTCTTTTCTACAGAAACCTGTTAGCGTAATCTTTTACGCCAACAACTCTATACTCCATTCATCCCGGGAGTACCAAGATGTATCAAGATCTGAAGGAAAAATATTGGTGGGTCAGCATGAAGAGAGAAATAGCTAAGTATGTGGCCAAGTGCGACACATGCCGGCGAGTCAAGGCAAAGCATCAAAGGCCTGCTGGACTATTGCAGCCTCTCAAAGTCCCTGAATGGAAATGGGAAGAGATAGGAATGGACTTCATCACGGGACTGCCCAAGACCCAAGCTGGTCATGACTCTATCTGGGTGATCATTGAACGACTCACCAAGGTAGCTCACTTCATCCCGGTCAAGACAACTTACACTATCGCCAAACTGGCCGAGTTGTATATGACCCAGATCGTGTGCCTTCACAAAGTTCCTAAGAAGATTGTATCTAACCGCGGGAGTCAGTTTACCTCCAAGTTTTGGAAGAACCTTTAAGAGGAACTCGGCACCCGGCTGAACTTTAGCACCGCCTATCATCCACAGACCGACGGTCAAACCGAAAGGGTCAACCAGATATTGGAAGATATGCTTAGAGCTTGCGCTCTAGACTTTGGCGGAATGTGGGACAAGAACTTACCGTATGCGGAGTTCTCCTACAACAACAGCTATCAAGCCAGCCTACAAATGTCCCCGTTCGAAGCACTCTACGGACGTAAGTGCAGAACGCCGTTGCTCTGGGATCAGACCGGAGAATCACAACTGTTTGGGATAGACATACTAAGAGAAGCTGAAGAGAAGGTCAAGATCATAAGGGACCGGTTAAAGATAGCCCAATCCTGACAGAAGAGCTACGCTGATAACCGTCGAAGAGACCTAACCTTTGAGGAGGGCGATTATGTCTATCTCCGAGTCACTCCCCTCCGCGGCACTCAAAGGTGCAACATGAAAGGCAAGCTAGCGCCCCGCTACGTCGGACCTTTTCCGATCCTCCGATGACAGGGAGAAGGGGCATATCAACTTGAACTGCCTCCATCTTTGGCAGGAGTTCACGATGTGTTCCATGTCTCGCAGTTGAAGAAATGCCTCCATGTGCCCGCCGAGCAAGCCGACCTTCAACAGCTCAACGTCCAAGAAGACCTGACCTACATAGAGAAACCCATCAAGATCATAGAAACCAAAGAAAGAGTATCCAGGAGTCGTGTAGTTCACTTCTGCAAGGTTCAGTGGGACAACCACCCCGCCGAAGAACTACATGGGAAAAGGAAGACGAACTGAAAGCCCAATACCCCGAGTTATTCGAATAACATTCCAATCTCGAGGACGAGATTCTTTGTAAGGGGGATAGGTTTGTAACACCCCAAATTTTCAAAGAAATAAAAATATCATTTAATTCAATTTCCTGGATTTTATTATTTTGAAAATACTTTTAAATACCCTTCTATACCATTTTGAACTACAACATAGAGTTAATGACCAAACCAGGAGCTGAAAATTTTTGTATAAACTCCCAAGGCCAAAATATATTTTGAGAATTTTTATAAATTTTTATTAACCTTGGAAGTAGCCTTATTATTTCAAACCAATTTCTGCAATTATTTTTAAACAGAAAACATTTTAAACAGTAACGGGCTCCCTCCCCTTCATTCCTCTCTCCCGACCGGCCCAGCCCACTCCCTCCCGCACGCTCGGACTGACAACCGGGCCCCGCCTGTCAGCGAGCCCTCCTCTCTTCACGCGCGCGTCCGACGCCTCGGCCCCACCCATCAGCCCTCTCCGTCGTGCACTCGCGCCCGCTGCCCAGTGGCCCCCGCCTGTCAGACCCGTCATCAACCTCGCGCCACCGCACCCAAATGGCGCCGGCTGACTTTAATCCCTCGGATTCGCTCGTCGCTGGTCCCCTCCCCTCCATTATTCGCCGGCATTAAAATCCCCGTATCACGTCGACCGTTTCCCCTCATGATTCCACGCGTGATCGTCCCGTTATCGCCTGCATGTGGTGAAACCGCCTCGCCGGCGTTCACTCACGGTCTCCCCCAATTGCGCCCCCTCTGCCCCACCGGTGGCCTTATTTAAAACCCCCTGCCTCTGCCACGTTCCACCCCCACGCTCTCGCAGCCCAGGACCGAACAGAATGCCCGTAGTTCACTTTTTAGCGCACTCCTTCTATTTCGCCTCCAGCCACCGCTCGCCGTCGCCAGAGCCCCTCTCCGTCTGCGCCGACCGCACCGCCGTGACCGCCAGGACCTCACCGACCCCGGACACCACTCCGTCGTCGACGATACCCACCGGATCGCCGTCACCGCCGAGGACCCGAACGCCTTCACTGCCTCCGCTCGTCGCCGGCCTCGCTCCATCGACCGTTCGTCACCGCAAGGGTACCCTCGTGACCCCCTTGTCGCCCTCTTTCCGTTTTAGGCCCTAGCTTCGACCGCCATCGCTCACCGTGGCCTCTGGCCTGCTCGCCGTCGCCGGAGAAGACGACCGGCACGGGCTGAGTACTCGTGCCGTGTCGGATTCACGCGCGACCGTGCGATCTGGATCCGACGGTGACGATTAATTCCCGCGTGCGATTTAATCTGATCCATTAGATCTCAGCGAAGGGGTACGTTTTAATCTCATGCGTCCGTTAGTATTTAAAACCCACGTTCGATCTCGTGCGTCCACGTGGTACCCTTTCGCGCGTTCTAATCCTGGCCGTCCGTTATCACTTAAGCGCCCCGCCTCGCCCTCGCGCGTTGGATCTAGATCCAACGGTCCAGATTGGGCCGGACCATGCGCACAGTGCGCGGGTTCACCGTGGGCCTAGCTCACCGTGGACCCGAGGGGATTTAAATTTAGAAATAAATTCCAGAAACTATTTAAAACTTGTAAAACTCATATCTGGCGCATTTGAACTCTAAAAATTGTCATTTCAATTTCAGAAAATTTGTAAAATTATTCTCTACGTGTTCATTCAATAAAAACAGTAGGTTTAATTTGGACTTTTCATGTTTATTTAAATAGGTATTCAAATGCCCTTAGGGTTAAAATATAATTTCAAGTGTTTAAACTTCAGTAAAATTTATATTTATTCCTTTCTGTTTATACACTAAAACCACTAAGTTTTCTCTAAACCATTCATTTTAAAATTAATTAGAAAACTTAAAATGAGATTAATCACTTTTAAAACCCCTTTGTACCAAGGACAACATTTCATTTTAATTCCTTTTAAATGATTTATAAAATTAATTTCAGAGGTACAATAACTTGATCTCCTTTGAATTAAATGAACTTAAACCTATGTGCTTATTGTGTGGTTTTATATTGTTTAATTGGATGTTGTATTTATTTTATTTTATTTTACTTTAATTATATTGGGAAGACTACGACGTCCCCGAGGAGTCGGAATATTCCCCGGAAGTTCCTCCCTCACCCTTCGCTGAACAAGGCAAGTCACCAAACCAATCTTTTGAGCATATTGAACCCATGTTTTATTAAACTATCGCTAAAACACATAGGCTATACATGCATTAGTCAAATGAACCCTTACAATATATTTAATTAGGATCCCCCGACCTTGATGTGCAACCCAAGCCATGCTATCTCACCTAACCCCCTTGTCACCACATGATTAATGATATTAGTTAGTGTCCAATGTATCGACACGATCGCTATACGATAAAAATGAGTCGTAGTAAAATGGTTCTACTATATGATCCCCGTTACTTCTTATCCTTGGAATTCTGTCGGTGTTGGAGTTGTGGTTGTGAGTGGATGCATGGTGGGTTCCGGGTGCAAGCTAGGGCATTGGTCGGTAGCACCCGGGGCACTGTAAGGACCGGTCTGAGGGATCCATTGCAATACACTTCCGTACTAACCACAAGTCTAATGGGTAAGTCCTAACTAAAGCATGGAGTGTTCCAAACCGAGGCCACCATTTGGAGATGGGTCAAGCAGCACCTGCGGGTGGCTTGTACCAACATGGCGCAAAAGGGGGTGCGACGTTAGCCAGGATGCGGCCCGGCGCGCCGGCGAAACCTAGAGCGGGTGGTTATCGCTTGGAGCATTTCATGCCAAGGTTTTGGCACGAGTTCCCGTGGTATGGGTTATCTCGTTACACTTTGGTGTTTGGGATGAGTGCGTGCCTTGTGGGTACAGTAGTACATCTCTGATCAGAGTCTTAAATCTTTTCGAAAAACCGAGCCCACGGTCAAGGGCGGGTTGCGTGACATCCCACAGTTAGATAACTTTGAATATGTATGTGCATGATGGTTTTACATGTAAGGACTGTTGCGCGAGGAGGTAAAACGTACTCCTCGAGTTAGATGATGTTGTTTATACTCATGTTTACTTTTCCGCATGATTAAATTTGACAAACTAAATGCAATAACTGAAAATGTACTTTTTCGCAATGTTAGCCATTACCTTTCCTTGTTTATTATCCTGCATTATTACTTGCATTTGCGGTGGCTTGTTGAATACTTCTTGTACTCATACCCGTTGGACCCCACAGAGGATGTCTACTATGAAGATGGTCTGGAGTAGCGACCCAGTCAAGAAGAAAAATCCTGAAGAAGACGTTCGTCATGCAGTTTAATTATTTTTATTATCATTTTACTGAAACTCTGATGTAATAAATATGGTCTGCGTACCATGGATATTGTCGTATGTATGATTGTCGCATGATGAACCTCTTGTATTATTGTTTTTCTTTGGAAATTCAATAATGTCTCGATTTTGATAAATCGGGGCGCTACACTCATCAGCTTTCTTTTGCAGCTTGCCTCCGTTCTGCTCTGGTGGGGTCCCCTCGGGGATTGGGACATCCTGAGAGCCCACCTTGACAACGATGGCCTTAGAACTCTGACCTGGTCATCCCAGCAGTGCGATGGATAGCCGACTGAAGACGTCGCCTCTCGCTATGCTCATCTATCCCTACATGTTATGGATCTCAGGTGGCATAAATGGAGCACCCGTGAAGAAGTAAGGGAATGGGTAGCCAGCTGGCGGAAAGTAATATGGAGCCCACGGCACCATCGGTAACTGGTACGGAGGTGGAGGCATCGGTGGCTCTAGTGGTATCGCCCATTGTGGGGCGAACTCATTCCTTCACAGAGGGTTTGGCCTCGCTAGAGGTCTTGGTCGAGTGTTCGCCTTCCTGTCCCTTTTCTTATGCTTCTGAAGCAACATCTCGTAAGTCACATTCAACTTCTTGTGTGATTTAGCTAAAGACATCGAATTGGTGTTCACCTTCCAAACCCCTACCTCAAGATTCTTCTGCACAAGCATCTACGGGTGAGGTTGTCCAACTACGTTCTCTTTCCCCTTGGCTGATTCGGCTTGCTTAGGCTGAATCAACACCTTCTTCCTGTCGAGATCGATGGTGTTCACGGGGAAGGGGTCTTGGTCGAGCTTCATTTTGGTATTAGTATCCAATTTCAATCGTCCTTCCTCTATGGCCGATTGAACCAATCGACAAAAACATTACAATCATTAGTAGAATCAGAATAAGAATCGTGCCACTTACAATAAGCACGTTTCTTAAAATCATTAGCAGTGGGAATGACGTGACCCTTCGACAACCTGAGGAGTTTGTTCTTCAACAAAAAATCAAATATCTTGTCGCATTTGGTCACGTCAAATGCGTATTTGACTTCATTGGGCCAACTCTTAGTGGGAGACAGCCACAACACAGAGCAAGTAATGGGCTAGGACTTACTAGACCAAGTCCACTACGTGTTGTACATATCAGACGAGTCATCCTTGCTATCCGATGATTCCTCATCAAAGTTCTCCATGGCATGCACGTCGGCCTTGGGCTTGCAAAAGGTCTTAGTGAATTTTTTATTCTTAGATCGGCCTTCCTCGATCAGAGCCTGCTCAAAACTTGACTAACCTCTAAGAAGTTTTTGCCCTCTAGCTTCTCCTTAAGCTCGAAATGCAAACCATTAAATGCTAAGTCGGCCAAATCCCTCTTGGAAATGTTTAAGCTGAAACATCGGTTTCTGGTATCTCTAAACTGCCTAATGTAGTCGGAGATGCCCTCATTATACTTTTGTTTAACCGATGTCAGGTGCGAGAGTCTAAGTTCAGTTTCTCCAGTGTAAAAGTAATCATGAAATTTCTTCTCTAACTGGGCCCAAATCTAAATGGAGTTCGGCGGTAGCGCCGAAAACCAAGTGAAAGTTGTGCCGGATAGTGACAAGAACACTCTGAGCTTAAAGGCATCCAATCCACTAGCTTCACCACACTGCGCTAGAAACTAACATATGTGCTCCCAGGTGGTTTTATTACCCTCACCATCAAATTTTGTGAACTCAATATGTGAAACCAAGTGTGGTCACACTGTGGTTTCTATCTTTATGACAAGTGATTGACAAGGATGAGCGATCGAGTGAATGAGTGAGTGTTGGTTTGTGTTGGTTTGATTGCATCGATGGGATCGATGTGTGGTCATGAAGAGTTGATGCCGAGGGGATCAGTGTGCGTTGCGTCCCTTGTTTTTGGCTTGTCTCATGTGTGCAGAGTGAAGATGCTAACCAACTGTCATCGACGGGTGATCAAGGGTCGAGCGGGGAGCTCGATGCCAGAGGATCAAGGATGCCAGGTGAAGTTGGAGATGATCTCAGGAGTGCACGAGGAGATAGAGCAAGACATGGACGGACGGATGGTCTAGACAGGGTGACGGTCAAGTCAGCAAAAGGGAGGCCAGTACAAGTGATCAGGTGGCTTGAGGGGATCGAGAGCGGGAGAGACATGCTGGCGGTCGAGTTCATAGATTGGCGTCACATGTCGCCGATCGAGGAGGCTTTGTCGGTTTTTGCTGAAAACTGTCTCATATCTAAATGTTCTTAAATTTCAATAATTAGGAGTTTATTTTCATTTAGTATTTCAGAGAAAGTGTAAACTTTTAGTATTTTTCGGAATTGTCAAAATTCTGAAATTATATTAAAAGTATAGGGTCAAAGTTGTAATAATTAGAGTCAAATAGGTGTATTTTTTAAGAATATGTAATTCTGAAAATATCTCTTAGTCTTTTAGTTAATCTAAAATTACTCAAGGGTCTTTGTGTAAAAGGTCCTCCTAAGGTGGACTCTAAAAGGGGGTCCAAGGCCTAGGGTTACTCCTCTCTTCCCTTTTGGCTGCACACTTTATTAGGCTTGGTGGTTGTCATTTTAGAGAACATTTGAGGGGATTTTTTGGCTGAAACTTTGAGAGAGCAATTAACCTACATAAATCTCTTCTTCTCTCTTTTCTTTTTGTGTCGGCTGAGTACTGATGCTGGGTGTTTTTGTGCCATCGTTTCCGTGCTTTGTCTCATCGTTGTGCACTGTGATGCCTTTGCCAGAGAGATTCATCAAGTTCTCAGTGCTCGGATCGCACACCACCAAGGTAGCAAGATAGCCTGCTTGCAGAGTCAATTTGGCTGATATCAAGCACCATCCTTGCTGGTAAGTGAATTTCTAATCACTTTTATTCCCTGAGATTTTTGATTGATATTTCTTGTTTTAATTCGTTTTATCTTTTGTTGTTGATTGTTAACATTTGGCCTCGAATTTTGTAGAGGTAATCCATCCCAAAAATTTTCTATCCTTCAGCATTTCAAGTGTTATGCCTGTTCATCGCAACCTGCACTGGTTGGCTACTTCATTGCACTCGTTGTTTCCTTGCGATTCGTTGCACTCGCTGCATTCTTGCGATTTGTTGCACTCACTGTTTTCTTGCGAAACACCCACTGCCGATTGTTTGTTTTTGTCTCCAGAGATTTTACCTCGTCGCGCTGTTGTATTATCTCCTATGCCAAGCATGCTGGTGGTCTATGTGGGCTGGCTACCATGGTTTGAAAATTTTGTATTGCCTGCGGTGTTGTTGATTTGATTTGCAACTTACATTTTTAATCTGACTTCCATTCTGTTCATCATTTTTTGCTTGACAATTTTCAGCAGAGCATGTGCGAGATGTGAATTCATCTACGAAGTTGTTAGCTCTTTCAGCAGTACAAGGTTTTGGTTCATACTCTGCTAGTGCATCAATTATGCTCAATGTGTCTTGATTCTGCTTCCGCCATTAGTTAAATCATGTTGCTATTTCTGATTTTTGGCTGAATTGAATCTGTACTTCTGCCATTGCTGCCGAGCACTTCTAGGTTAATTCATTTCTGAACACTGCTTTTCTTCATGTACGCACTACAGTATTGTTTCTCCCTGGAGAAGTCTTCCTTGTGCCCCTGTCTTCCATGTTCTTCTGCCAAGTGCTATTGGTTGCTTCCTATTCATAATCATTTGTCAAGCAATCCTGCCTCTTTCAGAATGAACAAACCACCACACAATTCTTATTTCAGATAGACAAACAGCAATTGATTTGTTTATCTTGCTGTTTTCTGTTGTAGGTTAATAGTTCTTGTTGATTCTGTAATGCTGGGATTTGTCTCTATTGGTTTGACTAGTTTTATCTAGAAAATTCTTGGTTATTCACAGGCTTCATATACAAGTCATTGAGTCCCATAGATCACTGCCATAGTATCTATTACTTATGCTTGAGAATTCAACCCTTGTTGATAATTGTCATTTGATCTCCTGGTTAATCTCAATACATGAAACTTTGATCCAGTGTGCTGATCATGAATTATTGTGTCTTTCTTGTTCTTGCTTTTAATTTATGCCGTGAATCTTCTCATTGCGATGAGTCTTCGCCATAGTCCCTGCTTGCGACAGTATCGCTTCTCCCGTAACAAGCAGAACCAAGGTAGTGCACTTGTTTTGTTTTTGTGGGAGGCATATACTCTTCTGAGAATTGCTGAAAGTTCTTACTGAACCAACTACTGGTTTTGTTGATGGGATATTCCTATTGGTGTGCTTTGAGTATCTGCACTGTAAGTTTTATAAATGGAAATTCAGGTGCATATATTCTTTCATCAGACCACCAGTGTTTTTGCCAAATTCTTTTTATTTTGATTCAGCTATCAACTTCAAGCATCCATCGCTGCTGAACTTCATTTGTATTTTTGAGTTCTGTTTTTCTGAATCTAGTTAGAGTCCCATGTTCTAATAGAGCTAAGTCATTGATTCAATTACCTACTAAGCAGAGGCAATTGGCAATTCAAACTCTAAACTAAGAAGGAAATTTTCAAAAAGTTTTTTTGGTAAACTTGCTCTTGTAGAGGTGCATTAGGTGTTTTTGAAAAGGCCATTATATTTGTGCTAATTTGTCGAGACGCCTATTCACCCCCCCTCTAGTCGCCATTCTGATCCCACAATTGGTATCAGAGCAGGTTAGATCACAAGTTGACCTTAACCAGTTTGTAATCCTTGTGGTGACATGACAAGAACATGAAGATTCCGGTGTTTGATGGTCGAGACTTTGCTTATTTGAAGGTGTGCATGGAGGCTTATCTACTAAGCCAAGGAAGTGCTATTTGGGACATTGTTGATTCCCAATATGTGATCTCTGAAACTCACACATCAGAGACTGAGAAATTACAATACGACTATAATAGCAAAGCAAGAAACATATTGTTTATCAGTCTGAGTCGCAATGAGTTTGACAGGGTTTAGCACCTACGAACTACACGTGAGATTTGGTCTACTTTGAAAACTTTTCATGAGGGCACTTCTCAGATTAAGGCTAGGAGGCAAAGCACATATAACCAAGAATACCAAATGTTTGTGCAAGGCCCCGGCGAATCTGTAGATGCCATGTTTGCTCGATTTGTTGGAATTATGAGCAACTTGCGCTCCACTGGGACTTTAGCTTATTCAGACCATGATAGGGCCATCAAACTTCTCTATGCTCTTGATCATAGCATATGGGAGGTGAAGATCTCTAGTATTGAAGAGTCGGCAAGCTTTGACACTATAACTTGCGATGAACTCTTCAGTAAGCTTAAGTCCGCTGAGATTGCCAAGGCATCTTGTCCAGGATTTGGAAACTCTTTGTTGCCTTCTATTGCTTTGGTTTTCGGTCCTGGCAGTGGTACCTCATCTGGAGGTAACTTTTCTGGTGTTTCTAGAGTTTGTGCTTATTCTGGTGGTTTTGACATGTCCTCCCTTGTCTCTGTCACAAAAGAACAAGTTGACACTCTAGATGATGAGGAGCTAGCTCTCATTGTCAAGAAGTTCACTCGCTTCTACAATGATAGACGAGACCAAAGGAGAGGAGGGTCACAGGGATGTTTTGAATGTGGATATCTTTCTCACATAAAAGCAAATTTCCCTAAATTAAAAATAAAAAATGAAAATAAGCACAAGCACCAAAAATGGAACAAGAAATATTACTTCAAAGGGAAACACTAAAAAGTGGCTAAAAAGTAACCAGAGCTTTTGTGGCCGCCGTCAGCGACATCGATGGTACATCAAGCGAGGAGCCAAGCTCGGAGGAAGAGGAGCCTCCCAAGAAGGAGAAGAAGGAGAAGAAGACAATGGACCTCACCGGCTTATGCTTCATGATCGACGACAACAAGAACAGCGAAGAGCTCGACACTTTTGAGGTACTTCTATTCCATGATCAGCTTCTTGTTCAAAATGATGAATTGTGTGATGCTGTCTGTTCTCAGGATAGATTACTTAAACTTGCTGCTAAAGAATGAAAAGAACTAAAATTCAAACTTGAAACAATTTCTACTGAACTTGCAATTTTGAAATATAAGTCCGATGATGCCGAATGTGAGTCATGTCTTGTTGTCATGAATGAACTTGCTCAACTGCGTTTTACATATGCTCAACTATTGAAAAACTTGAATTTACTGAAAAGCAGCTTTTGGTGATGGAGTCTAGTCCTGCGGTCATCAACGAATGAATGAACTGTCCTTTATTGAAAGCATTAATTTGAGAGATAGGCATGTTGATGAACTTAAGGCTAGATTGGAGAGTGCTGAGTGTTCTAAGGATGTGCAACCGGCGTGTCCCACCTGCATCACCCTTAAGGACCAACTCAGCTTTGCTAGAGAGCAAGTCAAAAAACTAAAATGTGAAAGTGTTTATCTTCTGTAGGACCGAAAGTAGCGACCAGAGGGGGGGGTGAATGGGCACCTTAAAAAAAATTCTTTCGAATCAATGGCCTGCTCCCAATACCCAAAGCACCTCAACAGACTACGCAGCAGAAAATAAACAGAAGGCCTAAGTCTAAAGGTTTCTAACCTAGAAGCAATGGATGATAAACAGTGTAAAACTAAGGTAGTGCAACTAGGCAGATAAACATGGTGAATCAAGCCTAAACTTCTCAATGAAATGATCTAAGTATGTGTAAGATGAAAAGAGAAGTTACTGTCCAAATTTGTCTCCTGTTCGGAACTTGGCGAAGCCCCCTTCGCACGTCGAGGTCTGCTTCGGAGGTTGGTGACGGAGTCTGTCCGAGATGCCGAAGGTGACAGGTCTAGCCTAGTTAGAAGTGGCAAGTTGCGAAGTGTACTTCGGAGCGAAGTATGACAAAGCCGAAGCTTGGTTCGAAGTATGTACTTCGAAGTCAAGGCTTCGAACACAGCTTCGAACCAAGAGCTTCGGAGCAAGGTGACTGAGTCGAAGCCTGCTTCGAAGTGTGCACTTCGAAGACAAAACTTCGAACACAACTTTGAACCGAAAGCTTCGAAGCAAAACCTTCGAACAGAAAGCTTCGAACACAACACAAAAACGAACAACCTTCGAACAAAGAAGCGAAGCCTGTCACACGACAGAAAACCAAGTCCGAAGCCAATGCTCTACCTCCTAAAAGAGTAAGCTCCAAAAAGAGAGGCGAAGGGTGACACGCTACACAGAAGTCAGTGTGAGGTCTAACGGAGCTACAGGCTTCGAACCCAACTTCGAAACTTGTTGAAGTATGGACTTCGAACCGATAGGGCCGAAGCCCCTTTGCACTATTGTTCGAAGTATGCGTTACTGACGTTCAGAAAAATGCTTCGAAGCTTAGCAACACAGAACGCAAACCAAAGACCGAAGATCGACTGAAGCCTTCGAAGGAGATAAATCGAAGCCTGCCTCGCGAGACTGAGGGTCTTCGAACAGAGAGTAGCTTCGCTCGAAATACAGCCAAAAAGGTGACAGAGCCTGTCAGCCTCGATCAAAAAGCAGTGCAATAGAAGGTGAAAAGCTGCACAGACTACTGTAGCTACAGGAAAGTAGTACTACTTGCAACAGCAAGAACTAGTACTCAGTTTGTGAAGAACAGAAGCAACAGAAGAAGCTTCTCCTCACGAAATAAATTCAGCAGCCCGTAGCCAAAGCAATAACTCCCCAAACCGAACAATATGCAACAAATAAAATCAGCAGGGACCAAGGCTTTAATGCATCCAAGAGATTAGAGCAAAAGTAATGCACAAACAGGAAGGAGCAAAGCCTGGCGGCGCACACAGGAGAGAGAAACGGGAGACAAAATGACCCAAAGAGTAGATGTGATTTCAGCCAAAAGGGTAGTCCAAACCCTAGGGATTGGGGTCCTATTTATAGGCAGCCCAACACTAGGAATATTCTACCAGCCCCTTAGGGTTTTTTACAGACTCAAAAATAAAGGAAAAGACTCTACTGCCCTTAGGAATTTTTACAGACACGACTGACTGACTGTGGGCCTAGAGTAACAGATGACTTATCCGGAAGCTAAGTTTTCGTAGCGACTACGGCTTCTCTTCTGGACAGTCGGATACAGAATCAACGGTTGTCAGTTTTGCGCCGAAACTGACAAAGCCTCCACCGGCTTTGCACCAGGTACCCGGATTGGGCCGGCCCGACTCCGCAGCTCTCTCAGCCCGGCAATCGCTCACCGCCCGTGTACCTGAGTCAGTCCTGGTCAACAGCCCAGTGGGTCTTCTACTGCTTCTGGCCCATGCACCCGGATTGGACCAGCCCGACTTCGCAGCCTCCTCTGCCCGACAGTCGCTCGCTGCCCGTGTACCTGAGTCACACGCGGCCCATGAAACAGCAGATCTCCTCTCTTCTTCTGTCCTCTTTGACTATCGTTGATAATGACTCATCACTTCTAGAGCCATGAGGCCCACGCTATTCAGCATGGCTCCTCAATCTCCCCCTTGATGAGTGCATTGTCAACACTCCTCTTTTCTCAGCTCTTCAGCACCTGCGAACAAATGTGGAAACACGAAAACAAAATAAAAGAGAACAAAGAAGAAGAAAATAAGGTAAAAGTTTAACCTTAATGACCAAAAGCCAAACAAAAGCAAGTAGGCGGTCATTATGGTTAACCAAAACATAAAAGCTCAAAATGAGTGCGATTTCAGAACAACAAGGATATCAACAGAGTAAAAACTCCTCCTTAAACTCTGATCCCAAATTTTCTCCCCCTTGTTGACAAGTGAACTCATCAAGTACTCAAAAGAGACACAGACTCCCCCTGAAATGCAACTCCCCTTCAAAATATGCAGTGAATGCAATTGGGGTGCAAGTGGAGTGTAGAAAGCATGCTTCTCAGATATGATTGACTGCAAATACAGTATCTAACAAGTATAGCAAAAGAGATACTGTCTAAGACCCATGGCATGATCAGTGCAACAGATGATATCTAAATAAAATCATTTAGCACACATTTTTCAGTTTTTGCAAATAAAAGCGTCACCACTTGTTCTAGTAACCAAGCAAGGTACAACATGAGATGCAGAAGCTAACTGATATCTACCAAGATAAGCATTATCCAAAACGAAGTGCTTCAGCAAACTTGTTATCTTTTAAGTGTTCAGGCTTTGTCAATTTTCCTTTTTCATTTATGCCAAGGGTTATTTGCGTGTCAATCCTTATGCTAACCGACCAAGTCAAGCCTAGGCCAGAACTGGACCATCAGAAGCTTAAGACATTGGTCTTGGCATACACTACACTGTCCTAGTTCATACCAAAGTGCTATGGTAAGCAGTCCAGAACAATGTAATGCGACAAAGCAAACCCACTTGGATCTTTTCAATTTCAAGCATAAAAAGGCATGGAATTTTCATTCATTTTTGAATTTTATCATTGCTATAGCTCATTTTCCATGTGAAAGCATAAAGATGTCCAAGTTGCATATCTGCATCTTTGTGATGAACTAGCTATAAGGCATGTAACAGATAGCAAAAACACTCAGCCTACACATGCTAGTTACCAGAAGCAAAGGTGATCATTTTTCAAGTTGAAATCGTAAAAGCCATGCACATGACAGATATCAGATATATCAAGTGAACTGAACCAAAGCATGATCATTGACATGTAATCAAAAGCATGTACCAGCTAGAATAAGTAAGGCAGTTCAATCATATAACAGAAGCAGGCTCAAAAGTGTGATATGTGAATATGTATGATATGAACACACACAAAAAGACTCAAGAAAAGAGTAAATAAGAAAGAAAAACTGACGCAAAATATCCTAGAAAGGATACACAACACCCAAATCTCCTCGTAAACGCTCAAAAGAAGACTGATCTAGGGGTTTGGTGAAAATATCAGCCAACTGATGATGGGTATCAACATGAACAAGGTCAATGACACCTTTCTCATATTGATCCCGCAAGAAGTGAAAGCGCACATCAATATGTTTGGTTTTTGAATGGAGACACGGGTTTTTCTCTACAGTAATAGCACTCGTGCTGTCGCAAAACAATGGAACCCTGGTAGGAAAGAACAACCCAAAATCTCGTAGAGTGGAAATCATCCAAACCAATTGTGAGTAGCAGCTAGCAGCAGCTACGTACTCAGCCTCTGTGGTCGAAAGAGCAACTCCAGATTGCTTTCGAGAAGACCAAGAGACAAGAGAAGAACCAAGAAACTGGCAAGTACCGGAAGTCGACTTGCGATCCAACCGGCACCCACCAAAGTCGGCATCCGAAAAGCCAGATAAATCAAGAGATGATGATGCTGAATAGTAAAGACCTAGATCAGGCGCATAGGTAAGATACCTAAAGATACGCTTGACAGCTTGCCGATGAGACGCGCGTGGTGAAGACTGAAAACGCGCGCACAGTCCTACGGCGAACTGTATATCTGGCCTCGTTGCTGTCAAGTACAGCAGCGAACCGATCATCCCTCGAAACTCTCTCTCATTGACCTTGACACCGCTCTCGTCCTTGTCCAGACCCCCAGAAGTGCCCATCGGGGTCATCTGCGGCTTCAATTCACCACCAAAGTCAAATTTCTTAAGCATGTCACGAGTGTACTTACCTTGGTGGATGAAAGTGTCATCCTTGATCTGCTTGATCTGGAGCCCTAAGAAATACTTGAGCTCACCCATGAGGCTCATCTCAAACTCACTGTGCATCTGCTCAGAAAACTTGGACACATGAGAGTCAGTAGTACCGCCAAAGATAATATCGTCCACATAAATCCGAGCGACTAAAAAATCTGAAGCATCTCTGAGCAAGAAAAGAGTTTTGTCCACAGAACCCATCACAAAGCCCTTCCCCAACAGAAATTGCTTTAACCGGTCATACCAAGCCCTGGGGGCTTGCTTCAACCCGTATAAAGCTTTATGCAATTTAAAAACATGTCGAGGAAACTTAGGGTTCTCAAAGCCGGGGGGTTGCCTAACATAAACCTCCTCTTCTATGTACCCGTTCAGAAAAGCACTCTTAACATCCATTTGAAAAAGCTTAAAACCCTTCGAAACGGCAAAAGCTAAAAGAATGCGAATGGACTCAAGACGGGCAACAGGAGCGAAGGTTTCTTCAAAGTCAATACCTTCCTTCTAGCAATAACCCTGGGCAACTAGTCGAGCTTTGTTGCGCACCACAACCCCATCTTCACCTTGTTTGTTCTTGAATACCCACTTGGTGCCTATGGGATTGCATCCTGGTGGCGGCTCAACTAGTGTCCAAACCCGATTGCGGACAAAATTCTCAAGCTCTTCTTGCATAGCATTTATCCAATTTGAATCAGAAAGAGCATGAGAAACATCTCTAGGCTCAAAAGATGCAACAAACGCAGATTCAGCAAACACAGCGAGAGAGGCAGAAGAACGCAAAGTCCTCTCAGTCAAATCACCTATGATGAGCTCTGAGGGATGGTCACGCTGAACTGCTCGGGTTCCCTGGTGATCTGAAGTCACCTCACCGGAGTCAGCAGCTGGCACCTCTGGACTCGACTGAGGGGGCTCGATCGAAGTGGAAGAAGTGATCAGAGGTCCGCCCTCATCATCAGTCGTAGTCTCAGAAGGTGTGGGCTCTGCGGGGGATGCAGAAGGCCCACCCTCATCAGCAGCTGGAGTATCCTCATCTTCCTCAAAGATGGACTCTCCAAGCTCATCATCACCAGAAAGCTCAAAAGAAGGAGTCAAAGAAGGCAAGGACTCATCAAATGATACCTCACAAGTCTCGACAAGCAGCTGGGATTCGAGGTTCCAAACACGGAAGCCTCGAGAATGCAATGCATAACCAAGAAAAACACCATCCCAGCAACGAGACTCAAATTTGTCCAAATGCCCTCCCTTCTTGAGCACAAAGCACTTGCACCCAAACGCTCGCAAGTGGCTTACCTTGGGCTGTCTGCCGAACCGCAATTCATATGATGTCTTACCAATGTAAGCTCTAAGAAAAATGCGGTTGGTCAGATAGCAAGCCGTGTTCATGGCTTCAGCCCAAAAACGCCTAGGAGTCCTGTGCTCATCGAGCATCGTCCTGGCCATCTCAACTAGCGTGCGGTTCTTTCGTTCCACAACGCCGTTCTGTGGGGGAGTGTAAGGAGAAGAAAACTGGTGGTCCAGACCCTGATCACTACAGAAGCTGACGAACTGAGAGTTCTTGAACTCAGATCCGTTGTCGGAGCGAATTGCTCGCATCCGGCCATTGTTCTCATTCTTCAGCTTCAAGATCAGGTCATGAACAAACTGAAACGTTTCATCCTTAGACTCCAAAAAGAAAACCCACGAGAATCGAGAAAAATCGTCAACAATCACAAGTGCATACCACTTCCCACCGACTGAACGTACCCGTGCTGGACCAACAGTGTCCAAATGTAAAAGCTCGCCCGGATACGAAGTCATCACCTGAGTCACAGGTGAGTGAGAAGCGGCAACCATTTTCCCATGACGACAGGGATGACAAACAAGATCCTTCTCCATCTTAAGCTTGGGCAATCCTCGGATGAGGTCCATAGAGCTTAACCTGACTAGCAGATCAAAACTCAAGTGACCTAACCTCCTATGCCACTTCCAGAGCTCAGAAGAAGATCCAGCAATCAAACAGCGAGAAGGGCCAAAAGAACTAGAGAAGTCAATTCGAAAACTTTACCGAAGGGTAAAATCTGACAAACCAAAGATCCTCTAGAATCAACCACAGAAGAATTGCCCTTCTTAAAACGCACTTCCAAACCATCCTCAAGAAGTTGCGAAACAGAGATCAAATTAAAGTTCAAATTCTTAACCAAAGCAACATTCTTTAAAGAGAAATGATCTGAAATGCTAATTGAGCCTATGTCACTTACTTTCCCTTGACCGCTGTTCCCGAATGTGATGTACTCTTTGGAGCTCGGGGGAGTGAGACTGGAGAACCATCTGCGATGTCCCGTCATGTGGCGAGAGCATCCTGAGTCCATGATCCAAACATCCTCTAGTCCCCGGTCCTGCACAATCAGTGTCTGTAAGTGGGAGCAAATGGTCCGGCACCAGGTTTAGCAAAAGAGCTAAACCAGTGTCGAGCCATCTGCTCAAAAGATGGAAAGCGAAAACCATCAAAAAAGTTTGGACCAAAACGCGGCTCAAAGCGCGGTCCTCGGTTCTGCCTAATCCTGCGGCCACGAGGTCCAGGACCGTAGCCAACACGGTCTGGAACTCTGCCGGAACGGACATCACCAACTGGAGCACGGGCAAGAAAGCCGTCTCCTCTACCACCACCTACACGACGCGGCCTGGCCTCCAGCCTCTCCCCGCGCCGAGGAACACGCAGTCTACCACCCTGCTGGTAGAACTGCTCCTGATCACTACGAGCCCTCTCTGCTCTCTCAACCCGCTTCCTCCTGAAGCAAAACTCCGCAAGATGCCCGTCTCTCTGACAGTACTCACAATGATAGGTAGGCTTCTTGGGATGTGGTTGAGGCTTGGGGTTCTTGGGCTTAGTGGTGATTGGTGTTGTCTTCTTGGGCTGAGAGGGTCCAGGAAGAGAGTCTAGAGAAGAGTGGAGGTGTTTGGGCTTCGCAACCCAGATAGGCTTCTTGGGTGGAGCTTTAGGTGGTTCATGGATCACTCCATCCTTGGGCTGACAAGCCTGGGAAGATTCAGTGGAGTGAGTCTTGGGATACCTCTGCTCTGGAGTCATTTTACTCCACTCCACTGCCCGGCTGATGGCACTCTCAAAGTCAGCCTTGGTGTAGGTGTAACCTACCCCAAACCCATCCTGCCTCTTGAACTGCTGGATCATCATGCCAAGCTGTGGCTCTCTGGCACTGATCCAACTCAGGATAGAACGGAGGTAAAAGTTCTCATTCTGAGAATCTGCTAGCTCCTCTCTCAAGGAAGCTAGAACCTCCACCTGAGACAAGCAGGTCTCACACTCACTCTCTACTTGGACAGACTTTTCAGCTTTCAGCTTGATTAGCTCCATTCTAAGAGACAGACAGTTCTCACAGACAGTGGGTGGAACTGACAGTGTCTCAAGCTCTAGCCTAGTCTGGGCAAGCTCAGCTCTCAACCTCTCCAAATCACCAAAATGTTCATTACCCTTGGATTTCAGCTCAGCTAAGGCAGCTAGATGAGATGGGCAATTAACACAGGATGTGACGACAGTGGCTTGAGCATCTTTCAGCTCCAGCTGAGCGCTTTCAAGCTCAGTGGCCAAAGCGTCCCTCTCATCAACCCTTTCTGTGTACCTGGACTTCAGAGTCGACAGGTCAGACAGAAGCACCTCACATTTCGGGCACTCACTGCTATCACCCAAGCAAGGGGAAGAAGATAGACTCTCAATTCTGCCGTTGGCCACGGCAAGCTCACTCTCTAATTCGTCTATCCTTTTCTTAGCCCCCCTAAGCAGTTTCTCCCGATACTTTAACTCCTGACGATTGCTCTCAAGTAAATCAACAATTTCTCGCTCATAAGATGATACCTTGTTGTCGTCGTCGTCGGAGTCGTCGGAGGAGCTCTTTTCTTCCCTATCCCCAAGAGCCATTGAGCAGAAGCTCTTGCGGGATCTTCGGCGCTGGTGTGAGTGGCTCTTCGGCTTGTCTCCGAAGGCCATGAAGCAGAGGCCCGCCGGATCGTCCTTGTCCTTCCCCTTCCTGATGACGATCTCCTCATCACTTGAGCTTGATGAAGAGGAAGAAGACGTGAACTGCTTGGAGTAGCTCTTCTCCATCTCGGTGAAGAAGGCCTTGTCGCGCTTCTTGTTCTCTCGCCGGTAGTCCTTCAGGGCCTTCTTGAAGAATCGGGTCTTCGGCTTGCCCTTGTTGAAGGATGAGCTCTCATGCTTGCCGGAGTCGTGGAAGCTGCCACTGGTGCCCTTCTTGTATCCATTGCGCTTGGGGCAGTCGGCGATGAAGTGTCCTGGATCACCACACTCAAAGCATCCAGATTTTGTGCCGTGTCTTTTGAACATTCTCTTGTCATAGACACGACGCACCCGGTTGTTAAAGAGACACAAATCATCATCTCCCAAAGACTCAAGCTGGTCCTCAGTGATAGACATCAAGGAGAAACCAGCACAACTCTCAGCAGAGGGATCAACAGAAGGTGTAGCAAGGGCCAGGGATTTTGATCCAAAACCAGTGAGATTTGATCTTAGCTGGATATCTACCTCAGTGGCCTTCAGCTTGCTAAACAACTCAGAAATGGTCAAGGTATCGTAAGAAGTGCTCTCAACGATAGAGGATACCTTGATCTCCCAGATCTTTGGGTCCAAGGTATGGAGAACCTTGAGCGCCTGCTCGTGATCTGAGACTAACTGAGCACCCTCAGCCTTGTTGTCCCGAAGCTTGTTAATGATCGACTGAAAGCGACCAAACAAAGCCTCAACAGATTCACCCGGCTTCTGTGTGAAATTCTCATATTCACGCCGGTAGGTCTGATAGAGCCGAGCCTTGACCTGTGCTGTTCCCTCATGGTGTGCCTTGAGGGTAGCCCAGATCTCTCTCGCAGTGGAGAGATGACTCACACGCTCAAATTCAGTGGGACCTAAACCAGAAAACAAAATGTTCACAGCCTTACTGTTGCTCAGATGCTGAGCAATGATACCAGCAGTACCTTGCTCAGTAACTGGCAAAATGACAAACGTGGTGTGAACGCAAATGTCCCATATGTCCGAACCCTGGCTCATGAGATAGGCTCGCATGCGAGTCTTACAATAATTATAGCCATAGGCTTCCAAGGACGGGACCTTGCCAGGAGACGTCATAGTCACTACTGGGGTTTAGAACCAGTTAAGGTATGGAAAGACCCTAACCTCGCTCTGATACCACTTGTAGGACCGAAAGTAGCGACCAGAGGAGGGGTGAATGGGCGCCTTAAAAAAATTCTTTCGAATCAATGGCCTGCTCCCAATACCCAAAGCACCTCAACAGACTACGCAGCAGAAAATAAATAGAAGGCCTAAGTCTAAAGGTTTCTAACCTAGAAGCAATGGATGATAAACAGTGTAAAACTAAGGTAGTGCAACTAGGCAGATAAACATGGTGAATCAAGCCTAAACTTCTCAATGAAATGATCTAAGTATGTGTAAGATGAAAAGAGAAGTTACTGTCCAAATTTGTCTCCTGTTCGGAACTTGGCGAAGCCCCCTTCGCACGTCGAGGTCTGCTTCGGAGGTTGGTGACGGAGTCTGTCCGAGATGCCGAAGGTGACACGGTCTAGCCTAGTTCGAAGTGGCAAGTTGCGAAGTGTACTTCGGAGCGAAGTATGACAAAGCCGAAGCTTGGTTCGAAGTATGTACTTCGAAGTCAAGGCTTCGAACACAGCTTCGAACCAAGAGCTTCGGAGCAAGGTGACTGAGTCGAAGCCTGCTTCGAAGTGTGCACTTCGAAGACAAAACTTCGAACACAACTTTGAACCGAAAGCTTCGAAGCAAAACCTTCGAACAGAAAGCTTCGAACACAACACACAAACGAACAACCTTCGAACAAAGAAGCGAAGCCTGTCACACGACAGAAAACCAAGTCCGAAGCCAATGCTCTACCTCCTAAAAGAGTAAGCTCCGAAAAGAGAGGCGAAGGGTGACACGCTACACAGAAGTCAGTGCGAGGTCTAACGGAGCTACAGGCTTCGAACCCAACTTCGAAACTTGTCGAAGTATGGACTTCGAACCGATAGGGCCGAAGCCCCTTTGCACTATTGTTCGAAGTATGCGTTACTGACGTTCAGAAAAATGCTTCGAAGCTTAGCAACACAGAACGCAAACCAAAGACCGAAGATCGACCGAAGCCTTCGAAGGAGATAAATCGAAGCCTGCCTCGCGAGACTGAGGGGCTTCGAACAGAGAGTAGCTTCGCTTGAAATACAGCCAAAAAGGTGACAGAGCCTGTCAGCCTCGATCAAAAAGCAGTGCAATAGAAGGTGAAAAGCTGCACAAACTACTGTAGCTACAGGAAAGTAGTACTACTTGCAACAGCAAGAACTAGTACTCAGTTTGTGAAGAACAGAAGCAACAGAAGAAGCTTCTCCTCACGAAATAAATTCAGCAGCCCGTAGCCAAAGCAATAACTCCCCAAACCGAACAATATGCAACAAATAAAATCAGCAGGGACCAAGGCTTTAATGCATCCAAGAGATTAGAGCAAAAGTAATGCACAAACAGGAAGGAGCAAAGCCTGGCGGCGCACACAGGAGAGAGAAACGGGAGACAAAATGACCCAAAGAGTAGATGTGATTTCAGCCAAAAGGGTAGTCCAAACCCTAGGGATTGGGGTCCTATTTATAGGCAGCCCAACACTAGGAATATTCTACCAGCCCCTTAGGGTTTTTACAGACTCAAAAATAAAGGAAAAGACTCTACTGCCCTTAGGAATTTTTACAGACACGACTGACTGACTGTGGGCCTAGAGTAACAGATGACTTATTCGGAAGCTAAGTTTTCGTAGCGACTACGGCTTCTCTTCTGGACAGTCGGATACAGAATCAACGGTTGTCAGTTTTGCGCCGAAACTGACAAATCCTCCACCGGCTTTGCACCAGGTACCCGGATTGGGCCGGCCCGACTCCGCAGCTCTCTCAGCCCGGCAATCGCTCACCGCCCGTGTACCTGAGTCAGTCCTGGTCAACAGCCCAGTGGGTCTTCTACTGCTTCTGGCCCATGCACCCGGATTGGACCAGCCCGACTTCGCAGCCTCCTCTGCCCGACAGTCGCTCGCTGCCCGTGTACCTGAGTCACACGCGGCCCATGAAACAGCAGATCTCCTCTCTTCTTCTGTCCTCTTTGACTATCGTTGACAATGACTCATCACTTCTAGAGCCATGAGGCCCACGCTATTCAGCATGGCTCCTCATCTTCTCCCCGTAGTGGAAAAATGCACTGAAGGAAAGGGTAAGATGGATCTACTTTTGGCCAAAACAAAAATGTGTGCTGACAGGGCAGGGTTAGCTCTCGGGTTGGGCTATGAGAGAACTACTCCAAACACTTCGAGCGAAACTGTGTTCACTCCTCTCACCACCCTTGAGAAAGAGAGAGCCCAGTTAGACACCGATCAAAAGCTAAGAATCCTACTCAACCTATAAAGAAAGCTTTAACTCCACTAGATGAACCTTCTCAGCAACAACCGAGGAAGACTGGGAGATATGCGCCTAAGACCCATGCTCACACACCCAAGAGAGTATATCACTGCTCCTATTGTCATCGGGTTGGTCATTTGGTTGGGTTTTGCTTTCGTCGTATCAAGGATGAACGACGTTATTTTGCGATGAGCTTTCAAGACATGCATTATCCTTCTTTTGATATGCATGAGTCTGCTTTTTACTCATATCCTGATTTTGAGGCTCCCCATGGTTTCATGAGATATTATGCCCGTCGTGGTGTACACCATGCGTCATATGGTGTTAGACCATGTGTAAGAGGTTTTGATTCTCGACAGTTTAGGAGACCTCATCGTTTTTCAGGCTCGCACTTTGGAGGTAGATCACGCACCTTTTATCATGACTCATACCCTGTGCATGATCAGTCTACTGCTTTACCTGGTTCTCGAGTTTTACAATACTGGATTCCTAAACAGTTTTTCACTCACCCCAACACCGAGCATTCGAGATCTTCTAGCATGTTTTGAGGGGGAGTTGTATAGCACCGCATGAGCTTCTGTTATATGATTAATTGCTTTTACAAGTACATGCTTTATTATGCCTCTGAAGTATTGCTTTTAATACTGTTGATTATACTTTGCTTGAATACATCTGATATTTGTCATGAGCATGGCTTTTATTTATGAAAATTTGAAAATGATCACTACTTAGTCTAGAAACTAGCATGAATAGGTTGAGTGCTTTTGCTATCTTTTACATAGCTGATAGCTAGGTCCTTTTCACTTGGATGCTAATATGCAACTTGATCTTATCAAAAATGTTGTGCTAAAAATTAAAATTAAAAATGAAAAATGAATAAAAATAAAATGAAAATGATTTATATTCATGCTGTTTTTTGCTAAAATTGAAAAGATCTAGGTGGGTTTGCTTTGTCGCACTACTTTGTTGTAGACTGCTTACCATAGCACTTTGGTATGAACTGGGACATGGAAGTGTATGCCATGACCATTGCTTTAAGCTTCTGATGATTTCAACCTAGACTTAGCTTGGTCAATTAGTAGAAGTTTGACATGCAAATAACCCCTGGCACTAAAATGAAAAAAATCAAAAATCAAAAAGCTTGAATCAATTGCATGTCAAGTTTGCTAAAGCTCCTTGTAGTGGGATATGCTTATCTGGTTAGTATTTGACTAGTTTTTGCATCTCATGCCTTGCTATGTCTAGTATGATAGTCTATGTGGTGATGCTTTTATTTGCTAAAATTTGAAAATGCTTGCTCATGCTTTTGTTTAGATAGTATTCATCTGAGTGTTTCATTCAGTACTTTTCGACAATATTCAAGGCAAATGCTTGTTTGTATTGTAATTGGAATTGCTCATGTTTCAGAAGCTTGCATCTTTACTCTACCCTCACACCCCTCTTTGCATCTTTTTATCATCTTGATGCTTGCATTGCTAAAGGGGGAGAAATGGTTTACATGACGCATTTGGAGGCTTTTGGATGATTGCTTGGTTAAGGGGGAGTAATGGCTTTCATGATTCATTGATTCTTTTGTCAGAGATAGAATGAATGCTTTGCATGAGTTTTTGCCCTAGGAGGAGATCTTTTGCCAAGTGACATGTTCCT